>OX579645.1:22092725-22496586 GCA_951230895.1 Carpatolechia fugitivella | reverse complement strand
CATTGAACAACTTTCTCAAGTAACATGGATAGAAATCTACATAAAAATGGGCTTTTAAAGTTCCTTATTGTAGTTTTATGTGAAGCGAGCCGACCTGAAAGCTTCGCCAACGGGACTCATACAGATGCAGAGATGTAGCCGGCTGCGCACGCGGTTGATGAAGAAGAAGTAGACGGCGTCCCGGTCGGCCGTGTTCACGCCCGCCTTGTAAGCGTCGGCGCGCACTTGGTTCTGCACTGCCTCGTAAGTGTCGCCGTCGAAAAGATTCGGCACTTCACCTGCATGCCACATTCATGCATATTGTTATAGCGTAAAAGTTAGACGTGGGACTAAGGATACTATAGTCTATTTTATATATAATATCGCCGCTCCATCCGAATATTATGGTAATGTGCTATTACCATAGTTTTACTGATTTTGTAGATTCTTGAGAAAAAATTACATAAACGTTTTATTCGTTGTTCATTATCATACACCTCATAACCCGAATAAACGTGTAATATTCTTATACCATACTAAAGTATGTGAATGTTTCCAATAAGAGATGTAACTATCTTGTTCGTGTCAAATATTTTTAAGAAAAAAAATTTGTAAAGATCATTACAATCGTATTCGAGCATCGCAAGTATTTTTTAATTTCAGTATAGATTTTAACAATAATATATTTTTTTACTTGACATCGTATTATGTTATTACCATTTTATTTGAAAGAAAATGTTTTCAATAACGATAGATTACGATTTATTTTAATGTGATTACCAGCCTACTCTATTATTATTTTTTATATTAATAATAAACCGAATATTTATTAAAGTTCAAGATATTTACTTATAAACGTAATATAAGGACCACGTAATGATCATGGAAGAAAATTATCATTCCGACTGTTTCCTATAAGTTAGTCAACCGCTGGTGCACCCGAAGTGGCTTATGTAGCCAATCCTTGCAGCCAGCTTCCGTGCACTCTCTGTGGCATGTCAGTTTAACGCTGCTCGCTTTTTCACAATTCCGCGCCATTCCGGGTGCTGTGCTGCCAAATTTTCCCTTTGAGAGAGCTCTATGTTGTATCTTTTCATAATGCTTCTCAACATCTTTGTAACGGAAGAGTTGTCCGCCACATTTCGGGCTTTTCATTTTACATTTCACCCATCTAATTCAGGGTAAAAGATGCGCTTCACCACACTTTACTCCATCATAAGTGATACAGGATATGTGACCGCACTACCGAAGTTGCCAACTCATTAAATGCCACTAGGTCATACTATCTGATCTTATTTAAGGTGGAAAAAATTCTGACTGCGAATATGGTGGCGATACACACACTACATCTCGCAGGAGTATAAGAGGTTATCAGCACAATCGCCATATATACCGAGATCTTGGCGGCCTGCTTTAGGTCGTACGAACAGAAGAGCTTCTCAAACTCTGCAGCTGCAACACTGACATTTCAGCATCAAGGTCGCACTTCGACATTATAGTGCTCCCCAGATTAAAAAATGTATCGACATATTTCATGGCTAGGTTCTTGCGATTATGTTTCTGAGGACATCACCTCCATTTTTTTTACACTGATCTACAGGCTTTTTAGAACAGATATCAGCTGTTGCAAGCCATCTGAGGGTTCTGCTAAAAAGCATTAGTCATCAGCATACATGTTCTCTACGATTAATGCGTACGAGACTTGAGTGCGCGCCTTTTGTTTGGCCAAGTTAAAAAAACTACCTTCTGTGTAGAGGCGGATGCGGACTTCCTTGGAAACTACCGTAAAGTACTAGGCAAACAGTTCAGACACTAGAACGGGGAAGAAATGCGTCTGATCATCGTCTACAAAGACGCAGCACTGCATATCGTCATGTAGGAGTCTTAGAACTTTCCTTTTACCATCCAGAGAGCATCACGAGACATAATGAGTCGAATGCTTTCTCCAAGTCAACAAAGCAGCTACCTGCCCTATTCTGTACTTTTTTCTTATGTTAACGCTCGAAAAAATTGCATCACAAGTGACTTGGTTAGATCGGAAGCTAAACTGGGTTTCAGGCAGAATCCTTTTAACAAATCCTTTAAGTAGTTCAAAAATACTCTAGCGGCTATCAGGAGTTAAATAACGCGGTTGGAGTTGCAATCAGAACGGTTATTACTTTCTTTCTAATAGTAAATGAATGAAGAAACATCGCTATAGTAAATGCTGGCTGCATACCTACACGGTCGAGCAGTTCAAACAAAGAGTTCAAAAGAACAAAACGTATGAAATTCAAAAAGTGTCTATAACTTTTCGGGATGGGTGCTCGGGGTTGTATAATATAGCCGACTACCGAAATGAACACTATGAAAATTCAAATATAGAACGATGTTGATGTAGACCACTGTAATATTAGTCTTCGGACTGATGCGCACCAATAGTACTAAATGGTTGTCCTTTTAGTGACTTTTTAAAATTGAGACAAGGCTAAAGCTTGCGGCGAGCTGTTGGCTGATGCTAGAATACGATAAGACGGTCGTGTAGAACGTTCTCCTGAGAGAGTGACACTGGTTTTGCGTCTATCACTTTCTGACTGAAGCTTGACGCTATTCCGATTGAAATTATTAACTACGGAGATGCAATTAAATAAATAAATAATGTTATTCAGTGCACAAGTGCAGTAGTGAATGGCCCGGTAATTTTTATTTTTTAAACTTACATGTGAAGGCCTTGCGAGAGTGCTTTGATCTGTGTTCGTATTAGTCTCTACGGAGACGAAACTTGTGCAATGTGCGTAATAAAGATGATGCTTCTCTTGTCAGAGTACTTATCTCTGTATAGATAAAACTTGAGCGTGCGTAAATATGAACATGATGCTTTCTTGTCAGAGTATGAATCGGCTCGGTCAACTTTGCTCTGGCGAGTTATCAGTTGGTGAACAATTATTATCAATGGGTCTTTTATCAACACCAGTTGCGGTCTTCAGCTCATTTTCATAAATGCATATTTTGCATTATTTATAATCGAGCTTAGGTCAGCAACGATCAACTACGGTCGCAACAATTAACTTCGGTCGCAATAAACGACTACGGTTGCAACGATTTGTGCTTCGTGCCTATCAAAAAACCGAGCTTGCTTACAACTTTTGTATCCAGTTCCTAAAAGGTACCGAAAGGTGATTTGGTAACTGTGCGATAAGGAAACAGCTACCCTTTTCACCATTCTTTTTAGAAGAAAACAATTAACAGCTTCTGTTACAACACATGCAAGCATTTCTGCAAATAGTTTTACACGTGAACTAAGCTTCCTTTAGCTAAAACCAGCCGGTCCCTATAAGTAAAGCGTACGTAACGTGCAGGTCTAATGAGTTTATGTGCCAGCAAAGCAAATCTCGATCATTGTTATTCATCCTACGAGAGTTTTGTTTATATCGATGGAAATGATAATCAGTCTGATAGCGGCAGTGAAAATTTTGAATAATACTTAAATAATATCGCAGTTATGTTTTTGATATGATTATAGTTTTTTTAATTTTACTTTTATATTTTGTTTATTTCTTGCAATGATAAAACAGTTTTAGCACTAATATCATAAGCAATAATGCTAGTTACAATTTAAAACTTTTACTTGTACTTCTCAGAATAAAGACATAACGTACTATTAAAAAAAAAAAAACCTACAATAAAATATACTAGAATAACATGGAAATGTTACCTTAACATGCAGATGTCTGAAAAAAATATAGATGGAATAATATCGTAACCTACTTTTATGATACCAAAATATATCTAAAAGATACACGAATAATATATTAATAAGAGTTACTTACTGGATAGGTTCACATGTTATTTATCCGTAAACTAATGTTTAACTAATGTTTTTTAATTATATTTTTCAAGACTGATGTTTCGTTAACAATTAATTGTTATTTCAAGACAGAAAAAAATCACCTTTTTTTTAAGTACAATACCATAATTTTATCTTTTACAGTTGTGACGATATTAGTTTTTTGGCTCTCCTGTAAAATTTGTTTTTTCCTAGAACCATAATATTCGGATGGATGGCGATATAACATTAGACAAAAGGTCAGATGAAGGTTCCTTATTGGGCAGATTTCATTCACGCAAATAATACAATACGCACGACCAAGCCGTTTGATCCACGCGTCCAGCTACTTGATCAAACGCGAGGTTTTCACTCACTCGCGTATAGTTTTGAATCTTCCTTCTCGCTTACTCACGCAACCAGCGACCAGAAACTGGAATGAATACGAGACTTCTTTGATCGAAGTAAGAAACTGAACTTTTACGAAATATAATACAATCAAATTATAATTAGTTCTCAGCGGATATTTAATGTGAGAATGTATTGTTTTTGTACCTATATTATTATATTACTCGTGCCGCTCATGACGTGACAGAACTGATTGAAATTGGAGATTTAAAACTTACCCAGCAACGTGTGGATGTGAGCTGAGAATTATGAATATGTCGAGTACTGGTAATAAATAACGGAGGAGATAGATTCGAGAGCGGCGGATTCGAACTTAAACAGTTTTTTTCACAAATTTCTTTAATATTAGCACTTATTTTAAACATTGGCGCGACCTTTATTTGACTTTCTGTCTAATCTTATATGAAACAGACTTTAAAAGTAAAATCACATTAAAAAGTTAGTACCTGTAGTTATAAAAACACAAGAAATAGCAGAGATTGGCAGAAAGGATTTGTAATTCTGCCTTCATGTTTCGTCTGCTGTAGGATATATTATTTTTAAAGTATTCTTACACACCGAAGCCGGCGACCTGACGATACATGTCTACGGCTTTCTTGTTAAAGTTTAGATGGTGGCTTCACATCGATTTATTTTGGTGCAAGCCGCAGCGCTGCCGAAATGGTTCTTCGAAGAGGTGTCGCTTAACTTCAAACTCTGATAAATCCAACTTTAAGAATTTTCAAGATTTTTATATCAAAATAAGGGTAGAAAAAAAAGCGTTTTTATTTTTTTTATCAAACCTGTACAAATCCGCGCGGTGTTTAAGAAAAATTACATTTAAATCAGTACATTTCTTCAAAGTCGGATATATCGTTAGGACAGTGTTTTTCAAATTAAGGTAAGTCCATCCAGGCCAATCAGCGAATTGCAATTATTCAATATGGCCGTCAGGTTGCAGTAAACTTTTTTTCAAATCTAAATAAATCCACGATCATTAAATAAAAAATGCACAAATCCATCCCAAATCCACTCCAAGTTTTTTCAAAGATATACATATTCCGTTAAGTATATCAAATTAAGATAAATCCGAACTAAATGAAGTTTTTGGGAAAACTGATTACTATTACTAAAATTTTTATTGACAGGATCATTCTATACATAGATTGGTGCCATAATAATTCTTTAAATTTTGATCATTACAGGTTTTTTCTAAATATATCTTAGCAAGGTAAAATGGATTTATCCGAATTTGAAGTTAAGCAACACAGATGTCGCAAGGGTTTTGTCGCCGAGTTCAGTGTGTATCTTGATACAATCCACTGCTACTATCTTGATACAATGTTCCGTCAAGCAGTGGATTTTCAATGTTGCGTCACCTGAATTGAGCATATTGTTGATATCCTCGAGGAATCCTTCCTTGGTGATCTGCGCGTCGGTGAAGAGGAACACGGTGTCGTTGCCGTTGTTGCCACCGGTGCTGATGCCGGCATGCATGTACATCTTGCGCAGATCCTCGTGGAACTCTGGCGAGTCGTATATACGCTTGATCTCCATCCCCATGCACCTAAACAAATGACATAAATTCACTGTGTAGTGCAGGTAGGTATATAAGATAAATAATAAATAAAAATATCATATTCAAAGTAAGAAGACACTCTTTAGTACGGTGTCTTATATGGTATAAACAATAACAATATCATATTGCTTTTATCTAGGAGCGGTGTTCAAATATGGTTAGCTACTGGACACCTTACAACCGATCTATTTGTAAACATGTAACAAGATTCTACCCTTGAGACCACCCACCACGATACCTACCCTACTAGTTAGTATATATAAGGCAGTTAATTATTTTAATAAAGTCAGTATCTACTCAAACTTCTGTCGTTTAACTTCTTTCCAAACTCCCAACATCGCATGGCGACCCTAGCCAGTGCGACCGCGTTATGTACCCGCGTCGCGTGATAGTAAAGTGGATCGAGTTCAGGTAGCCGGTGTCTAGGGAAGATGGAATTTAATAAATAAAGTCGGTCGCTAAAACACAGAAGCGCCACTAGCGTACAGAACGGCCGCTCACCCCCTCCCACCAATAGGCGCTTCCTCGTACCGCCCCGCAGTTTTGACATCTTGGAGGGCGAGTTAGGAGTATCGAACAAAGGGTCTTGCTAGATTTCACGCGCATTCGCGTCGCATGTTTGTTTTGATTAAGATTAAGCCAAATTAAAGAAGTAATCTAAATCAAAACATACTTATATAGGTGCGTTTTTTGTGTTACTTTAAGTGGATTGAAAATGACAAAATATTAGTGCTATGTGATGTGATGTGACCGTATAAATAAAATATTTTAGTTGCGAACAAGTTGGTGAAATTTCATTAAGATCTAAATGAACCGCTGTTCAACAACTAATTTACACAATATTTTAGGTAAGTAACAAAGTCATCACAGTAATTTTGTGTAACAAAAGTTGTCCAGTTTCATGGGCCGACCTACCCGAGAGGTTTTGCGTTATTTTGCTAACACGTTGTATTAGTGTGAGTAGTGTGCGCGTGTGCCGACCTGCACTCGTTCACGTGGCCAGCGAGTGTGGCGCAGCTGCGGCGGCCGGAGCCCCCGGGCCCCACCATGAGGCAGTGGCCGCGCTCCGCCCGTAGCACGCGCGCCACGCGCACCACGTGCTCCACCGCGTCTTTGAACAGCACCAGGTGCATCTCCGACCGAGATGTCGCGTTGTACTCGTCCAAGTATTCCTGTCACAACAGATCCAGTTGAGATCTAAATGATTAAATTTTCTTTTTTTTGCCTACCTAATGCTTGTCGCAAGATCGACGTATCAAGTGTAATCGGACGTTTGGAGGAGCGGAAAGCTCTAGAATAAATAGCAACAGCCTAAGGGTGCCCACTAGGGGGCTCGGATCGGCATAGGACATTGGCATGGAGAAAAACGCAAGGGAGAGGACTGGCTCTGGCGAGGCCGTCCCGGATTATGCAGAACACGATTGGCTCTACTGCGTCCCAAATAAATCTTCTTCTACGTGCGGTTAATTAGGTCGTCACTCAAGCAACCTCACAAATCCTGGTGTAAATGTAGTATAGGGTTGTCTTCTTCTTGCCGTGTCTTATAAACCCTATGTTAAAAGTTATTAAGCTGCCACTGGTCTCTGAAATAGCACATGGAACGACTTTCTCCGTAAGACGAACTTACCTTCAACACAGTAGTAAGTAGTTTAACATCAGCTATTTCCGCGTAGACTCTGTTTTCCTTAGGGACGGCCGAGTTTATGAAGTCCCCGAATAGAAGAACTGGCGGATTTTCAATGATTGTATCATCGGGGATTTCGAGGATGGGCTGCCCGAAGTTCTTGGTGCACACGGTGGACATCAAATGTAAGAAGTAGCTCTTGTCTTCGGAATTGATCAAACGGTCGTGGAACACTCGCATGCACTCGTGGTAGAACAGCCTGGAAGAAATGGAACATCACTTGTAAGGTAACAGGACCAAAAGAACGGGACTACAGTCTTGTTTAAATTATACCCTTCGGCCACTTTCGTAACCAAATTTCGAAACTAATTTAGAGAAAAGAATAATTATAAAAAAATATTAATGTGTTACTTGAGTCGCGTATTGGGTGTGTGAAATGTGTATGTAGGTGTATTAAGAAACACGAAGTTTGGCGTACCTTTAAATATAGGAAAAGCTTATATACCGAATCTAAACTCGACAATTTTATCAAACATGGTTTTACTGAGTGCTCATCTAAAGGAGGAGATACTACCGACTTACTGACAGATGACACAAAGCCTAAACTACTGAGTCTAGAAACTAGTTTACACAGGAAGTCGTTTAGGCAAAGACTAAGAAGAAATTCCCTCCATATAAGGGAAATGAGGGCGTAAAGGTAGAGGTAGATACTTATTGGGGTGTTGAAGTTAGTATGAAATTTCGTCGTTTTAAGCAAAAACTACGCAGAAGAAATCAAGTTGTTCGTCCAACAGATTGTAAGTTGTTTTCATCACATCTCACTGGAAAACTTACCGAAACAGATGGTACGGACATGTAAAAGCGCAGCGAAACACGCGTATTTAGTGCATATATCTTTCAATTTGCCAGAACAGAAGAGAAATAGATGACGCCCGCCAGCGACATAGGATGGGACCTCTACCTACTAAGTGATAATAACTTAGCGCAGAAGACTCAGGCAGGAGACATAACATATTATCACGGTCGAACCCTCGAAGGGGTGAGCAAAGCTTTAGTGGGGTAGGAGTACCCACTAAGATCACGTTTGGCAATAGATTTGGGTTAAGATTCGGCGTATACGTACCTAAATAAAAGTACACACACCGATCTTAACGTGTTTAATACATTCTAGTGACAGGTTGCCAGCCTGTCGTCTATATGACACTAAACCCAAATTCCTTAGCCACCTTGTATGACAGGATTGGACAGGACAAAACATGGATTGGTCCAATTCTAATGCCGGGAACCACATGGGACCCGACCCCAATTAATGAGAATAGGGATGGAAGATGTGAGTTGTTTTCTAAGGAGTCACCGTAGCATGTTCTGCGGCATCCTCACGTAGCCGGCATCGGCCTGCAGCACGCCCTGCATCGTCTTGGAGAGGTCGCGCAGGTTGAACACGTAGTGCGCCTTGGCCGGGATGGGCAGCAACTCCGCGCACACCTTAAGGTAAGAAAAAAATTCTTTATTCGAAATAAGATTAAACAAAAACATTTTTAGGGTACCGTAGTCAACAAGGAACCCTTATAGTTTCGCCATGTCCATCTGTCTGTCTGTCCACGGCTTAGCTCATAAACTCTTAGTACTAGAAGGCTGTAATTTGGCATGGATATTAATCATGCCGACAAAGCTGTAGAATAAAATCTTTAAAAAATATTTTGGGTTCTTCTGGTACACGTAAGAGGGGGTTGTTTTTATATTCCGTGGGGTTGTTAGTTTTTCTTGATTACCCTATAGTGCGAGCCTCACACTCACACTGTGAGGTATCGCTGAATAGGTTTTCAAAAATAGAGTGAACTCACCCAAAAAATGTAATGACGGATCTAAGTGATGTAATAACATCCTATGGAAATAAATAAATTTGACTTTGACTTTAGAAAAATTAGATGTTTCCGAAAATCATTTTTCGATTCTTTCGACGTTTAAGAAATATTTCGTTAAGTGCTCATTTTTGTTAAGAGTCAAGTGTCCCCCCCCATAATGGATACATATTTAAAAGGATATTTATTTAAAATTATCAACATGAAGTAAGCTTTACAGGTTAACGTATAATAATCCAACTTATAGAATGTACTTGTACTAGTAAGAAATTCGGTACAAATATTCATAGAAAAAATTTTGATAAATGTTAAGTCTAAACAGGTATCTAAGTAGTATTGAACAACTACGGCACCCTAAACTTTGCGTGGCCCGACACATGCTTGGCCGGTTATTCTTTTTGAGTTTGCACATTCACTACAAGTGTACGCTCACTGTGGAGAAGAACGGCTGGAAGAAACTCCAAAGGACTCGTAATTTCTGTACTTTTCTTACAGTAATCAATAAATATTCATAATGTTTCCTGTGCCGTGCTGGAGCATCCAAACACTAAGCCTGCTTGTCTATCAAATAGGCATTTAATTTATAGCAAGCCTTTTTGCATTAGTACATTATGATACGAGGATCGCACAGGTGGCAAATTACAAACGAGCTGACTTTTGTAAGCCGGAGCCGTAGGCAATGTCACGAGTTTGTTATAAAACCTAAGATCCGTGTGTAGTACGATCACGGAGACAAATACATAGAGGAGGTGCCACAAGCAATTTAGACCCGTCCGCATAGCTGACTGCTCTTACTATTACTTAAACGCCAGGCGTCGCGTCGCTTCTGTCAGTGTTACTTTGGATTTTATGGATATGAATATGACTTCATTTGATTAAACAAAAATGAAGTACTGAAAAGTCTGACAAAGACAGATATGTTAATATTTTTTTCCAGGTAGACTTAAAATACCGTGAGGTATTTTGTCATTGCAGCATACACTGTGCCCCACAAATGAAGTACTAAGCCTTGGCTAGTCTATAGTGGTTTACAAATTTAATTTTCATTGCTATTACGATCGTGAATGCCAGACCTTCAGGTACACCTCCACCGCGCTGTTCACGATCGGATCCGCCAGCATCGACACCTCCGTCACGAAGTCCTCCATGTGTCCGTTTAAGATTGCCTGCACACAAACATTCCGCTTACAAAATGCTAGGAGGTTCACAAGATTAGAGAGATTTAGCGAATCATTGTAATATTCGTTAAAAATATGGGTGAATGAACGACAAACCAAGAAACATCCTTTTGTTTTTACAATGTAAAGTGAAGTATGATAAAATTTATAGTAACATAGTAACATCACGTTAGTATTTATGTTTGTATATTTGATTGTTAGTTCCGCTTACACGCCTAAACTACTGAACTGAATTGGATGTTGGAATGTAGATAATTTATACCCTATAGTATTTATGATAATTCTGTCGTAAGATAGTTCCACGTCTGTCACAGAACCGATGAGCGTTGGAGCAGACGGGTTCTCGAATGGAGACCGCGTCTCGGCAAACGTAGTGTGGGACGCTCCCCTGCCAAGTAGACTGATGACCTGAGGAAGGTCGCTGGTGGTGGCTGGATGAGGAAAGCGGGTGATCGTGCGCTTTGGCGTGCTCTTGGGGAGGCCTACGTCCAGCAGTGGACTGCAATAGGCTGATTGATTGATTGATATAAGATAATTATATCATAGGATAATTTTTACGGAGAACGTATTATTCCCACGAGAAAAATCTTACACAACGCGAACGTACCCGCCGCGGGCTGAAAGCTAGTAAATAAGTTCTAGTTCCGAATTACAGTAAAATACTTCATGTGCTGCTATGATGAGGTTAGTTCCTACTTAGCTCGCCGGACTCCAAAAAGATACACCCATGCTACTATGTAAAGAACTGTTAAAAACAGCGACTGCCGAATACCTTGAATATAGTCTTCATGGCGTCGGCATTAGGTGCGGAGATGAAGAACATGGCGAAGTGCCGCACGAAGCGCGCCGTTAGCGGGTTGCGGCCGCCGCCGGGGGGCGCGCAGCCGCACGACAACACCACGTCCAGGATATCCTTCCAGTACAACTTGTCGCGGTCGTAAAACCCGCCGAAGTCGAGGAACTGCCTGCAAGTACAACGCATGCCTTAGTAAAATAAACTTATAGGTGCTACTTTTTACTACGGGAAAAATCTTATCAAAACAGAAAAGATAAAATTATTTTTGTACTTTTTTGCTTATACACAATACATACACAATACATTTGTATGCCACAGATAAGTTTGAGCAAGAATATACAATACAACCCTGCTCAAGCTACCAGAAGCGCGAGCAGAGTGGTTTGTAAGTAGCAATAGGGTATTTAACTACTTAAATTTTTGCCCTATCTTTAAAATTGACCGAGCTATGAAAGTTTGAAATTCAAGATTAGACAGAGAGGCAAATGCTTGCTTGTGACGTCACAAACGAGTAGTTCCATACTATCTCCATACAGAAAAGTGTTTAGTGTAGACATATTGAAACTTTAAAAAATCACTGTAAATTCAATTTCCAACCGATTCTGTTTTTATCTGACACGTACGCATATTCTATCAATATGAAAATAATAAAGCAGTATTAAGTATGCAACTCTACTAACCTGAGTAACTCTATGGTAGGCTGAGCACCGTACACATCTAGTTTGGGCATGTTGACGTCATCAATAAAGAAAATAACTTTCTTGCCCGCCGGTGCACCTAGTGCTTTCCTAGGTCTCTTATCCAGTCGCAATTCTATAATTTCCTATAAGAAAAGAAATTATAGCTTTATTTATAGAATGTTAATTACTTTTTTGTATGACATTAATTCAGTCATAAAACATGTTAGTAATTAGGTGTGCGTGAAAATAATGTTGAGCTGTAAAGGCTCAAAAATTAAACGACCTTCCTCCCTGTAAGCTATTAACTATGTAGGTCAGGTACACTGTATTTTTTTTAACTATACCAACGCTTTACCTGGGTACGAGTACTACTAGTTTGCGCAGAGAAATTCATTATAACGGGCACAAATACACCCGTCTTAGCCATGTTGTTGAGGCCCTCAGCAGCTATTACAGTCTTACCGACACCTGGCAAGTAAAAATACCCATTTATCATGTCATACATCAATATAAATCAATTGCAGCATAAATTCAGACCAAAAACAATACATGTAACATGTAACATTGTAACATGGAGAATCTGTATGAATGAATATACTAACCCGTATTGCCAGTAAACATTACAGGTTTATTTACTGTTAAAAGCTTCAAGAACAAATACCCGTAGCGTACTGTATCGATGGTAGGCACCAAGGTCTCAAAGAAAGGTTTATCAGGATCGTATATGAAGTTCGGAATTATATCTCCCCAACTTTTTAACTTTCGCGCTTTTGTATCCATGTACATATCGAAGAAATTGAATCCAGCCGGGAAACTGAAAAAAAAAGAGAAATCAAATTAGTTACATGGGTTGTCGTCGTATTATATTGCCACTGAATAACAGGGAAAAGCATTACCAACACCTACTAAGTAATATATGTTTTATTTAAAACCTGCCCTCGTTTAGCAATAGCAAATTTTGCGGCCGCGGCAGTAATGTACTATAAGTCTAAATAAAGATGGATGTTTATTGTCTCACTATTCGGCCTCCTCGTACTCCTCGAATTGTCGTTTGATGATCTCTTCGTAAGGCCGGCGGTTCATCTCATAGATGTTGCCGCCGACCGCCCACACGTAGCAGAATATGAACACGTGCGCAATGTAAACCTTCACAGCTTGCTTGTCCGAAAATCGGTCACCAGGCTCGGACAGTAAAGAGCCGAGTAAATGACAAAGCGCGTTAATTTTGCTAATGTCTACCTGGAATCAGAAACCGAAAGTCTTCAACCATCACCTATCAGTAAATTAATCAGTTGAAAATGAAACATTTTTTTTATATTTATTATCTTTAATGAAAAGTAGATGAAAGTCTACCTGATGAATGCCCACGGAGCACTTGGTGTTAACGTGATCAAATGCAACATCCGTCATCTGGAAGAGTTCGTAGAGGAAGTCGGAGTTTTCCAGATTGAAGAGGTTCTTATTGACGCCTTCCTGCAGCCAGGAGCGTACGTAAGGCAGGTAGCCCAGTTCGCCTGGGTCTACGTACACCATGCCGCAGCGAGAAACAGTCGCCGGAGATGCTTGAGCTAAATCTGCCACCTACCAACAGATTTTGTTTTGAAGCATATTATAATTGACGTCATTTCAAATTCGTAAAGGTACAAAAATTAATTGATGGAGCAAGGAAGAAGGTTTTCCTAAACACATTTTTTATTTCAGAATTAATAATCCACTGAATTAAGATATATTTAAAGAGAGACTGCTTTTATGTTTTTTTTTATTTATGACTGACATGACACTTTTTTTTTACGTCATCAACAGCTTATATACTTCCCCATCGAGGGGCCTAACCTGTAGGCTCTTTTTACTACTTAGTGATTGTTAAATGTTTATGAGCATTAACAGTATAAATCCGAAACAATTTGAAATAATATATAATGAATTTAGCCGCCTATATGGAATTATCAAAATAAATGTAAAAAAATAATGTTTTGTAAGACTTTCAATCGATTGATAACGCCGAAACTAGTGTTGCCAAATACATTCTGACGAAAGTAATAAGAACTTTGATACTAAAATTTCTAACATTTATGTGTTATCCTTATTACAGACAACGCAAAACAGTCAATATTATAATAATATTATTATGTTCATATTGAAGCCTAGAGGTCAAACATTTTGGTTTCTGTCCTTTATATGCTTAGACTTGAAATTAATGAAAAAAAAAAACGTGTAGTGTGTTTTTAGGTCTATTTTTCATGTAAATACTGAAAATGAACTGTTAAAAAAATTAAAAATTGAAAAATAAAAGTTATTAATTCAGATCAATTCTAAGCATAGTTAGCGAAAAATCGATCTGCAATTCATAACTTTCATTTTCATTTGTCGCTTAATTTGTTATTACATAACACAGTCCATTTACTTAAATGAATGCCTGGAATAAATTGCTACTTTGGCAAGCAATTATGCCGCCCATCTGTGCACTATTATTTTGAACTGTATTTTTCTGTGTGTTTTTGTGTGCAATAAGGTGAATTTTATTCTACTAGATACGGACTTAGATACTATTATACCTTTACTTATAAACAGAAGAAAGACTCGATCTGATACCAATCAAGCAAATAATTAATAATGATATTTTGTTTATTACGAACCACCGTCCGACATGCAAGCTAGTCTCACCTCGAACACCATGTGCACGTAAGGAGTGAGCTTGATTCGCTCCGAGTTTGAGAGGCAGAGCATTTTGTTGTCGTCCAAGACTGTATTCATGTTCTCGATCCACACCGCGTCCACAGGACCGTCGCAAATAAGCCACTGGTGGTCTGCAGTCTCAAACTACGCAACAAAAAACATGTAGGTAAGTAATTATCTAAGTACAGTAAAGTTGACAAACTCTATCAATGGCGTTAAATACTGAAAACTAAATGGCGCCACTGTTAAGTGTACCTAAAGACGTTGATTGGTTAAACAAAATGTCAGATGGAGTTCTTGACGTTTTACTGTGTTTTAAACTTAACAGTGGCGCCATTACGTTCTAGTTTCTATTCCCATTGATTCGGATTGAAGCTGTTTTAACATGGAACTTTCACAGAAATGAAGAAACAAAAATAGATGGCGAAACTAACCTGTACAGCGGTTCTAAGGCACAATGGTAAAATCCCGTCGTGCCACTCAAGGGTCTGGAGATTGACTTCACCATACAACTCGCCAATGGTCAAGCTCTTAGGGTTCATTATGTACTTATGCACTGGATAGTTGGTTGGCCCAGGAATCTCTTTTTCAAACAATCGGGAATAGGTATCACCTAACCCCTGCAACAATATGACAACTTTTTAATAGGGGATCGGATCCTAAATTTACCATATTTTATGAATTATTATTTTTGAAATATAGATTAGTAGCAGAGATTCGCGAAGAAAAAAACAGAATAGGTTGAATAACGAATTTACAGTGATTTTTTAAAGTTTCAATATGTTTGTCTCTTTAAAAAACTATTTTTGTATGGAGATTATATGGCGTTACTAACAAATGACGTCACAAGTGGGTACGTGCCTCTCTGTATAATCTTGAATTTCAAACCTTTATATCTCGGTAAATTTTAAAGATAGAGCAAAAATTCTTTTAGTGTTCGATAGCAGAAACGTAAGCTTGGATTTAAAAAAAAAGTAGTCCGATCCCCCATTCAAATACATTCGATACACATAATTCAGTCTAGAAGAATGATTGAAAAATGGTGGAGCTGTTGACTTATGCAACGTGAGCTGAGCACCAATAGGGGATCGGACTACTTTTTTTTATTTCATAAATCCAAACTTCTTTATTTCTGATATCGAAACTAAAAGAATTTTTGCTCTATCTTTGAAATTGACCGAGTTATAAAGGTTTGAAATTCAAAATTAAACAGAGAGGCACATACCCACTTGTGACGTCATTCATATAGTCTCCGGGTGTATTCCGAATCAGATTTCACGGCTCAAAGTACTGACAGCGATTACTCGCGTACCGATTCAGAAATCGCGATAATACGGCTCATGAGCGAATCAAAACGGAACGGCGTTTGAGCGCGCTGAAACTGCTTCCAACTCAGTCTTGCCAGATGTTGATTACCGTACCAAAACTGGCAAAATTCTAAATTATTATACGTATTAAAAAAGTATCGTACAGCTGTGAAAACAGCACTTTTCGCATGGCTAGTACCCAAAATAAGAAACAGGTATGCATATTTTTAAAAATGGAGATGTAAATAGGCACGTGAAATTATAAAAATACAAAAAAGAATGTTTGATATTTATATTTTATCAAATTGCCTATGATATTATCTTATGTATGTAGGTATGTGCCTGAGTCAAAACTATCGTAATATATACATAACCTACTCGATACTTTTACTATCGAACATCTGGCAACCCTAACCTACAAAACTGATTGATTTAAAATATTTCAGTAATTTATCGCCATTTCATAATTGAATAACGTGTTTTACTTTTGTTCAAACAAATAAATATAAGACACTTTAATTTTACATTTAAACATTACAACTTTTAAAAATAAATAAACAACATGTCAGTCGAATTTGACATTACGCTTACGTGAATTTCGCTCTGGAGCATGGGCGCCGTTAGCGGCGGTTAGATGGCGGCGGTCATGACGCAATCCGTGACGTCACAATGGCTGCCGTAATCCCAATGACAGTGATTCGGTACACGGTTTAGGGTACTCAAAATGATGTCAGCGCAAATCGGAACGCGGCCTCCATTAGTCTCCATACAAAAAACCAATTTTGAAAGAGACAGACATATAGAAACTTTAAAAAAATCACTGTAAATTCGTTTTTCAACCGATTGTTTTTTTCTTCGCGAATCGTCTGCTACTAATCTATATTTTAAAAATAAAATATGGTGTAAATTAATAAAATATGGTGAACAGTCCGATCCCCTATTACACTTTTTAAAAAATCGTATGCCAGCTTCATATTTTTTAAACAGTACAAAATTATCCAATTAGCACAGTTTAGATAACGTGTTTTCGAATTTCGAATTCATATGTACGTTTATTCGACGCTCTTACGGTGAAGGAAAATATCGTGATGAAACCTGCACACTTCTGCGAAGAAATTCAAAGGTTGTGTGTGAAGTCGACCAAACCAATCCGCTTTGGGTCAGCGTGGTCGAATAAGGCCTAATCGCCTTAATTCAAGGTAGGCTTGGGCCCCTCGGTGGGGACGTGTATGAGCTGTTGATAATGAGATAATAGTACTACGTCTCGATCAAAGATTTTGCTTGGTTCCTCAATCCACTTTATATGTTTATTTGACTTACACTTAATACAACGGTCTTCCCACCGCCGGTGGGGCCAACCAGCATTACACCCCAGCGCACAATCATCGTTTCATGCAGCTGAATCACTTTGCGAATTTGACAAACTTCTATCTGCAACTTCTTTTCCAGTAATACTTCACCTGAGAATAGCGTACAAAGCTAATTGGACGTAGTTACACGAAAAGGATCCAATCCACACAAACTTACTTTTCAGATATTGAAGTTTGAAGTTACTTTTCAGATATTGAAGGTATTTGTTTCAAGATAATTTTACGTGTTATGTTTTGTGAGAAACATTAAAACATTTTTATTGTTAATAGTATATTTATGGGACGATTGGTATTATTTGCGGTCAGTTTTGTGTACTAAAATCATTTTTGACAATGTTGTGGATTGGATCCTTTTCGTGTAACTACGTCCAATTATTGTAGAGAAACCTAAGCAAATCAACAAAATTGGCTAAATGTATTTTTTTATGTAAGTATAGGTATGAGACCTTTCGCAGCAAAGTTGCAGATACAGAGATGGATGTGTGGAGTAACAAGAATGGACAAGATTAAGAATGAATACATAAGGTTTGACAGCTCCAATATTAGGATGACCATCTCCTGTCCCTTTTTAACACGTTTTTATTAACTCGCTTTCTTGTCTGTCTGTTTGTTTGTTTGTTTGTTCGGTCCGAATCTTGCAACTCAATTTTGAAGCACTTGCTGCCATTGGAATTTGCTGAAATTTGGTGCACTTATGCAACTTCGATGACAATGCAATATTATGATATCATGGAGCTGGTCTGATGATGGAGCCGGAAGGTAGCCATAGGAACTTCTAAAATACACAACACAACCTCATCGTGTTTAGGCTCGTTGGATTCGTCTTGACAAGATCTTTAGTCATACCTGATGTCCAGGGTCTCATGATGGAGCCGGAAGGTGGCCATAGTAACTCCTCAAATACACAACATAACCTCGCCGTATTTGGGCTCGGTGGATTTGTCTTGACAAGATCTTTAGTCATGAGTAATGTCCAAGATCTCATGATGGAGCCGGAAGGTGGCCACAGGAATTCCTCAAATACTCAATATAACCTAGTCGTGTTTAGACCCGTTGGATTTGTTTTGGCTAGATATTTAGTCACACGTTATGTCCAGGGTGTCATGATGGAGCTGGAAGATGGCCATAGAAACTCCTAAAATACATAACATACTCTCGACGTGTTTAGGCTCGTTAGATTTGTCTTGACAAGATTTTTAGTCATTCCTGATGTCTAGGATCTCATGATGGAGCCGGAAGGTGGTCGCTGTATTTCCTCAAATACTCAACATAACCTAGTCATGTTTGGGCCCGTTGGATTAGTCTTGACTGGATCTTTAGTCATAATATGTGATGCCCAGGATCTCATAATGGAACCAGAAGGTGGCCATAGGAACTCTCTCAACGTCGCAACATAACCTTGTCGTGTTTGGGTTCGTTGGATTTGTCTTGATAAGATATTTAGTCATACGTAATGTCCAGGGTCTCATGATGGACCCGGAAGGTAATCTCGTCGTAACAACTTAATCGCGGCATGCTTGGGATTTTTAGTCTTAACAATTTAGTCCTACGTGAACATCATTGGGTATCTTGCAAAATTTAAATACGCTGAACTAAAAAGCACAAAATAATTATAAAGTAAAAAATATTTTTTTAGCAACACGTTTTAACGCACTAAAAAGAATTAAATAATTTTTATTAAGATTTTTATTGGTGTAGTACTCTTGTAGGACTTAAAACGAAAAACGTGGGGTGCATGGAGTAGATTTTGAAGCATAACCGTGTTTCTCAAAAAACCATAGATTAGAATTTAGCCCCTTTATAAAAAAATCATAGACATCTTCCAGGCGAACGTCTTAATCTTTCACCTTATAATGAATTTCCATCAGCTAGAATAATGGTCATACGCAAGTCTTTCCAATAATAAAAACACAACAATTGAATTGCACTGCAAAACTATACTAATAATAACTATTTGTAAGTTTTCAAGACATAACACATAACAACCCCTGGCACTAATAAGAATTAGAAGACATTTATTCATTGTCAACAATATGTTATGTATGAATAAGTAATACAGATAGACATGAAAATAAGTAAGACATTGAAAAGGTTACAGCGTCAGCTATGCTGATTTTCAGCAATCACCTCGTTCTCTACTTCTTAGAATATCTATTCCATGCACCCCACGTTTTTCGTTTTAAGTCCTACAAGTGTACTCACCAATAAAAATCTTAATAAAAATTATTTTATACTTTCTAGTGCGTTAAAACGTGTTGTTAAAAAAGTATTTTTTACTTTATAATTATTTATTTTTAGAAGGTGAAAAGGACTGACGATCTTAATTAAGGATTAGAGCAGTGTAACTGTGTGAATCGCTACCATTTGTAAGATAAGTAGTAAGTAAAAAAGATAAAGATAAGATAAAAATGACTTTATTCAAAGTAAGATGTTCGGTAAATCTCATTACCGTACAGTTTACTGCCGGTCGTCAGAAGTTCAATTTTAGTGTATTGAAATATTCTTAATGTTTCCTGTGCCGTGCTGGAGCATCTGAACACCAACCCTCTTTGTCATTAAAATAGTCATCTAACTTATTATAGTAAGCCTTATACATAACAAAGCGTCTGTTTTACAAAATTCTTAAACCTTTTTTCTGGTAAAACTAAGATCTCATCTGGTATTTTATTATAGCTTATTTTTATATCTTGTATTGCGGCCATGAATGTCAGAATATTTACTAAACTCATGGATATATTTCCTAACAAACATAATATTAGAATAAATGTATTGGCATGGAACCGTCAAGATGTCTATCTCCTTAAAAATTTCTCTAAGTGAGTCTCTACAACGAAGTTGGTAAATTGCTCTAATGGCACTTTTTTGCAAAATGAAGACAGTGTATCAGCCGCTCGGCCCCGCACCAGGACACTATAACATATAATACTGTAAAGTAGATAAAGTAGACTATAGCAGTTGCTACATCTGTTAACTGTCTTATTCTTCTAACTGCGTATGCAGCCGAGCTAAGCCTCCCTGAAAAGATATATGGGGACCCCATTGCAGTTTTGTGTCAATAGTTATTCCTAAAAAACTGTACTGTCTACCAGATCAATTTCATCCATTATTCAATACTATTTCCTTCACAGCTTTTCACGTTGGGTAAAGAAAATTTGATGAAAAGGACCTAAAATAGAACGCTGCGGCACTCCCATTTTTACCAAGGACCCCTGCGATCTTGTTCTATTTATACGTACTTTCTGAATTCTATGTTTCAAATCAGATTTAAGAAGTTTGAGTGGATTATCTATGACCTCGTAATGATTTAATTTAAATAAATAAATATGTGGGGACAAATAATAAGGTATCATGATGGATGCAATCAAATGCTTTTGAAAGATCACAAAAAACTTCTATGTAAAGTTCACTACTCACAAATAACTTCCTCCATGACACTGTAGTCCCTGACTGGGAGATCGACCCCTGGGAACAAGTCAGCGAGAATACCGGCGAACAAGATGGCGTCTGCAGCGAGGAACTTCGGCAAGTTGCTGTCATTGAGCGCGCACAAGAGCGTCATCTCCTCGTGCTGATCGGGACTGGCGCGCTTCAGTGCGCCGGCCATCACCTATAGATAAAGGTTACTGCTAGTTACTTTAATAGAAGTGCATTTCAGTTACCAGGCATGAAGATGACTGAGAACAGGGACACTTTAGGCACAATTTACCAACTGTAGTGTTATTTTATTTTACAAGTACTCGTACTAGAGGCTTCTGTGCTGTAAGGGAGGTATTCCCGCTGGAATGGTGATAGTTTTGTGCTAGAGTATTATGGAGAAAATATTCTCAAGCGATGCTATTTTGAAACCTATTTGAAATAACTACTTGATATCTTAGTTGTGGTTATGCGGCTGCTTGAAAGACCCATTTAACACACCGTGATCTCAAGGAACTGTTAAAGAATAGAATATTACGACGGTGCATGTAAGTACTACAATCTAATAAAAAAAGTACTCGTTTAACTACTGCAGAGAGTCGCAATGCATTATTGTACATAATATGGTACAATAAAAATACTTTTAATAACAAAATCTTGAAATAAATATAGCTACCGCTAATATTATTTAATTTAGCGTAAATGAAAAAAGTTTGTGCGTTTACCAGTACGCTTTTGACCGCTCTCATGCCAAAATCGTAGTGATCTTGCTTGGACAATTGTTCACTCGACAGCTTGTACATTTGTACCATTTTCTTGGCGAGGCCACGCGAGGACTCGAAGCCCTCCGAGTATAGAATCACCTCCGCGATCAGAGCTTTACACACCATTACACAATCCGATATTAGTAATAATTAAACTGACATAATATATAATATAATATACCTAGGAGAATACATCTAGGACATCGCCCATTGCCAGAGTTGAAGCAGAGTGTACTCTGGCAGTGAGGAGCCGCAGGGATTTCAGAACAACGATTCTGATTTAGCATGGAAAATATTTGCTTGGAAATGCAAGAGCTAGAAAAAATTTTTAAAAGACAGCCTAATAAAATTGTAAATTTTGAAATGAATCTTGCGTCCTAACATATAATGGAAACAAAATTATAAAAATACATACATACATAAAGTCACGCCTCTTTCCCGGAGGGGCAGGCAGAGACCATCATCATCATCATCATCAACAGCTCATATACGGCAGAGACCACGTCCTTCTAATTGCTACGATCCAGTCAGACATACTTCTTCTGCTTCATCCACATTAATCAATCTCTTTATTCACGCTCGTCGTCGTTGGAGTACCCCTGACCTGGCCTTTTTCCAGAACATCCTCTAATTCGTCCTCCTTTTTCAAAAATTACTAGAATAGCTTACCATAGTCCGGCACCATCATGGAAATAGGTCGGAATAGTGCTTTGAGATTATCAGGCAATTCGGTTCTTCCGGCGTAACCAGGATTCATTGTGATGAAAGCAGCACAAGTTTTTACTAGCTTTATTTCACGGCCTTCGAACATGAATCTGTTGATATAAACGTAACAATCGCATGAATTTCTTAATGAATAACTCTTAATAATACAAAGATACTGGCTTACAGTTTAGGCGAATTGGCTACGCTACGCAATGTATATCAAATTGTAACTTGTTACTAGTGACTTGTTGCTTCGTGAAACGGGGCCCAGATAACTTTTATAGACTGACAAGAGTTAAAAACAAATCAAATATTAAAATATTATATATATATATTTTTAATTGTGATTTTTTATTGCTGTTCTCTAGTATGAGTCAAAACGAAAAACATGGGATTCATGCAATAGATTTTGATGCATAAATACGTTAAAATCTGTGTTTCTAAGGATCTTAAAAATAGTTTTCAAAATTTGTTACTTATGTTAAAAATATTTTTTACTTTAATAATTATTATTAATTATTTTCTGACAATTTCAACGAGCCTAAACATGTTGAGGTTACGTTGTGTATTTGAGGAGTTCCTATGGCTACCTTCCGGTTCCATCATAAGACCAGCTCCAAGATACCAGAATATTACATAAGTATGCCACATTTCAGCACAATCAGATAGCATCAAGTGCATGAAAAATGGGTTGCAAAATTTCACCAGAACAAACAGACAGACAAATAAGTAATAATTAAAAATCCTTTTTAAACAAGCTTTTAAAGCCGTGGAGTGGAGTATCCTTGTTAAGACAAATCCAACGAGCCCAAACACGACTAGGTTGTGGTGTGTATTTAAGGAGTTCCTATGGCCACCTTCCGGCTCCATCATGATACCCTGGACATCACGTATGACTAAAGATCTTGTCAAGACAAATCCAACGAGCCCAAACACGACTAGGTTGTGTTGTGTATTACAGGAGTTCCTATGGCCACCTTCCGGCTCCATCATGAGACCCTGGACATCACGTATGACTAAAGATCTTATTAATACAAATCCAACGAGCCCAAATACGACTATGTTGTGTTGTGTATTAATGGAGTTCCTATGGCCACCTTCCGTCTCCATCATCAGACCAGCTCCATGGTACCATAATATTGCATTGTCATGGCGATTACATAAGTGTACCAAATTTCATCAAATTCCAATGGCAGCAAGTGCTTCAAATTTGAGTTGCAAGATTTCGCCCGAACATACCCACAAAAACATACAGTGCAAGCTAAATAAAAGCTTGTAAAACGAGTTATTATAAACGGGTTAAAATAATAATACGTATTGTACAGGATATTGTTGAATTCAGAAAGTTTTAAGTTTGATAACGAGTGAATAATCATACTAGCCTGGACACTTTGGCCACTTTAGCGTTTCTGATGGTAATGAGTTGTTGAGCGATGACGGACAGAACTTCAATGTCGATTCGGTTAAACTCGTCAAAACAGCACCAAGCACCTGATGTTGCCAGCCCAGAGAAAAATCTTCCCATCATCTTGTAATCCAAACCTGAGGAGCACTATCTTTTTAAATTGACCGTTAAAATGGAAAGCTTATTATCGCATGTTAGTAGGTAAGGTCGACCAATAAAGGTTGGATACTAGGTAAGGTTGAAATGATGGGATAAGGGCAAGCGAATGATGACTATACCTTGATTTTTAATTCCGTGGAATTCTGACAGATCTTAAGTCACTTGTTGCAAACCTTTTTTTACATGTACATTTCTGTTACCACTATTATAACAAGACAGGCAAATTATAATTTACGAACAATGCAATTATAATAACAATTCCAGTGGCTTGTGCAAATTATATTGAATCATGTATGGTTTACGCTGTCCTTTTTTATCTGTGGCCACATAATACGAAAATAAAGTGAAGTTTGCAATGAAGAATTGTTATTTTAATAGTATTGCTAATATGTTAGATTAAGAACACTTTTATTATTACAGTTCCATACATTTATAAAAGCCTTTTTGCATTAGAAATAGAAATATTAACCAACTGTTTGCAATCTGCGGTTATTTGAAAATGATACCCGGCCTTATTAAACATTCTCCCACATTGAATGTAGTAACTTGAACAGATTACAACTTAAAAATAATATAGTCATCCAACAATTGAAAAAATAAAATAAAATGAAGGCTGCATAAACTATGACTTTAAAATAATTCATTGTTTTTTTTATTTATCAAAACGTGATACCTGTAATTTTGGTAACCTGTTTTCTGTCTGGCAATACTCCATCTGTCAGAATTCCACGGAATTAAAAATCAAGGTATAGGTAAGGTTGAATGTCAGTTGCAAATTACAGAACATCAAACGGGTACAAACCTTATTGAAATTTTCGATAACTAGGAAATTGAAAGAAAAATGGTAAACCACTTTCTTGGTCGACCCTTACATGCTTTTATCGGTTATGTGTCAACCAATCTGCACTGGGCCAGCGTGGTCGACTAGGGCCTAGTTTCTCTAATTTAGGGTAGGCTCGAGCCTCTCGGTGGGGACGTATATGAGAGCCGTTGATGATAAAAAAATAACTTATGGAGGTACCTTCAGAGCAGTTGAAGACGACGCACTGGATCGCGAGTGACTTAGCCAAGTCCTTGGTGGTCTCTGTCTTGCCGGTGCCCGCGGGGCCCGCCGGCGCGCCACCCAGGTCCAACTGCAGGGCTCCCATCAAGCACAAGTAGCAACGATCCGTCAGCGGCGTGATCACGAGTACACCTACATACATGTTTAACAATAAACTATTTACAATTAAATCTTTCGACATATTTTATGAATCTGACAATTTATCATACACACCAACATATTTATTTACGAGGAGGGATCAAAAAGTAGTGAGAACGACATACTCCTTGGTAAGAAAAAAAAAATACTGGCAGGCATAGCTCAGATACATATTTGTAATATTAATAAAGAAAAAAAATCGATGAATGTAGTCATTTGTTTGCTTCGTGTCGGAACGTGTTCTCGAAAATGGAGAAAAACGAAGTGCGAGCCGTTATTAAATACCTCTGTTTAAAAAAGTTAACGACTCAAGAGATTCATTGCGAGAGTCTGCTCCGCCGTATTCTACTGTCGCAAGGTGGGCTTCTCAATTTCGAGTAGGGAGAAAAAGCACGGAAGACGAACATCGTTGCGGCCGTCCATCGACGTCAGTCACCCAAAAAAATGTAGCGAAAGTCGAGAAAATTGTATTGAGCGAAGAGTTACCATCCGATACTTAATTCAAGAAACGGGCATTTCATATGGAAGTATTCAATCCATATTGAAACAATCTTTGAATATGAGAAAAGTTTCCGCAAGATGGGTGCCGAGAATGTTAACCGACAGTCAGAGACAAAATCGACTTGACATTTCGAAGATATTGTTGGACAAGTTTCAAGAAGATTCTGAGAACTTTTTGTCTCGTTTCGTAACAATGGACGAAACATGGGTCCATCATCCAACATCAGCCGAAGGGGGCGAGTTGTGTGACACCATGCGATCCGGAGGATCCCACGCTAAGGAAGTGTGGGAGCACTAACGAGGAACTTTGGTCGGGGGGGGGGAGCTCCGTGGGGGGGAATCTCCGGGTTCCCTTCATGCGGAGTGGTACCCCCTTCTGTCTGGGGTGAATCGGATAGGACGCTCCAGCAAGCGCTTACCTGGAGCGGTGGGAGAGGATGCGTGTGGGGGCAGAACTCGTCCGGGGAGAGCGAGGGAACAGGGAGAAATGTCCGATGCACCGCGAGTCCGAAGGGCGACAACCGAACTGGGAATTAGGGGTGAAGTGGTTCTACACACAGAGCAGGTCACCCGTCTGCGCTCCGTCGCAGGCGTCCCCCATAAGACATACATACATACATACATGGGTCCATCATTTTGATCCTGAGACAAAACAGCAATCTTCGCAATGGAAACGGCCATCATCACCGACCCCGAAGAAATTTCGTGCCGTGGCATCGGCTGGCAAGGTTATGGCCTCAATATTTTGGGACTCAGAAGGGATATTGTTGATTGATTACCTGGAGCGTGGAACCACTATTACAGGCCAATATTATGCAGCTTTAATTCCCAAGTTGAAGAATGCCATCAAAGAGAAAAGGAGAGGGAAACTTCGAAGGGGCGTGCTGTTTCATCGCGACAACGCACCCGCGCACAGGTCGGCAGTTGCGATGGCTGCCTTTCAGCAAGCTGGCTTCGAATTGGTTGACCACCCCCCTTATTCACCAGATCGGGCGCCTAGCGATTTTTATCTGTTCCGCAAATTGAAAGAATACTTAAGGGGAAACAGGTACGAAGATGATAACGAGGTGATGGATGCCGTGGAGAGCTTTTTGCAGGACCAAGACAAAATTTTTTTTAAAAGGGATTGAAGCCTTGGAAAAGCGCTGGACTCGGTGTGTAGAGAGACTCGGAGACTATGTAGAAAAATAAATTATTAAGTTATCAATAGTCATTATATTCTATTTCATTCTCACTACTTTTTGATCCCTCCTCGTATATCCACAGTAAGTTAAGAATGAATTTATCTATTTGGCAGTTGAGTGAAGTTGAGACTGCAAAGTTCTTAGACCATGATCTAAGGCTGACGCTGCAGATCCAACATCACTCAATCGCCAACAAACATGAACTGTAAAAGTTAAGGTTTTGCTGGAGATCTAGTTATATTTGTATACTAAGTATTATAGGCCTCTTTATAGTGCGTGTTCACGGTCCTGTGTAGTCTTTATCTTATACTTTCCCTCCACCGCAACGATATCTTTTGATCAACATCTACCTATAAGTTGAAAATTTTACCTCCTGCGCCCAGATACTCGTGACCATAGATATACATCGAAATAGACATTCGGGCGACGCAATTGTCTATATCTTCTTCCCAATAATATCTTATCATTTTCAGCCATTCAAAGTCCGTGCTAAAAAAATATATAGAGCAATTTCAACACCTGCGTAAAAGTCAAGTAGTAGTGTAGTATTTTTTGAGAATACTTTCGCAAATAAAAAAGAGGATGATACTAACGGCTTTCGTACTTGATTTGACACTAATAAATTAATAGTGTCTCTGGCGTGGACATCTACGGTGATCAGAGCGCAAAGCACCTTTCGGAACAACGAGGACAAGTTTTGACGAGTAAGCGCTGCCAGGTCGTTTAGATCGCTGATGCACTTCTTTTCAAAGTTTATAAGACCCACGTCGATACGCAAGTTAGTATCCAAGTCGAGTATTGTATGGACCTCCTTAGCCCACATTATTTGTGACACTGCCAATACTACCTGCAGAAGTATACTCAATTAGGCTGGCATTTCATGTACGAGAGGAATAAATCCACCAATTGGATTTTTCGCTACGTAAGATTGATTTTTTATCACGAACCACTCATTTACCTCGCAGAGTATATTTACGGTAATAGTCATCGTTATACAGAGCCTATATTGCTAAGCTAAGGCGCCTCAGCCCTCAAAGTCCGGTTACGCTTGATACGTCGATTTTGCGACACAAGCATTAGGTCCGTTTCAAAAAAAAAAAAAAAAGCGCCTCAGCCCTCGTCACAGACGTGGCTATAATATAAATGTGCAGACAAGCAGAATCGCCGATCATGGATCAGAACACAGAATCATACAAATAAAATAGCTAGAGTAAAAAAGCAAGTAGACAGCGGCCAGTTGCATAGTGAGCACTTGCGCGAATTGCGTAAGAGAAAATTAGAGATTTAGAGGTTACCTTAACATTCTTGAACTTTTTCGTATGACTTTGTGATTTGCAGCGTACCATGGAGCGTGCAATCGTTCCGAAATATCGAGGTAACAATATTAAATATAACCGTGGTAACAAACCCGAAAAATGTGTCAATTTTAGTGAAGTGCAAGCATAGTACATCTGCCGGTTCGGAAGCTTTGCACTCGATGGATACCGCATGAGTTAACGGAGGACCAGAAACGACTGCGTGTCCAGTGGTGCCGTAAAATGATAAAAAGTTTAACGGACGAAACCTGGGTGTACTGCTTTAAACCCGAAAGAAAAAGCCAGTCGGCAGAGTGGGTCTTTCCTTTTGAAGATTTGCCGACGAAAGTAAGAAAACTCGAAGCATTGGTAAAAAAATTATTGCTTTTTTTCCGGCAAATCAGGACATTACACTACAGTTTTACTTGAAGATCAAAGTACAGTGACTGCAGATTGGTACGTCAACACTTGCTTGGAAAAAGTTCGCGAAAACCGCATGCACCGCACCTTTTCGACACAAACTTCAACATCAACATCATCAACGGCCTATAAACTTAGAAATTTTTAATTGGTTTTAATGAAATTACTGTATGATGGCTTTTGAAACACACGCACAAACCTAAATTAAGTTAGTTTTTACTATTTAATAGTTAAAATAAACAAATTTCAAATTAATTTATCAAAATGTTGATTAAAACCACAGATAATAATAATTTTCACCAAAAGCTCGCCTTTTTTTAGGGGCGCATTTATGTTTCTTGTCAGCCAGCCAAACATTTTTGTCAAAAAAATAAGTATAGTTTGTTTTACGATTATTAAAGCATTTTATTGATATTTCGTTGGACTTACATCCTTTCTTTGGGGTCATTATTGGACATGAATTCCGTATTCATCTTGCATAGTTAAGTATATTTAAGCAAAATATTTTATTTTTTATTGAAATAAAAATAATTGTAGTACTATCTAGACTGTATGTATTTGTCTATTCCTTTGCCGTAGTGTGTAATTTTCTATGCAAATAATAAAAAGAAAGGTTCGAATTTCAAAGTTGGGATGTAAGTTGGACTTACATTCTTTCTTTGGGGTCATTATTGGACTACTTTCAGAGCATGAGATGAAAAAGTACCTGATTTGGATGGTATTGTACCCACTCGACACGCGGCCGTATCACGTAGTCTTTCAGAGAAGCTTTCATAGATCGCTTTACCGAAGCAAACATTGCCTCTTCCACTTTTCCCAACCAATCCTCTACGTTACCGCGAGCTTTAAGACCCTAAAACAGAAATATGTTTTAGGCCAAGTATCTAAGTACATTCTTTAATAAAAAAACGAACTTCTAAACGTTTTTAGGGTACCTTCGTACTGTAACAGCTCCTATGGTGAGCTGATACTTATATAAAACTCACTGTTTAGAGACATAAATTTATTTATAATAACATTACTTTCGTAGCGTAAGTAGCAATTTAATATAAAAACAACGTCCGCACCCTACGGCGGGCGGCAAGCTAGTCTGTCAAACTCCCCGGTAGAATCCGTATGAAGTTTCTATCGCTCTCTATTTAAACAATGTAATTAAAAAGAACAAATATATTCTAAAAAGAACCACACCGCCAGCACCAAACTATATGGCACAAAGACCAACGAGGCCCGATGCTACAGTACCTTAAAAACAGTTCCTTAAAATCGAAACCCTTATAAGATCACTCGCATGTCCATCTGTGCTTCTATAACACAGGTTTTTCTTAAAACTAAGACACGTAGAATCTTGAAATTTGGCGTAGCATAATCTTTATTACGCGCACATATATCACAAGATAATAACTTGAGAAAAATATATTGAAATTTATCTGGGGGGTATGCGGTACCAATAAAAACAATATGTAAAAAATATATTGTGTGGGGTATCATTTGAAAGAGCTAACCTTAAGGAGTCTAGAACTATATTGTTTTTAAATGGTAGTTCAGTTTTTTCATGATACAGCTAAAAATGTGCACCGTCCCCCTTTTTCTAGGCTTCTAAAGCTAAAACTTTGATTTTCACAGGGTTAGTAGATAGTAGGTACTCCGAAAACTTTCAATATAGCGCCAGTGATGTTTATCAAATTTAGTTTCATTGTTTCGCGAAGTGGTTTGTTATGTAATGCATACCTTGCCTAAGTTGACACGTTCTGCTTCAGGTGACAACATAGCAATGATGTCAGTGGTAAGCTCCTCGGGGCGCGCGGTCTTGGCCAGGCGAGCCTGCAGCGCGTCGCGCGTCGCGAACGACATCTCGCGCTCAATCATGGTGCCGTCTTCCAGCATTTCCATCTCGTTCTCCGGCAACTTCACGCCGAACTCCAGTTTAGCGATCGCATCAAAGCACTTGCGGAGGTGGGGCTGCACGGCGTGTGGGTTGCGCGTCTACAAACACAGTTTCTCCAATTAAATACTATTTAGTGCCTACTAATTTGATTTGAGAGATTATTTGAATTACAGACAGAATGGCAATGCGATTTAATTGCGCGAGGAAATTGACCCGTGTATCTAATCATCATAAACAAGTGATAAAAAATTAAATAACAAAAGCTAGAAGATGTTAGTTCATTGTTCTCGAGATCGTTTAATTTTATGAGCCATAATAATACATATTTTTTTAAGTACATTGCCTCGATACATTAAATTTCTAATGACCTAAGCTCGAATCAATGCCAACACATAAGCCCTGCACTTATTCCCGAAACATCATTTTTCAAACGATCAAAACATCGAATGCATCGAACTTTGTACCGAACAGTAATACAAGTGTAGTGTATGACACACGCCCTAGATTCAGAATAGTAAGATAAACCAACCATGTAAACGACAACTCGACGTAGCCTACGTAATCGTTACGTGTATGACCACTATTTTTTCAATACCATCTACTATGAGACAACGTAACACTGACGTAGTATATCTTAGTTTTAAGTACTATATAAACTCAATTAATTAAGGTAATAAACCAGTATCTACTCAGCATTGAAACGTGTGTTTCTCTTCTTACCGAACCCCGAACACTTCACAAGTAAAAAAAATAATCAACTATCGCCCATAGTCATTTCTGACATGCAGTCATTTTTGACTCCGACTTAACAAATAGATATCTAGTAGGGAATTGTTAAATACCTGAGCCAATATTTCCAGTAACTCATCGTTAGACAAGAAAAAGAACCTAGGGAAGGCCACACGCTTTGTTTCCAAGTAAGCCTCGAGACATTTCATGATCTGGTCTAACATCGCATTGTTTTTGCAAAACTCTTCATACAAGCCGGGTTGCGTCGCTGCTGGCATTGCCAAAGGCACCTGAAATAATCGTAATGAAATGATCTAGATTAGCTACAAAAAGTGAGTTAGATTAGATACGTGGGGCATAATGAAAGTCTCTGGATCTGGCCACTTACAATAAAATAATGAAAAAACAATTTATGGAATTCGAAAACGGAATTCTTTGGGAATTTGCGAGACTGTCAGAATTGTGTGACGCTATCAAAATTAATTTAACTCGTGAACATATGATTTTTTTATTATTTTCGTTGTGGCTTAAGTCAACAAGGAAGCTGCCAGAGACTTCAATTGGCATTTAATTTTGGTGATGAAGCACCATGTTGCAGCTCTGTAATCGTGGTTTGGAGAATTTAGACGTGGACGTGATCATCTCCATGACGAGGTTCGTGAAGGTCGGCCAGCGACTGCGGTTACAGTATTGAAACTGACAAAAAAATTACTTGCCAGCAAATTCGTGTTTTTTGGGTATTGGAATGAGCCAAGTACAAAATATTTTACATGTACATCTGAAGGTTCGGAAGTTTTGCACTCGATGGATACCGCATGACTTAACGGAGGACCAGAAACGACAGCGTGTCTAGTGGTGTCGTAAAATGGTAAAACATATTAACGGAGGACAGTCATTGGCTGTCTGTCTATACCTATAATATCGTGACAGTTGACAAAACCTGAGTGTACTGCTTTGAACCCAAAAGAAAAAGCCAGTCGGCAGAGTGGGTTTTACATTTTAAAGATTTGTCGACAAAAGTTCAGAAAAGTCGAAGCATTGGTAAAATAAAAGCTTGTAAAAAAAATGCTTCTTTCAGGCGTCATTAATGTTTAGGCTTGGCTCTTCAGATAACGCAGACGGTCCGCGAGACTTAAGCCTTGAGGTTTGAAACTCGACGAGATCCTTGTGAATAGGCAGGGCCTTGTTTTCAAGGATCTTTTTACAAGCTTTTTATTAGCTTGCACTGTATGTTTGTGTAGGTTTGTTTGTATGTTCGGGCGAAATCTTGCAACTCAAATCTGAATGCCATTGGAATTTGATGAAATTTGGTACACTTATGTAATCGCCATGACAATGCAATATTATGGTACCATGGAGCTGGTCTGATGATGGAGACGGAAGGTGGCCATAGGAACTCCATTAATACGTATTTGGACTCCTCAAATACACAACATAACCTCGCCGTATTTGGGCTCGGTGGATTTGTATTAACAAGATCTTTAGTCATACGTGATGTCCAGGGTCTCATGATGGAGCCGGAAGGTAGCCATAGGAACTCCTCTAATACACAACATAACCTAGTCGTGTTTGGGCTCGTTGGATTTGTCTTAACAATATATTTAGTCATACGTGATGTCCAGGGTGTCATGATGGAGCCGGAAGGTGTCCATAGGAACTCCTTAAATACACACCACAACCTAGTCGTGTTTGGGCGCGTTGGATTTGTCTTAACAAGGATACTCCACTTTACGGCTTTAAAAGCTTGTTTAAAAAGGATTTTTAATTAAACTTATTGACCTCTCGGCTTAGACATTTTGCTCTGCGCCGCCAGTGGGGCGTGGTGCAAAGTGGCTGAGTGCTGGCAACCAGTAGGTGGGTATGGGTTTCATACAGCCGGTTATAAGACGCATAGCATGGTTTAGCTGAACATCGACCATTGAAGTATGAGCGCTATTCAACACCGCCGCGCAGTATTTCAGCCGATGACTAAACTAGCGATAGTGCCGTCATGCAGAGCGGAGCTGCGGTTGCTCTCCAAGCTGTACCAGTAAGCCTTTGAACAATACTGTTTCGCATCTTTAGTTTGGCAGAGACCTGGATGAGGTGAGATTTAAAGTTGAGACTTCTGTCTAGGGTGATACCCAGGTATTTGGGTTGGAAATTGTGTGCTAGGATTTTGTCTCTAAACTTTACTTTCAGCTCCTTATTAGCGAGACTGTTACAGAAATGGAAACAGGAGACCTCCGTTTTAGACGCGCTTGGACAGAGACGCCAGCGTACGAAGTAGTCGTCTAGAGAGGCAAGATCTTTCTCCAGCGTAGCTTCGGTGGCCTCCATATCCTGAGTAACAAGGGCTAGGTCGTCTGCGTTGCCAAACATCGAAGCAGTGTCGCACTATACCTACTAAAAGTGAATTACGTCAAGATAGAGATCGAGATAAATAAAACCAACTTTATTTGGTTCCATTTACCCGCAATATTAGTACTGAACAAATGACTAACTTACAAATCTGGATAAACGAGTATTTACTACACGAGTACATACAAAATGCTTGCAAAATACGAGGGGCAAACCGAAATGATCGAGAATATTGTTAGGTATAGCAATACCTACACTCCTTACTCTGTTATTTAAAAATGCTGGCATGTGATAAATGCACACTGGCAGCTTATTTTGTTCTAGAACTAGAAGTTCGTATTTTTAAACGTTTTCGAAACATGCCGGTCTAATCTGAGAAGCCCTTGAGAGACATGATCTAACATAGTACAAAAATAGATCATAAATAATTGTAAATTATATCTCCCTAAATAATTGTTTCTCTTTTGTACACAACCCCACCACTACCATATGGTGGAGGCTTCGATTGAGCAAATAGATTAAACTATTTTTGGTGCGTGAATTCTCGTTTATAGTTCTAACTCTGTATTTCCGAATACATACAACCGTAATATTTTCAAAGTGCGAGTGGATAGGCTTCTCATGAGTAAACTCGCTCCAGCGGCCGTTTCTCTCCTTCGGGCTAGTTGGAGGTCAAGAGTTTAATCTTAATTTATAAAAAAATAACTAATACCATTTATAAAAGAAAAAAAAAGGCAGTGTCGGTTAGAAGTTGACGATGCGTAAAGAAAATGGAACTTACACGAGAAAATTTGATCTGTTCAGGCATGTCTCGATTGGACCAAATCAACCAACGATCTGCCCACGACATAAATATAAATTACCTTAGCGGTTTTACGCATTATATCCTTCCAAGACTTGTCGACCGCCGTGAAGAGCCTGGTCTCATTTGGTAGTTGCCTTTGAATATCAGGAGCAGAAAATATCACTTCTAAGTATATCCAGGTTTGTTGACATTCAGACCACGCTTCCTGTAAGATTAAAGTGAATATCTTGATTATTAGCCATACTTTTCTTTATTGGGAAATGTCTATGTAAGATAAAAAGATAAACGTGTGGGCGTGTACATGCAATACGGGGACCCGGGAGCTGTCAGAAGGAACGACGACGTGTTGAGCGTCAGACGAATGTACATTGACTACAAGCTACTTAGATGCTAACTACCTATATTGCTAACTTATATCTATAGATGTGGTTGAGGTGATTCACACACTACACCTCCCCCGATTATTATTTTTTAAGAAAGAAATACTATTTATATTTATTTCTTTTTTTACATACTTCTATTACTACAATTTCTAGATAATTTTATTTAAATGTCGATATATTATTTATTTTAATGTCAATATACTAATATCAGAAATCGATTTACCAAATTCCAAGCATAAGAATGAGCTTAAATCCTTAAAACAATTATTTTTACTGTATACAAGGGCTGCTATTTATGTATCCGGAACTGGCCACTTACATAAACAATATTTAAAAATAAATTATAACATTTAAAAATAGAACTCTTTGGCTGTAAAATAAAGTTTGTTTCATTCATCTGTCAATTGTTTTTACATTGTGGCTCCATTTTTAAAATTCATTGTCTATCTATCATCACCATGGATTTGACTCGTGAAAATTTTCGTGCTATGATTTATTACGACTTTCGGCGTGGATTAACTCAAAAACAGTGCATGGATCAACTTTTGTCGACTTTTGGGGAGGAAGCCCCATCGAAAACCACTGTGTATTACTGGTTCAGTGAGTTTAATCGTGGTCGTCGTATGTATGCTTGCGGACGATTTTAAAGAAGGTCGCCCTAAATCGGCTGTTGTACCACAAAATATCGATGCTGTGCGCGAACTAATAATGCAAGACCGTCATGTTACATATCGCGAGATAGAGGCATTTCTGGGCATTAGTATGACGAGTATTTATAAAATATTACACGAACATTTGGCTGTAAAAAAAATTTGTTCTCGTTGGATCCCGCACAACTTAACAGTTGAACAAAAACAGGCTCGTGTTGATTGGTGCACAAAAATGATAGAAAAATACAAATGTGGTACATCAAAAGCTGTTCATAATATCTACACAGGAGACGAATCTTGGATATGTGCGTATGATCCCGAAACTAAACAGCAGTCAACGGTTTGGGTGTTCCAAAATGAGCCAAACCCAACTAAAGTTGCTCGTGCAAAAAGCACTTTGAAGCAAATGGTTGCCTGCTTTTTTGATATTAGTGGACATGTGGCTACAGTACCACTAGAGAATCGTAAAACGGTTAATTCTGAATGGTACACCACCATTTGCTTGCCAGAAGTCTTTGGAGAAATACGCAAGAACAATCGACAACGAAGAATAATCCTTCATCACGATAACGCCAGCTGTCACACCTCGGCCGCAACAACGGAGTATTTAAATAGTCAAATGATCGAATTGACGGGTCATCCGCCGTACAGTCACGACTTGGCACCCAACGACTTTTATTTATTCCCAAGCATGAAGAACAAATTACGTGGACACCGATTTTCGACCCGGGAAGAAGCCGTTGATGCTTTCGAAATGCACGTTTTGGAGATACCCGATACAGAATGGAAAAAATGCTACGAAAGTTGGTTTCAACGTATGAAAAAATGCATCGATCATCACGGGGAATATTTTGAAAAGCAATAAAAGTATATTTGGTTATAGATGTTTGTTATTTTTTGTTATTCCGGATACATAAATAGCAGCCCTCGTATTATTCTTATTGCAGTTGATTGAAACTTGTTCCTTCTATTAACTATTGTCATATTATAATCAGTTCTTATAACTTTGAAAAATACAAACAGTTTTTTTAATACTAGTTATTAGAATAAGAAGACCTTTTATGAAGACAATTTTGAATAATAGATAACTCCTATTGTATTTTATTGTATGGATGATCCTCGACGTCGTCGTCGTCGTCATTGTGTCGCCAATGCCATGTTTGTAGGCATCATGCATTCCTTTTCAGAAAATTATTCATCAAGCTCACTATCTTAAAAGGATGATCAGGGTGCAAACAAATTTTGTAAATAGTTTGATTACATGAAATATTGTTAGCTAAATTAAATAGGTTTATTGCTTTAATATCTTATAAAATTTAAAATAATATAGACTTGTCTCATCGTTATCGTGCGCATTACGTAGAGCACGTTATTAAAACATAATAAAATAATTAGTTTTTTTTTAAATCGTTTTAGAAATTATGGACATGTGGTATTGTAATTTACACATTGTTTTGAATTATCAAATTCTTTATATTGTTCAATATTTTTCTACTTTTTTTTCACGATTACAATACAAACCAAGATATTTTGATTGTTATTGTCAAAGGTGGTTCTTAATTTATTAAAAACATATTTTTTCTTTTCTAAAATTTAGCACGTAATAAAGTTTGAATAATCTACTTCTGCCCATTCAATTCTGCTCATTCTCTCTATTTCTACCCATTCTCCTTTGTAAGGATAAGTATAATTGCTTCAATATAATGATTAAATTATAATCAACACGCAAAAAATAACGTAACATAACATAACGGCCCGTAATAAGTAATGAATGGCGCAAGATACCTTTAGAATAGAATAGAATATACTTTATTGCACACAAGGATAAAATTAAATGAACACAAAAATAATCTCCATAAATTATAAAATAAAGCATTACCAAAGTCTTGGCGAATAGATCCAAGTTTTTATACCACTCCTCTACCCTGCTTTTAATAGGTCCGCAGTTTCTCGAGCTGAGGATAGTGGATATGTGGATGGTGGCCTCGTCCACTGCCGCTTGGATTTCTTCCAGCCCCCCCAGCACATAAACGTCCCGCGCGTCCTTGTGCAATATTACGGGGAAATCCAGAGCAGCCCATAGTTCCTCCACCTTATCAAATAAATATATTACTTATTATTATGGCATAGTATGCAGTAAAAGTAAAGTTAATTTATTTATTTCAACAATAACGCTCTTTGAATTAATGATATATTATGCTCTTTATAAGAAGAACAAGTCTCAGACTAAAGATTGAAACTCATTTCAATATAAGATTAACATTGAAAGCTCAACGCTTCAGAAATCTTTGATCGAAACAAGTTTCACAGCTTTATTTATTATATTCTTCGATTTTCCGAAGAAAAAAGTATTAGAGCTTCTATTTGATTCCTCTACATCATACACTCAGCAGCGGCACATCTAACCGCCCACCCTATTTCAGTAACTTGACTCATATTTTATGGTAATTTCTTAATTGAAAACCCATACAACTTAATTTTTGGTTATTTTTACGTTAAATTAAACACATTGGCACTCCTTTACTAAACATTAAACCTTCTTAATAAGTGATTTAAAAAAATCTCGAAAGTTGACTTTTCTTCGAACTTTTCTTTTTTTGTTTCGTTCGTCATTTGTCCTGATCGCTGACGTTGCCGGTATATGAATTGTCTGCAGAAGAACCAGTTTCATTACTTCCATCCATAAAAATGCCTCTGGACGCCATAGCAGCAGCAAGAGCAGTTGCTTTAGCTGATGTTGGGTATAGTCCACGTCAGATTGGTTGGATGCTTGGTGTACCTCGAACAACTATACGAGACGCTATTAGACGCTTTCGTGACACTGGTCGGTACACTCGGAGACCTGGGCAAGGGCGTCATCGGTGTACTTCAGCTAGAGATGACCGTTTAATTCTGAACAGAGTTCTGAGAAATCGCTATACTACAGCTGTGGAGGCCCGGAATCAGCTTTTTCAAGTACGAAACGTGTGTGTAAGTGAACGAACAGTAAGAAGAAGATTGGCTGAACGAAACTTGATAGCACGTCGACCTGCAAAAGTCCCCAAACTGGAGGTACATCACCGGAGAGCTAGACTACATATTGCTCGCGAACACTCGCACTGGACAATGGAACAGTGGCGGAACATTTTATTCAGTGTTGAGTCCAGGATTGCTTTAGAGGCTCCTGATGGTCGCCAGCGAGCTTATAGACGTCCAAACGAGCGGTTTGCTCCTTGTGCCGTTGTCGAAACTGTTGGTTATCAAGAAGGCTCAATTAAGGTATGGGGAGGGATTTCTTACGAAGCACGTACGGACCTGGTTGTTGTCTCCGGAGGGAGTTTGACGGCTGTAAGGTACGTGGAAGATATTCTGCAAGATCATGTGGTACCATTTGCACCTTTTATTGGAGAAAATTTAACTTTTTATGCATGATAATGTCCGAGCACACACCGCTGGAATAGTGAATGAGTACCTTGATGAAGTCGGTATAAGCAGATCACCCTGGCCAACGTGCAGTCCTGATCTCAACCCTATTGAGCACATCTGGGACAACCTGAAAAGACGTGTGAAAGACGAAATCCCGTGCCTAATACGCTCAGGGAGCTCAAAAGTGCGATCCTAGAAGAGTGGCACAATATTCCACAGACAAATATCCAAGACATCATGGATGACATTCCTGGGCACTTACAAGAAGTAATTAGAGCACGTGGAGGCAATACACATTACTGATTTTTCTTTATTTATAGGTTTTAATGAAAAGTTTTTAAAAAATACTCTTCTCTTATTTGTTGACTTTTTAAAAAGTCGGTAGGTATCATAGAGGGTTTAGTAAGGGAGTCATAATGAGTTTAATTGATCGTAAAACTAACTACCACGTAACATTTATGCGTTTTCATTTAAGAAATTACTATTAATTAAGAGTTAAGTAAATAAAATAGGGTGGGCGGTTAGATGTGCCGGTGAGTGTAGAAATAAAAGAAGTTTGGTTCTGTCTGTGACATAATACCTGTACTTGTTCATTCCGTTAGAAATAAGACTAATAAAAAAAAAACGTAATATTTCCACCAACGCCTAAGAAATAGTTTTACCTTTTTGAGTAAAGCTTCCAGCCCAGCTTCAGAACTAGCTTGGCCTGCCACTTCCATGAGCTCATCGGCATGTTGAAAAGCCTTCAGATCTTCGAAAAGGCCCAAAGTCATGACCTGCTCCGGCTGGAAGCGGGTCTTAAGAATCTCTTCTATGCGCACCCAATGTCGAGGCTTCAGTGCCGGGCTGCGGAGATACGTAATCACAGGTAACTGAAAATATATTTTTAAAATTAATTGTCTACTCGACAGCGCTTTCACGTCATTTCTTACATATATTTGACTGCACGAAGATTCTAGATTGTAGATAATGCTAGATTACACACACTACCTTTTCTTTGATGATATCGCTTGTTCGCTTGCATTTGGGTACGATCTTGTTTGCTGGCAAGCCCTTTTCTAATTGATTAAATATTTTTCCAAAGTTTATAGTTGTGTTTTGAATATCTTCTGGATCTAAAGTATTGAATGGCGCCAGGTACCTTTAATTTAATGAACACAAATTAGGAAAATAAATTAATATCTAATTTGTAAGGCTCAAATCACACCAGAAAAGCAGCGGCCAGGTCGGCAGCAACCTGAGCGGCGCTCAGAGATCGGAAGCGGTCGGCAGAGCAAGTCACGGCAGGGTCGCGCCGATTGATCGCCGCGTCGTCGCTGCCATTCTGGTTTGAATTGAGCCTAAGACATTATTTATGGGCCTATAAATGGACCGTAAATCATGCATAAATAAACATAATTCAAAAAACAGTCCCAGTCAAAGGAAAAATATAAATGCTTTATTGCTTTAGGTACTTTAATAAGTTAACAGGGAAATTTAACCATATTGTTCATGAGTGGTTATAAAATAATAAAAATAAAATAAAATATATTTTATTACTTTCAAACAGTTACAAAACATAGTAGGGGCTAGTGTCTCCATTTAGGCTGAGAGAGCCTGTGTTTGGAGGCACTGCTCTTCATTTGAATACATTGTCCAAAAAAGCACTGTTTAATATTACAAACATAAAACATATTTATTACAGGACATTTATTTAATAAAATCAACATTTATTAAAAAATATATATATTTAATTAATAAAAAAAAAGGTTAATAGCTAAAATAAATAACCGGCCAAACAAGTGTCGAGCCACGCAAAGTGTAGGGTTCCGTAGTTGTCCAATAATACTTAAGATAGTTAACATTCATCAATTTATTTTTCTATGATATTTGTAGTACCAAATTTTTTACTTGTACAAGTACATTTTATAAGTTGGTCTATTATTTGATAACCTGTAAAGCCTACTTGATATTGATAGTTTTTCGTTGAAATTCATCATATACACTACTACCGCGAATTTTTTCACATTTCCATATACAACGGTTTCGCTGGTAGACATGAGTCTAACAATAATAAGCACTTTAAAACCAAATATTTCTAACTTACGCTAGCATCGAGAAATAGTTTTAGGAAACCCCCATTATTTTTAAAAAACCTATCCAACAATACCTCGCACTATAAGGTAATCGTGAAAAAAAATTACCCCCACTTGACGTGTACCAGAGGAACCCTAAAATTTTTTTTTTATTATTTTATTCTTTAGATTTGCCGGCATGATTTATATGTATATCCATGCCAAATTACAGCTTTCTAGTATTAAGGGTCTCTGAGCTAAGCCGCGGACGGACAGACAGACAGACAGACAGACAAACGGACATACCGAAACTATAAGGGTTCTTTTTTTACTACGGAAACCTAAAAAGCGTTTTTACCATGATTCATAGAGATCCAACCACTCCTTAGATGATTTCCAGAGACTTTGTCTAAGTTTAACGTCCAAGAGCGCCTCATCGAGAGCCTCTATTCGCGCAGGTGGCATCTAATATAGAAACGAACATTGTGATACAATAATAAAATCTTATTTTATAAATATTTTTATACTAATAACTAAATAGAGGATCTTCCAAATTACAAAATAATCGCGTCCCAGGTTAGATTTAACTTTGATAACTATTTTAAACCAAGACACAAGACAGGCGGACGAGGAGACAGGCGCGGTGCGTTTCCGTGCCATGACGGGGCCGGGATTACGGGACACTATGGATGAATTTAAATATAATTAATATGGTATTTGCACGGAAAAAAAAATTTGTTTGTACGCATGATATTGTGGCAAACTCGCGTCTAGGCTACTTTTGCTGGCCATCGGAGCTGTTACTGTAGCACTTTATGATGTTTACATATTTATTAAATTAAAACTCATCCATAGTGTTTCTATACTCACCGGCACATCTAACCGCCCACCCTTCATTTCAGGGAATACTCGTGATTATTTATAATTATATAAGTTACAGCTGATGTTAGTTAAAAAGTAGTTAATTTAACGTTTATTTAAGTGTCTTTAATTTATCGTAAAATTATCAATAAATCAATTGTAATGTATAACAATAAGCGTAGTTTAAAATTAACCCGAAATACAAGGGTGGGCGGTTAGATGTGCCGGTGAGTGTATGTTTGTAATAATTATTTACAATTAAAATCTCATATTTGTCAATTATTTTAAAGGGTCAACTCATAGAAAACCTAATTTTTTTGGTAATTTTTTTTTACTATTTTTCGACGCTTATATCTCCAAAGTACGCAAAGAGAAGTGAAATGTATCTTTGGTTGAAATACTAAGAATCACTTCATTTCTAACATATGTGAATACCATCTTGACAACTACGATTTTCGACGCTTATATCTAAGTACGCAAAGAGAAGTGAAATGTATCTTTGGTTGAAATACTAAGAATCACTTCATTTCTAACATATGTGAATACCATCTTGACAACTACGAGGGCTGATTGATAAGTTTCCGAAACGACAAAGAAGACTTTAAAAATCTATTTAAAATAAATTTATTTCTCAACGTAGTTTCCTTCTACCTCGATGCATTTAGTCCAGCGCTTCTCCAATGCCGTTACACCAGTTTGATAAAATGTTTTCTCCAACCCCTCAAAATACTCGTCCACGGCAACAATGACTTCTTCATTTGATGAAAATCTCTGGCCACCTAACCATTTCTTCAGGTTTGGGAATAAGTGGAAGTCACACGGGGCCAGATCCGGGGAATAGGGTGGATGCGGTAGCAATTCGAACCGCAATTCATGGAGTTTGGCGACTGCAACCATTGACGTGTGTGCAGGTGCGTTGTCATGGTGGAACAAAACTTTTTTCTTGGCCAAATGTGGTCGTTTTTTCTGGATTTCTTCACTTAATTTTTGCAGCAAGCTTGCGTAGTACTCTCCATTTATTGTTTTTCCTTTTTGCAGATAATCCACTAAAATAATCCCTCGAGCATCCCAAAAAACAGTCGCCATCACTTTGCCGGCCAACAAAACCGTTTTTGCTTTCTTCGGCGCAGGTCTTCCGCTCTCAGTCCACTGCTTAGATTGTTCTTTTGTCTCGGGAGTATAATGATGTATCCAGGTTTCATCGACTGTTACATAACGCCGCGAAAACTCGTTAGGATCTCGGTTAAACAGCGCCAAACACTCCGATGAATCGTCCACTCGACGTTGCTTTTGGTCAACAGTGAGCAAACGCGGCACCCATCGCGCGCAAAGCTTTTTCATTCCCAAATGTTGGTGCAAAATATTAAAAACGCGTTCAGATGAAATGCTCACCATCTCTGCTATCTCTCGCAACTTCAAGCGCCGATCATTCAATACAATTTTGTGAATTTTTTTGATCATGTCCGGATTCGTGACTTCATTTGGACGGCCAGACCTGTGGGCGTCTTCGCAGCTCTGTCTTCCACGTTTAAAATCAGTTACCCAGGTGTGAATTGTACTCAATGCAGGAGCAGAATTACCTAAAACACTGTCTAGCTTGGTTTTAATCTGGGTTGCTGTTTTCTGTTTTAAAACGTAAAACTTTATCACCGCACGAATTTAGTTTCTTTCCATTGTTAAGAAAATTTACGACAGAGAAAGTTCTACGTCCTATCAAACAAATTCCACCAGTTCGATTAAATTCAAATTTGGCGTTCTATTTTCAAAAAGATGCCAAAATATAATGTAATATTTTTTTTTTGCGTATCATTTTTTTAAGTTCGTCGTTTCGGCCAGTTATCAATCAGCCCAGGTACTTGTTTTCGAGAAATTAATAATAATGTAAGTTCATAAAAAAATAAGTTTTTTTTATTTTACATTTTTTCTTTCGTGTCGGCAAGAACACGGGCTAAATCTTACTTGCCCAGAAAGCGGCTACCGTGGTATATAGCCCTCTGGTTACTGACAAGTAAGTCCTCACGTGAGCAGGTGGTCGGGCACGCGAGACAGTTAGTGAGGTGTAGCATGGTTTGCAAGGGTTCTCCACATTCACAGCTGGCGTCTGCGCTACTTGAGTACCCCCACCGACACAGGTTATCTTTGCTTCGGCCAACCTGGGTCCTCAGCCTATTTAGACTTCTCCAGGTTGGCCAAGGTTCCTTATAGCCTGGAGGCAGATTTTCGTTGGGGGGGTACAGTGAATGTGGATACTCGCTTGCCCAAAGCCTGCACCTCACGTCAGTAGGGTTTTGGTCGGTAGGCTGCGTAGATCGCAGGAAGCTATTTTACACTAAGAAATAGTCATGCTAGGATAAAGTTTTTTTTTCTTATTAGTCACTACAATGTTAACAATAAAAAAATATACTGTGGCTATACGATGGAAGTCCATATTTTTTTAAAACGGGACTACTGTGTGCCGCCACGGTTTTTTTTCTGTGTGGGAGGGTTCATAGAAACTCTAACAATACAGACTTTTCCGCCTCCGGCACGGAAACGCGCCACCCCCGGCACGGCTCTTGTCTTGGGCTTTAGGCTCAAAAGGCGAAAACGCTTATTGAGCGAAAAACGGCCTACAACCTGTTCTTATTTTGGCACAAACCTCCGCTTTTGACGCGTTTTGATAAATATAAAAAGGCCACGTGGTTAAATTCGTGTCGTAGCTTTTTATGATATTTGACATCAATGAAGAAAAAAATATGTGACAACATGTCCGCTCTTCTTTATTCTTATGCAAATAAATAGCACAACGATCTTAAAAAAGTAATAGGTAGCGGGTCATGTTATCGTACTTTATCTCTACTTTTACCTTATCTACATTAATGTACCTTGAATATTTTTTGCCATTCACGAATCTGTTTATCTCTCGCTACAAACACCTTAAGTTTTTCACTCAATTCTTCAAGGGCTTCCATAACTTTGTCCATATCCGATTTTTCGTCGTAGAACCAAGGTGCCTACAAACGTCATGTAAAAATACAACAAATACTTAAAAATAAAGCAATCTTCTACGTTATAGGTTCCATAAACTGTTTTCAGTTGCAATAATTTCTTATTATTTTAAATTAAGCCAATGTCTTACCGAAATCTCCTCGCGCAGTTTATTTACATTGATCATAAGTTCCATGATGTCCTTCCCTATCTGACTGGCAAATAAACCAGCAAGTTTGCTACGAGTCTCAAACCGCGCATCAACATCTGTCCTCAAAGCGCCGAAAAGAACACTCAAACCTAATTAAAGAGATTGAAGGTTTAAGCATAGAATAATGATATTAAAAGGTCTAAAGATACAAGATATTTTTCATTGCGGCCAATTGTAAAAGGGCCAGTCTTCTAATTCTTCTTTTTCTTCGTGTCAATGATAAAACTATTTTCTTTTTCTACTTCCTCCATGAAGTTACTGGCTTTTGCGCTGTTTACCAGTCAAAATTGCTGAGCAGTCGACTGTATTTATGCTGACAACCTTGCGTAAGCTATGCCTGCCTGAGCCCATGCGTGGGGATGCTGGATTAAATGTGCTCGATAGGTGTGAACTTAACGATTTTAATATATCGAAACTTTTATGATAAAAAAACAGATTCCTGATTTGCTAAGTCTTGAAAACCTGCTGGGGAAAAATAGTAGGTACGTGTTTATCGAGATAATATGAAAGAACCAGGACAAAGATTATACCAGTATTCTCACCGAAGTATTCCCAATGATAAATCGGCTGTCTAAAAGCCATTACCACATGCGTTGAGAGACCTACCTAAATACTCGTTCATGTCGTCTGGCGGGATCGGGCAGTTGAACTCTCCCATGAGGTCGTAGAGTTCGCGCAGGTACTCCAGGCGCTCCTCCAGGTGAGCCATGCGCGGCTCCAGCCCATCGAGCATGGCGTTGTACGCCACCAGCTCGGCAGCCGTCTCCGGATCCTTGTTGATATCCTCGGTTATGTTGTTTATATTCTCAACGATTTCGTCAATACATTCACGGCCAATTCTATTAGAAAACAAAAATATTAATGAAGTATCCAGCAGTGTGAATTGTACTTTCAGCCCTACTTTTGAGTGATTTATTGAATTAACTACTAGAGATTAAAGTCATAATAGACCTACAAAATAGTATATTATTTAGTTCAGTAATCATTATGCAAAGGTTTAACATTTTTGGCGGTTGAGTGAAGTTGGAATGGAATTGCAACGTCAGAGCTTACTGTACTAGACTTGACGTGGCGAGCTGCATCATCATTGCGCTCCGAAGTTGCAGTTCCGACCCTACATAACCACCAAAAAATACAACAAGAAACAAGGCCGTGGCTGAGGCAAAGTATTGATGATGTTCAATAATTGTATTGACAGTAAACATTCCTTTATTTTTTTAAACAAGCAAAATTGTATTCAGTTATTTAAAAATACCGCCTATCTGAAACGGGAATCAAACCTTCCAAATGTAAAAAGAAACATCATGTAGTTTTATGATGCCGATCAAGAGTGTAAATTTTTACGGAATCTTATATCTTATACTTAAAAGAGCAATTCTTGAATCTAATGTATATATGTATATATAATAAGAATCTCTGCAACGGCTGCTACGATTTCGATGAAATTTAGCATATAGGGTGTTTCGGGGGCAATAAATCGATCTAGCTGGGTTTTATTTTTGGTTAAACGGGATTTCCCCGTGTTTTCAGGTTTAAAAGAATTGGCGTATATCATTAAAAGAGACAGACAAGGTACACAACAACGCCATAATAGCTGAGTCGGGAAACCGTGAATCTGCAATGTCTATTTTGTTTTTTGAGTCTTGAGTTCGAATCTCGATAAATGTTTTTTTTTCTTTTTAATTTTGTTATTTTTTTTGTTATTTACTTTTTTATTCATTCATTTAGAAATACAAAAATGACAAGAATTAAAATTTCTAATCATATTTTTTTCGTGGTCCGAAAGTTTTCCAACAGATGGCACGAGCAAATCTTGGTCGCCCAGGTACTAAGTAACAATACTACTGTAAGTGTTAAGAATGACTGTGTATATTATTTTAAAAGTGCTTACTCTGGAGTAACATTTACGACTACATCAAATAGTCGTCTCGGTTGCGGCCTAAAAAGCTCTTGGAACGGGCACAGACTTAAAAACACTACGCCCAAAGGTTGATAGCTGACGACCTCTTCTATTACATCTATCTGGTACATTAGCTTGTTACAAAGCTTCTTGAACTCATTCAAGTCTCTCTCTTGTTTGATTATTTCTATATCAATTTCATGAGCCTCTCTATAGTTATCCATGAAAACTTCCATGCGTTTCATAAAAATCCATATGCATTCAAATGCGTGTGTATGTGAGTATGGAATGAATGCTATGTCATTCAACATATTCTTGTCTTGGTTCATCAGAAAGTAAAGGTTCGGAGATTCACCCGCCGACCATTCTACCTGCTTGCCCATAATATGGGGCTGAACAAATATTTGCAACGTATCATCATTTAAGTAGTTATGGAAGGTCCGTACATATTCATCCCAATAACCGGTGACTAGTTCCATGTAGTGCGAAATTAATTCTGGACTTGGATTAAGTTCAACTTCACCGGTTGGTTGAACATACACATCTATTTGGAACAAAGCCCACTGAAATTATAAGAAAATTATTAGTAATCACACTAATATTATAAATGTGAAAATATATTTGGATGTTTAGAGGTTTGTTCCACCTTCACGCTTAAAGTACCTACTCAACGGATTTAATTGAAATTTGAAATGGAGATAGTTTGTAACCTGGATTAACACATAGGATACTTTTTACGGTAAAGTCTTATTCCCACGGGAAATCTTACACAACGCGAGCATAGCCGCGGGCCGACTGCTATGAATTATAATCTAATTTATGGCGTTTCACTTGTATAGTACTCGTATTTCGCCAGTATCAAGTGGTTTTGCTAAGCAAGTAGCATAAGATACACAGACAGCCGTAAACCTAAGACTAGGGTGCTACGGTGAAGGACTCCAGTAATTTGATAGTATAATTACTGAAGCCACTGCAAATCATCAATAAATGACGGCAAAATGCATGCATTTTAATTGTCCTAATAAAGTTCAATCAATCAGCCTATTGCAGTCCACTGCTGGACGTAGGCCTCCCCAAGGGTACGCCAAAGCGCACGATCACCCGCTTTCCTCATCCAGCCACCACCAACGACTTTCCTCAGGTCATCAGTCTACTTGGCAGGTGGGCGTCCCACACTACGTTTCCCGAGACGTGGTCTCCATTCGAGAACCCGTCTGCTCCAACGCTCGTCTGTTTGTAAGTTCAATTTTCGAGCAAGGTGTATTGAAAAATATATCATCGTAGCATCGAAAAATGGTTTTAACAAACCCCCATTATTTTAAAAAACCTATCTGACGATACCTCACACTATAAGGTAGTCGTGATTAAAAAAAATAACCCCCACTTCACGTGTACCAGAGGAACCATATAAAAATTTTTCTTCTTATCTTTGTCGGCATGATTAATAATATGTATATCCATGCCAAATAACAGCCTGCTAGTACTAAGAGTCTCACGCGACGCGTTATGCGATTTACCGAACAAGTGTGATTTTCATTACAGTTTTTTTTTATTTCTACAAGTTCTAACAGAAATATTTCCAGCCAGGAACATTCGAATAGGTATCAAATAATAAATTGAATCGATTTTTACAAAGAAAAACAAAGCATTTTTTTTTTCAATACACCTTGCTCGAAAACAGAACTTACGAAGGCAATAAACTGTGCGGTAAATGCGTTTTACCGCTCTAGTGCGATTTTATTACAATTTTTTTTTATTTATACGTTCTCGATTACTATTATTCAGCCAGGATCATTTTAATAATAAAAAATATATTGAATCGATTCTTACAAAGAGAAAAGCATTTTGTATTTTTTAATTTCAACAAATTGTATCAAAAATATTATCAGCCAGTACATAATATTTTAGTAATAAAAATTATATTATGTCGATTTTAACGAATCGATTCGTAGAGGCTGAATGTTCGCGATAGCCTTTTCTCCATAATTTATGCTTATATAAAAAGCAACCTATTATTGTTTTGATGTTGGCGCGAATTTGATAAATTTACATTGTGTTACATTGATTGTTGTTATGATAAATGTGAATAGTACAGCAACTAAAAATGCGCGCGATATAATAAAGGTCAGTTTTTACAACTCTTACATGAACAATTTCACCTGTAGTATCGTAGCTTTTGTAGGGGTAACTTTCTTAACCATTCCATTTTAATTATTTATTAACTGTTTCCTCACAAGTGTATTGAAAAACGTCGTACAACACACGGATCTTAGGTTTTATAACAAACTCGTGACATTATAAACCCTCGCCTGCGGCTCGGGCTTACAAAAGTCACCTCGTTTGTAATTTGTCACCTACGATTCTTGTATCGTAATGTACTATTTTATTGCAACAAATTATGTAAGCCAGAAAGTATCATTATAATAAAAAAAAAAAAACGATTTTAACGAAGAATCGATTATTAATAACTGAATGTTCGCGAGTGCCTTTTCTCAATAATTATGCTTTAAGAAAGGAAACCAACCAATTTTTAGTACGAGTTTGGCGCAAATTTTGTAGAATTTGCATTGTTTTTCATGTCGCGTTACCTGTTTTCTCACAAGTGTATTGAAAAACGTCGTACAACACACGGATCTTAGGTTTTATAACAAACTCGTGACAGTCATTTACATCATAATTTTATGTATAAAGAATGATGAATGCAAATAAATGTTTTGAATTTGTTTATTTGAAATTTTACTAGATAACACACAAAACATACCTTGCACCTTTCTTCAGGTCGCGGTACCTCTTCAAGAACCTCATCTACCACTGCACCCTCTAATAGTTCGTCAGCAGGAGTATATTTTACGTGGATACGAAGCATGTCAGCCATCATTGCATTTGATCTTTTCGTCAGGCGATACAGCATGTAGTTAGTCATATAATCGCTAAGCTTTATGAAACTGAAATTTAATAAGTACTAAATTCACGGTCAGGAAGCGTTAGCGGTTCTGTGCGATTACAGAAGTTTGTGTTTCGGAAGGCAAGTTAATCAAGTGAAGGCAATTTGGCGGCTTGAATTATCTTACAACAGGACTATAGTTTGTCTGGATACTAGACTGAGAAAGCCTACATGAAATCCATTCATATACACATTTAGGTACTTAGGTCAGGTGGGCCAAATAATACGAGTATTATTCCAGGCCAGAGAAGGAGTACAGAAAACCTGAAAGTATACTTGTAAGAGCTTTATGAAAGAACTTAGAAAGGGGACTTTTCGCTTACAAAAGTCCAAACTAATGGTTTGCCAACTGAAAATGGAAGGCAGTATTCAGCATACTACGGATTTAGTACAGAGTAGATTAAGACTTACCAGGCCAGCCATTCACAATATTTTCTTTTGTTAGCCTTTTCTGTGTAAGACATTCCTCCTGTGGGTTTTCCTCTGATTATTTGAAAGGGCGGTACGTGTCGATCATCGTAAGTAAAGCCCTGGATAAACAGAGCTGAGTGGCACGCCTGTGTAACTACATTCAAAACCACCTCACGATATTCAATCAGCTTCATTCGTATATATTCAATGCGCACCAGCTGTCGGCATAAAAATATGTATATTTATTTCACATTCAACTAACAACTTTACTCAAGAATCAATTCAATAACAATAATAAAACGATTACGAAAAAAAATTATGGATTAGGGGTTTTTAAAAATGTTGTTTTGTGTAATAAATAAAATTATACAATACGAATGACTGACTAAGGAATATAAAACAGTACCATGAGAAGCGTCTGATTCCAAGATACTGATGAAAACATCACAATATGAGAGCTTTACCTGCACTTCATAAAAGTAAAAGAATGCGGTGTCCATATCCCTAATAACATCAGCAAAACTTTTCATATACATTTCGCACACCATAGCCTGGATACTAAGTAAGGCTTTACCCAGAACAGGAGTTAGAATAAATAATTTTTTTAGAAGCTTAGCGCGCATTTTGGAAAACTTTCTGAATATTATAGACTTTCTCCATACATAAAATGCCTTCCAGTATCTGTAAACTTTGAAAAACTTAATCTGAAAGTTCATAAAGGCAAGCATTAAGAATAATACGATATAGGTACGCATATTTCTTGTGTGCAATGAAGTATATTTCATTCTATTCTATAATTACAGTAATAAAATTGTCTTTAAAGGCACATGTCTTACCTCAGTTAACTTCACAAAAATCATATATTCCTGTTCCCAATCAGCAAGTTGAGTAAATACCATTTCATTGGTAACGTGTGTAACGCCACAGGGACTGATGGTCAAGTAATTTTTTTTATTGATTTGATCATACGGGACGACCCTGCCACAAATTGTATTGTTAATAACTATTTTAATAATAACCGGCTAAGTACGTGTCGGGTCACGCAAAGTGTAGGGTTCCGTAGTTGTCGAATACTATTTAGGTACCTGTTTAGGACAGTTAACATTTATCAAAATATTTTTCTATGATATTTGTAGTACCAAATTTTATACTTGTTACAAGAACATTTTATAAGTTGGTCTATCATTCGATAACCTGTAAAGCCTGCTTGATATTGGATTTGGATACTTGACTCTAACAATAATATGCACTTTAAAACGAAATATTTCTGAAACGTACACTACCATTGAATAATGGTTATAGCGAACCCCCATTATTTTTATAAAACCTATACAAACAACGATACCTCACACTATAAGGTAGTCGTGAATACAAAAAAATAACCCCCACTTTACGTGTACCAGAGAAACACAAAATATTTTTTTTAAAAGATTTTTTTCTTCTGCTTGTCAGCTTGATTAATTTATGCATATCAACAAAGTCTAGGGAACAAGGATATTTTCAGTGTTTATTTAAAATTCGTCAGTTTTAAAATGAAGTGTTTTATATCAATAGAAGCGGAATTTCATATCCATTTCAATTACCTATGTATTTTAATAAAATTCTTGTTTAATAAAGTTTAAACATTTATTATACAAAATTGAAATAGTAAGTTTATATGAATAGAAAAAAAATCAAGTAAAAATTTAGTAAAAAACTTTCCTAAAATGTTTTTAATGATCTGTAGGATTTCCTAAGGCATTAGCAACGGCATTGAAAATCTTCATCGGAAAACAGAGCCCGTGTCCACTGATGGTCGTTCCTTGGAAAATGTGCGTTAGCCCTCACTAAGCGACGACCTGCAAGCGTGAAGATTGACTTCGTGTAATCTGTTCTCCTGACAGTCTGGTCACTGATAACCACTTGGTGCTGAGACTGGAGGATTGTTACCAACAACTGGCGAGCTATAATCCGGGGTTGCTGCCTTGCCGTATTTTGAGAAAAATGATCTTGTCTCTGATGGCAAGTAACCCTGTAGCACAGAATGAATATAGTCCTGTACCTTCCTCGGTGACGTTCGGCTACATCTCCTGTAACCCTGTAGCGTGCCCATAATCTGCAAATTACACTTGGTTGGGTGTTAACAGCGTCCGCTATTTCGCGTTGAGTTCACCTAGCTTCCAGCATATCCACAGCCCTAACATCTCCTCCCGTATCAAATGACGACATTTCATAATGCCCAAAGTCACAAAACACAGAAATTATAGTATTTTACAAAGAAATATTCTATCCGAAGTAAATCTTTCGATTTTTACGGTGGTATTAAACCACAAAGTAGGTACAAAATGATTAAACTGCACACTCAAATCATACTACTCAATTTCCCACCATATTACAAAAATCATTCCTTCTTTTTTATTTTTTATATTTCGAATAAATTACCTTGTTGAATCCAAGTTATTTTCAAAAAGTTTTTACTAGTTTTTGTTTTTGCTATAGTCAACTTGTTCCCTAGACTTTGTTGATGACATATGTGTATATATCCATGTGAAATTACAGCCTTCTAGTACTAAGATTCTCTGAGCTAAACCGCGGACAGACAGACAGACATGGCGAAACTATAAGGGTTCCTTTTTGACTACGGAACCCTAAAAAGCATCTGGCGGCTAACTTCACACAGGTTGATTGGTCAATATTTACTTACTTTAAGTAATAAGGTGTAAAATGCACATTTTCAGGTGGAACAGCATATACCATATACAGAAAGCCACGTTCGGGATGAGCTCTGATAAAATCTATAACTTCCTTCTGGGAGGCGACTTCTGGTTTTAATTTAAGTGGATCCACTGAAATTTCCTCATAAGGCCCTTGATCTTCAGATACATGTATGTGGATACGTTTTTTCTTTGTTACTGTGCCGATTAAAGATTAATTAGATTTGACACATTTTTTATTTATCCCTAAATATGGCTCTGTGAGCTGTAAACCTCGCGAGTATTTTTTTTTTCGATATGGCAGATTTATGATTTTTTACATTTTCAACCCTACACCGTATTTTTTTTAAATTTCCAAAAACTGGCTCGACAAAAAGAATCTATATAGTTAGTTACCTACTTATTTATCGAACCTGCTCATAAAATTTCACGTGAAACGCAACCTAAGTGGAACAAACAGACAGACTGATGGATAGGACAGGACATAAGAGGAACTTTACTCGTACTTATATTAGTCCCATACATCCCTACCCTCCTGAGACCCTCGGTATCACCTATGATACTCCTGATAATAATTTTTTTACAACACCATCTGTTAAAATTTATTTGAATCATCATTGAAATCACTTAGAAGAGTTATCAAACTATGACACTAGGTGGCTATGGCTCAATTTGGTACGACTGAGTCTTGCAAATTATTATTTAAAATTGAAGGTGCGCGGTAAAACCGACATGGCGAGTTCGAGAAAAGGTAAATATTATTTAATACTGTATTTCCGTGCCATTTTTGTTGTAACTGTATAGAATTATCATTAATCTTAGCATATTTGAAGTTGTACTCCAAAATCCACGTAGTTTTACGACTTATTTTAGTGCATTTCCTTTCGTATCATATGTGATACTTTGGGCACTCGCACTTAAAATGTTGTTTTTTGCAGGGTTGAGAGATGGTGAAATTTTAGCGAATTTAGTCAATTTTGATGAATCGGAGTGTGAAGATATAGATGAAGAAGATGAAGAAGAACTAAATAATATAGTGCAAGAAGACATCTCGGAGGAAGTCATACCTCGATCTTCAGAGGATAGTGAATGTGATTCTTCTGATGATGAGCCGCTTTCTTCCATGGTACGTGCTAATGCTGCGAGAAGGTCAAGAAACCGTCCTTTGAGTTGGGATCACACAAATGTTTTTGATAATTCTTTTGGTGACCTATATGAAGATCCACCACTCGTTGATCCAGTCACTGTGAAACCTACTCCTGAATATTTTTGCAGGTATATCAATCCAAGTTTTTTTGAAACTTTATCACATTGCACCAATATAAATAGTGTTCATCGAACAGGAAAATCTCTAAATACAAATGCTGAAGAAATGAGAACATTTATAGGAGTTTCTATGGCTATCGGAATATTAGGGCTTCCTCGGATCCGTTTGTTTTGGGCTGCTGAGACCAGAGTGACACTGGTAGCCAACGCTATTACTCGCAATCGATATTTTCAATTGAGAGCTAATATCAAAGTTGTTGATGATCAGTTAGTCACTCCAGCAATGAAAGAAATCGACAGGTTTTGGATAATTCGCCCACTTGTTTCTACGATAGAGAAAGGTTGCAGAGAAAACGAACGAAATCAGAAAGTGGCCATTGACGAGCAAATTATTCCATTTACGGGAAAGTGCAAATTGAAACAGGTCGTCAAGGGAAAGCCTAATCCTGAAGGTATAAAGGTATTTATACAAGCTAATCCTAATGGGCTTCCTTTAGACTTATATCTTTATCAAGGAAAAGGAACCAGTGTGGAATCAGCATTATATCCTATGCCAGATAAAATTGATCTAGGCGGTCGTGTAGTGTTAAAGCTTGTAGACACATTACCTAAATACAGTTCAATTTACATCGATCGTTATTTTACCTCGATTCCGCTGCTGAATACATTGTTGAAACGAGATATCTACGCGACTGGGACGCTCATGAAAAACCGTGTTCCTGAGTATCAAAAGCCCAACAACAAAAACAAAAGAGTCAAGTCGTTACTTAAGACTGATAAGCAATTAATTAAAGATGGAAGAGGAAGCTTTGACTGCATCGTCCGACAAGACAAAACGGTTGCAGTTATAAAATTGCTAGACAGCAAGCCGATTCATCTTGCATCAACCGAAAGTGCAGTCGAGCCTGTGGGAAGTTGCCAACGTTGGAGCAAAAAAGATCAAGGTTACCTAGAAGTTGCGCAGCCAGTGGCGATCAAAAATTATAATCAATTTATGGGAGGTATTGACTTACTAGACCGAATCATCGGTAAATACGCCATGCGAGGCAGAACTGGTAAATGGACTGTTCGAGCCATTTTTCATTTCGTTGACTTTTCTTCGGCTTCTGCGTGGATTCAGTATCGTGAAGATGCGACCAAATTTGCATTGCCACGAAAACGAATAAAACAGTATCTGGACTTCAAAATGGATCTGCCCAAGCATTTAATCTACGGAAGTCACATACCTGTTCCAGAATCATGCCCAAGTCCTTCTCTGCTGTGCATTACCCGTAATAGTCCTCGAAGTGGTAGTAGTAGTCCTGGACTTGGTACAGAGCCGGACGAGGATATTATAGCTCTACCTTCAAACCGTAAGCGAAGGCTAGTGCAGCCTCTACCCCATGAGGCTAAACGGCTAAAAGAAGCTCAACACTTACCCATTTGCGTGAAGGGCACCCAAAAAAATGTAGACTCGATAAATGCTGCCAACTAACATTTATAAAATGTTCTACTTGAACCGTAATTGCTTTTTTGAATTTCACACCAAAAATGATTAAATTTTTAAGTTGTGTTATAAGTATGATTTAAATAAACATTTAATATTTTTAATGCCTTTTATTTCGATTTGAACCCTCACCTGCGATATCCCCTATTTTGAGGTTTGTGGGAGGGGTAGATTTTTTTCAATATTTTTTCTCAGATCTATGTACCGATATTATCCACTATTCCAAAAATCGCGAAGATACTGTAAAATTTTGGGTTCTGGGTCTCAGGAGGCTACGGTTCAACATGGGTTTATGCGTCGACGACGTTCAGTAGTTACTAATCTGGCCGTTTTTACAGACGATGTCAGCTTATGGATGCCGGGGTGCAAGTAGACGTCATCTATACGGATTATTCGAAGAGCATGTGACGCTGTTTAAGAAACTGGCATCGCTAGGAATACGTCATGGTGATCTTTTGAGATGGATTGCTTCGTACTTGGAAAATAGAAATCAGACAGTCAGGATAGGGACACACTATTCTAAAAAGGGTTTGATACCATCTGTAGTGCCGTTGGGTTCACACCTGGGGCCTTAGATCAACCTGGGGCCATTATTTTTTAATCTACGTATTAGACAGGTATTTTATCAATGCTCGTTTTTAATTTATGCATATGATAAATCATCCCATTAAATGTATTGATGACTGTAGAAGACTCCAGGAGGATTTGGCTAGATTGGAACACTATTGTAATAATCACATGCTAGATTAACGTTAGTAAATGCCAAGTTATTACTTATACTAATAAAATAAAATAAAATAAAATACTTATAATTATCAATTATACAATAATATCATTCCTAGAGTTGACCACATTCGGGATCTTAGATGAAAAACTTTTTTATCCACCACTATGAACATATTATGGTTCGTAAGGCATACAAAATGTTAGGGTTTCTAATTAGGGCTACTAAACCAAACATACTATGTCTTTTAAAGTTTTGTACTGTACTTACCTACGTAAGGAGCGTTTTGGATTTTGCATCTCAAATGTGGTCACCTTAGTATGCTACCCATATAGTATTTATGTAGGATAGAATCAATACGATTTTTTTTAAAATTTGACTTATAAACATGAATAAAATTGTAGAATCGAAAGTAAAGAAACTACTCCTAGCAACGGACGGATCCATATGTGATGAGTTGTTATTATTACCCCTTTATAAACGAAGGATGACTGCGGATGTTACTTTTGTGTATGATATTTTAAATAACGTTGTGGACTGTCCAGAAGTGGTTGCGCGAGTAGGGCTGTGCACACCAATGGTGCGCACGCACTTGCACACGCATTTGCAATAAAAATATAATTATATTATGTATTAGCTACTTTAGTTTTGTTTATTTAAGACTGTATTGTTACGTGTCCTTAGTTGCTATTTTAATATGTAAAATTATCTTAATTTGGCTAGGTATTGAAATGTTAAATTTGTATCCTATTTGTAAGCTGTGAGAATTTTCATTAAATATATTTAAAAAAAAATACAAAAGCAATTTTGGCCAAGCTGAAACGGGGACGCTTGGCTCGCGCTTCGCGCTCGCTCGGTCGATGAGTCTAATACTACTGGCTTTGTGAACTGGAGACCTCGCGAGTTTTTTTTTAAATGGCTGAAATATTATCACCTCTTCATATCACCTCCATTATGAAATTTTTCGAAAAACTGAATCGGCAAAATAATATCTATGTAATATTTATCGACCCTGCTCACAAAATTTCACGAGGATCGATTGAGAAACGCGACCTGGACTCGCGAGGAGAACAAACAGACAGATGGACAAACAAAATCAAGCAATTTTGGCCAAGCTGAAACGGAGACACTTCGCGCTCGCTCGGTCAATTATTTGCCACCTTGTCTACCACTTGCCTCAAGATGCCTCAATAAACAAACAGTAAAAAAACAGTTATTGTTAGGTACCAATTAAAAGAAAGTTTATTCACTACATACAAGGTCTACTTACTTTCATCTTTTTCTATGGGTTCTAACTTCAAAGCAGCAGGTTTTTTTTCTAGTCTATATCTTTCTTCTTGGGCAAAAGTAAAGCCAGTCTGAAAAAAACCACTCGACTAAGTACACCAACTATATTTTCAACTATAATATGTTTTAGTCGAGACCTGAAGCAAGTATGTAATGCCTGTAAACTTTACTGCTAAAAACATAATGTATGCATTTAAACATTTTAAATGTCTTATTCATATAAAATACTTCAAGTTAAATTCAAACCTCTCCTCAAAGGGGTGGATAGATCTTTAGTTGGCTCATAATAAAGACACACTAATTCCACTTATTAATGGCTCAATTAGTATAAACAGAAGAATAAGTAAGACAGTAATGGCGTAGACCTTTACAAATACTCAACAGAGAGTATGCAGCAATCTGTTTATACCAATGGCAAGCACATAAGATTTGATATTTTCCTCTGCCATCCTATCAATCACATAATGTTATGTGGGCCTAAACCTCCAAGCTTATATGACAGCCATGAAAAAATGTGTGGTGGTCCAAATGGTGGTCCCTTATATTAAGCTGGAACAACAATATGTGGTGGTCCCTAATATTAAGCTGGAACATAATATGTGGTTGTCCAAATGGTGGTCCCTAATATTAAGCTAGAACATAATATGTGGTTGTCCAAATGGTGGTCCCTAATATTAAGCTGGAACATAATATGTGGTTGTCCAAATGGTGGTCCCTAATATTAAGCTGGGACATAAAAATATCTTAAAGAACTAAAATTAATATTATTCATCAGGTTTACCCAATCAACAACAATATTATACAATAATTACATAATAATGATATTTAATTAATTAATCGTTTATTTAGTTGGTTTACCAAAGGTTCTGGCTCCTTTTTAACATATTCTATTTTATCAAGCAATTTTCTATGTGGTAAATGAAAAGGTATATCTCGAGGTCTCCTGAAAATAAAAAGAGTTTAAAAATATTTGGAGGATTCCAGGATTGATAGGCAGTGAAAGCAAAAATATCTCATCAGAAACTCAATCTACATCCATTTTTTTAAACGAGTAAATCAAGAAGCTGTTGAATCTTTCTTTTAAATAACGTGGATGAGTATCAAGTTCGTGATGAGATCAAGAAATTGAAGCAATTCCTTAATTTGTACTAAACTTTTTTTTCTTTATTTGTATTAAACTCACAAATTATTAGAAAAGTAATCTTTTGGAAATATGTTTTGTCCTCGATGAGTAATTTATGGGCAGTGATTGACACACATATGGCGAAAATTACTAAACTTTTCTAAGAAGAAGTATAATTCTATTCTACTCTATTAAAATATTTCCTGGAAAAAGCATTAAGCTATTGTAGTCAGTAAATTAGGTTCGAATTATTCGAATCAAAAAAGTTTTTCGGCAATAAATATCGGTTATCGTTTAGTGATCTGGCAGGGACTAAGGGGCCTATCGATCACGGGGCCCTGCGGCACTTGCCCAGAGTGTCCAGTGGAAAAGAGGGCCCTGGGGGTGCCTTGAACTCCCGTGCTCGCTACGCTCGCACCCGCCCTGGCTCGTGTGTGTTCCCTTAGCCAACTTTCAAACATCTTGGTACAATTATGATCCTTTTGCCCACTATTCAACATCCGCATACTAATAGTTTCATTTCGCCAACTTTATCCCTTTGCCAACTTTTAAATACATTCTTACATGTTGTGTTACTTTGTCAACAAATAAAAAATTCCATGTAAAAATTCTCGGATTGCCATATTTTTGTACAGGTTGGTTTAAAAAACTCGATTTAATCGCTAGTACATATTCAAACTTTTTTCAGTAGGTACAAAGTATGAAACAACGAAACCAGAAGAGAAATCGTAATATACACGCATTCGTACAAGCTCTGAAAAACGAATGCATTAACTATGACTTTATCATAAGAAGAAACAATGTATATTTACCATATAACAGGAAACGTCAGCTCAATGATATAACAATTGATCAGCGCATAAATAAAATAATAGAAGTGTATGCTTCGCGATATCAACTTGGAAGTGTGTCTACAGAGACTGTCCAAAATTCGTTTATACTATAATTTTTAATAGAAAGAAAAAATGCTTAGTTTAATTTTTTGTTAGTTTAGTTAATAATAATAATTGAAACGGAAACACGATCCATTTTAATGATTGTGACCTAATATAAAACTATCCAGCGAACTCCAAAAACCCGTAAGCTTTTCACTTCAATTTTACCATCTCTTTTTCAAATTAATTTTGTATTTCAATGAATAAATGTTTAAAAAAATATGTCTCAGATGATTTTATGCAATTTGTGTCCGATTGTATAAAAGTAGACAAACTGAACATATTAAAAGAATAATGTAAAACGGAGAATGTTTATAGTAAAATATCATAAAATAGTCAAAATGAAACTTTCAGTATGCAGAAATCAAATGTACTAAGATGATTGGAAGTTGGCTAACAGAGAAAGTTGGCAAAGGGAACACACATCCCTGGCTAGTCTCTATCACAGCAAGAGCGACATTTAGCAGCTTTTTATGGTCGAAAATAATAATTACTTTGATTAGGTATTTAGTAAATATATAGTGGCTAGTCCAATAAGATATATTCTTCTTGGCTGTATGAACATAGTGGAACTTACTATCCACAAAAAAATTAAAATGCTCTATAAAAACAAAATTTATTGATTTTCAATAATTTTTTTCTCGAAATCTATAAGTTTCCTAAACTTGAAACTTTGCACATGTTCCATACATATACATAGATCTCTTTACCAAAAAATTACGAACCCCAAAGCGTGGGCTAAGTACAGTTTAGCCTCATCAATTATTTATTTATTTATTAAACCATTTATTGTACACATTAAACAAGAAAATAACAATAACACAAAGAAAAACGACACAACAGGCCTACTTATTTCTAAAGAAATATCTTCCAGCAGACCTACAAATATCAATGTTTTTGATCACATACCTGTTGTAATAAATAGGAACTGGACGCACATTTCTTTGTAGGGTTTCTATCGCCGGTAAGGTAGACTTCCTTTTAGTAGGCGTAGGACCGTGAAACATTTTTAAAGAGAAATGTCTAGCTAAGATAACACATACATATTAATTATAATTTACAATTAATACAATAAAATAAGTTTGATCAATTTGTAATCAACCGCTTATTTACGTATTTCCAAGGAGACAAATAAACAAAAGAACTTTACGGTAATTTTTTTTTCTGGCGCAGGCAAAGACATACGATACGATGCCATGCAACCGACAGCCGTCCGTCGTCGGCAAGGAACTTATAAAGTTCCTTGGTCGTCGGTCGTCTTGGCTGTATTCCGAATCAGATTTCACGGCTCAAAGTACTGACAGCGATTACTCGCGTACCGATTCAGAAATCGCGATAATACGGCTCATGAGCGAAATCAAAACGGAACGGCGTTTGAGCGCGCTGAAACTGCTTATAACTCAGTCTTGCCAGATGTTGATTACCGTACCAAAACTGGCAAAATTCTAAATTATTATACGTATTAAAAAAGTATCGTACAGCTGTGAAAACAGCACTTTTCGCATGGCTAGTACCCAAAATAAGAAAAAGGTATGCAAATTTTTAAAAATGGAGATGTTAATAGGCACGTGAAATTATAAAAATACAAAAAAGAATGTTTGATATTTATATTTTATCAAATTGCCTATGATATTATCTTATGTATGTAGGTATGTGCCTGAGTCAAAACTATCGTAATATATACATAACCTACTCGATACTTTTACTATCGAACATCTGGCAGCCCTAACCTACAAAACTGATTGATTTAAAATATTTCAGTAATTTATCTCCATTTCATAATTGAATAACGTGTTTTTAATTTTGTTCAACCAAATAAATATAAGACACGTTAGTTTTACATTTAAACATGAAACATTTAACTTTTAAAAATAAATACACCGTATGTCAAAGTCGAATTTGACATTACGCTTACGTGAATTTCGCTCTGGAGCATGGGCGCCGTTAGTGAAAGATGGCGGCGGTCATGACGCAATCCGTGACGTCACAATGGCTGCCGTAATCCCAATGACAGTGATTCGGTACGCGGTTTTGGGTACTCAAAGTGCTGTCAGCGCGATTCGGAACGCAGGGCTTGTCTTCAGAACAAAAGGGCGCGTTCTGAATCAGACTTTCAGCGCTGTCAGCGATCACAAAAGCAAATTGCTCCTCCTCCGTCTCCCTCTACGGTCCGAGTGCTGGACATGGACGTATAAAAAATGTCCATGTTGCTGGAGCTATATTTTGGTGCTAAAAGGCTAGATTCCAGGCCAATAAAATAAAATTAAAAATAAAATGTTTAATGGCGGGCGATCATAGACGAACACTGGCTGGACACTGGATGGCGATGTGGTGTGCTGTACACTGTGCGTGTGATTTTATGAACTAAACTAAATTAAGTACCTACCTAAATATTGCATAGGTACCTATTTATTAAGGTGTCCAAATCTATAAAGTTATATAATTCGAATAGTGTGAAATTGTTATGGTAAGAACCTACTATTTTTATAGGCCAAGACTTTCACCGTTTTATTTCACCTTTCGTGTTGTTTCTTACTTACTATAGGTATTTAGTAAATCTACAAGAATGCCTTCTATAATGATACTAATATTTTAGAATTAGATTGAATGTGAAATCGATTGTTCCAGTACCAGTAATATCAAAAAACTTCTCATTATATTTTGTTATGATAATGATTTAATTTTATCCCATTGAAAAATATACATATTATTTCCTCGTATTGACCGTGCCATTAGTAGTACCTATATAGGTAGATTTGAGGGGTTGAACAAAGAATTTCTGCATATTTTAAAATTATTAAAAGAGCAGTACCTACTATAATTCATCAGTTCTGTAATCAATTAGGTAATCAACAATTTAAAAGTAAATTTTGCACTTTATGTATTTCAGATCAGCCAATGGGTTTGCTCACATTAGAGCTGCAATAGTAATTTGGGCACATGCCATTAGCTACAGACTGGAATTGAATGGCTATGTATTATTACGCAAGTAAACTCAATGAAGCCTCATGTAGTGGCTGCAATATCAAAGTACCCCCAGCACCCACAGAACCTGCTCCAATACCTCCTCCGCCATCAGACCATGCCCCTCTTCCCCCTGACACGGCTTTGCTACATGGTACAGGTCTATCTTACTATGATGTAAGTAGAAATTGTATTATTGAATTGTTATCCTATTATGTAAGAAAGAAGACATACACATCAATATCATTATAAATTGAACTTTTATATTTTTGCAGTATAATTTCTTAATTTGATAATTGAGGATAAATAGACAAGACCTTTATACTGCAACAGTAATTTTAGTTTAATTTGTCATTCTATACTATGTTGTTAATGGGTAAATGTAATTTGTTCTCTATATAAAGGTGTTAACATTAGAGAGGCTAGTTTTTTCATTGCCTTTCAGAATGATGATTATTACTCTATGGTTAGAGGAAACAAATTTATGTCTGAGAATACCTGCAAACATATTGTGATGAATGGTGGCGGTATTAACTTTGTTTCTGCACAGAAAGTGGATGCACCACAAGTAAGGATATTGATTAATGTTGATGTAAAAATTATCATTGCAGTGTGCATGCAACTGTCATATGTATGAAAATATATTTTTATTTTTAGTTTATTTATAGCTGTCTCTTATGAGTTCTTTTACTTTTATTTTATATTATCCTTTATTCAGATTAACATCTAATATATTTATAGTTCACTTAATACAAATACAATAATCTAATTTGCTTCCATTTGTTTCTTCTTTTTCATCTGTTTGCCCTGCAGCAAAGGCCTTCCTCAACCTAAACTTCTTTTATTTAGCTTACAGCAGTTCTGGCACCAGGTGTGAAGAACTTGACAGCATTACCTTTTGTAAACTGTCCACAAGAAAAACTTGATGTAGATTACAAAGATGGCCAGATTGCGAGTGCTACTTTTGACACCCTGGTAGATATGCTCCGCCCTGGGGCAAGCAAGTCATTCACTTTCACTTTCTTACTGTGCTCACGGCTCTTTGTAAAGCCACATGAATTGCTCAGTAAACTATGTAAACGCTATTTTAAAAACTATGATAAAATTGTGAGTATAAACTTTTGCTACTGTTTGTTATTATTATTTAAGATTTTTTAATCACACTAACTATTATAAATTTGAAAATATATTTGGATGTTTGTTCCACCTTCACGCTTAAAGTACTCAACGGATTTGGATGAAATTTGGTATGGAGATAGTTTGTAACCTGGATTAACACATAGGATACTTTTTAGGGGGATGTATGTATGTATGTATGTCTTATGGGGGACGCCTGCGACGGAGCGCAGACGGGTGACCTGCTCTGTGTGTAGAACCATTTCACCCCTAATTCCCAGTTCGGTTGTCGGATAAGTCTTTTAGGGGGATAAGTCTTATTCCCACAGGATAATTTGACATAACGCGAGCGTAGCCGCGGGCGGACCGGTAGTATAAAATATTTAACTTAAGTATATCTTCATAAAAACTGCTATATTGTTTAATTCTTTTTTTTTAATATGAATATGTAAGAATTAATAAATATGTTTTGGAAATTTAAGGGCAAAACAGAGGTAAAAGACTTAGTGGAAAAAGAGTTAACAGATATGACAGCCCTTGTAAGGGTATTGAATCAATGGACCAGTACTTTTCCCTATGACTTTCGTGATGACAGAGTGATGGCCCTTGTCCGGAGTATAACTCAAAGGTAGGAAATGGTTTATACTTTCTTGTAATGCGTTTTTGTAATAGATTTAAAATAAAATATTTTTCAGATGTGCTGCTGAACATATGGCGTCGGTCAGATTGGAAGTATCCACTATGTTAGAGAAACTGTTGGACAGATTAACAGCTTTAGAACAGTATGAAGAGACTTTGGTGGAAATACCGCAAGTGTCATCAGTTGACCAGTTACCTCAGGTGATTGCATAAAAATAATATATATATTCATGCCGTTTATGGCATTCGGTGTTTGTTGTAGCTATTTGTATTTTGTATGACATTACCAAAGCTTTATTTCAGGGGGATATTTTAACATTGGGATTGACGCCTATTGAATTAGCTAATCAATTGACAGCTGTGGAACTATTCAAGTTATCGTTTGTTGGACCTGAAGAGTTTGTCCAAACATTTGCTCCTGTTCAGCAACCCCTGCAAGCCCCCCCTTGTGGAAAGAGTACCATTAATCTACACCATAATGATACTAAAACCACCAAGAACTTAGAAGCATATGCTGATTGGTTCAACAGGCTCAGTTACTTAGTTGCAACCGATATACTAAAGGTAAATAAGACATTGAAAGTATTTCAATTTACCTATTCTAATGGAGATTGCAAATTTGTAAAAAATATTATTTTTAGGTAACAAAGAGTAAATACAGAGCGCGCATCATTGAGCAATGGGTTATGACTGCGAGGGAGTGTTTCAATCTTGGAAACTTCAACTCGCTAATGGCGATTATAAGTGCGCTGAACATGTCGCCAATATCTCGTCTTAAAAAAACGGTAAGTAGATTATGAACTCTATTCACTCTATTCATCAAGGAACAGATAGCGAAAGTGCTAAAAACGGCCGTTTTTAGCACTTTCGCTATCCCTTACTACACCGTATAAGATTTTATAAAATTCCGCATATCTAAAAATACTAAAGTACCTATATATAATATATTTAGTTTTTTCGGAGTTATGATTTTTTTTCGAAGTGGCGCTAGTGCGCAGTCAGGTAGCCCCTTAAAGGTTATTTTAGCTTAGTACTAATATTTAAAGAAACTGTTTATTAACCTAACAAAGTAATAAATCTATCTTTTAATTGAATAATGTTTATTTCTTAGTAAGTAGAAAATTTTGTATTTAAAGCAGATGTTCGAAGTGCCGTTCTTGTTGTGCAATACAATGACGAGCTCTAATGTACGGGAGTGCTTAATGTCAAAATTTAGGATATTTCTCGTTTTATTTTTAAAAAGTTATTGATGTAATTTTGCGCATTAGGTAACGTATTTTCGATATCAGTTTATAGTTTTTTGATGATGATGATCTATCCGACCGATTTCGGCCATGGCGACCACTTCTACTCCTAGTCAGTCGGGCGCTTGCTGGTGGACCTGAAGATGGCTTATGTAGTCGATCTTCGCAGCAAACTACCGTGCACAGCGAGGGCACGTGAGCACGCCACTTACATAGTTATAGTCGATGGCGGCGGGTGGACGGGCCTTCAGCTCATCGCGCTTATCGTCGAGGTCAGTTTTACGCTGCTCGTCGAACTCTCGTACTCGCCTCTTCACAATCTCGCGCCATTCCGGGCGCTGTGCTGCCAAACCTTCCCATTGAGAGAGCTTTTCATATGCCGCTTCTGAACATCTTTCTTTGTAACGGAGGAGTTGTCCGCCATGTTTCCGCTTACCCTCCTCTAGTTAGCTAGAGAATAAAAGACGCGCTTCGCCACTCTTTTCCGCCATACGTGATACGTGACCGCGCCACCGAAGTAGCCGACGCATTAAATAAGCTTCAATGCCGACGACATTGGCTCGTCGCAGAACTTCGGTATTTCGCACTCGGTCGGACCATCTGATCTTCATGATAGTACGACGGCATTTAAGGTGGAAACGAGCCAGAGTGCGAATGTGGTGACGATACACTCGGATACACACACCACGTCTCGGAAGAGTATAAAGGTTTGGCAGCACAATCGCCATGTAAACCGAGGTCTTAGTGGCCAGCTTTAGGTCGTGCGAACAGAAGACCTTGAAACGCAGCTTCTTAAACGCTGCAGCTGCAGCACTGATCCTGCTGTTGATTTCAGCATCTAGGTCGCACTTAGATAATGCTCCCCGGATATCGAAACGTATCGACCTGCTTCAGCACGTCCTCACCAAGTTTAATGGCCAGTGTCTCGCGATCATGTGTGTCCGATGACATCACCTCCGTCTTTTTTACACTGATCTTCAGGCCTAACTTGCAGCATGCTTGGTGGAAAGCAGACATCAGCTGTTGCAGGCCATCTGAGGATTCTGCTACAAAGCACAAGTCATCAGCATACATGATCTCTGCGATCAATGCGTACGAGACTTTGGTACGCGCCTGGCCAAGTTGAAAAGACTGCCATCTGTGCGAAAGCGGATGCGGTCTCCCTCGGAAACAGTTTGCAGGACCTCCTTGACTACTACCGCAAAGTACAAGGCGAATAGTCTGGGCGCTAGGACACACCCTTGTTCCACCCCACAGGTAATGGGGAAGAAGTGTGACTGTTCACCGTCTACGGAGACGCAGCACTGCATGTCGTCATGCAGGAGTCTCAGAAATCCCACAAACTTTTCCGTGCATCCGAGCTTTCCGAGCACCATCCAGAGAGCTTCACGAGGCACACTGTCGAATGCTTTCTCCAAGTCAATAAAGCAGAGATACAGCTGACGACCCTGTTCTCTACTTTTTCTTGCAGTTGACGCACGGCAAAAATCGCTTCACAGGTGCCTCGGTCAGGTCGGAAGTCAAACTTGGTTTCGGGTAGAATCTTCTCTGATAAATCCTTCAGGTGGTTTAGAAGAAATCTCGCAAAGGCCTTTCCAGGGGCTGTCAGAAGTGAAATACCGCGGTAGGAATTGCAGCCAGAACGGTCACCTTTGTTCTTGTAGAGGGCACTTATGCCAGACACTTTAAAATCATATCCTCCCACATACGAACAAATACTTCCCAAACCAACGTGTGCAACTCCTCACCGCCGTATTTAAGCAGCTCTCTTGGTATAAGGTCAATGCCAACCGCCCGCTTGTTTTGTTGTTGTCTGATGGCAGAGATAATCTCGTCACGTGACAAAGGCTCATCCAACTCGTAGGCTAGGGGGAGTTGAGGCATGCTGATATTATGTAGGTAGATCATCTGATCGATCTACGTTGAGCAAAGTGTCAAAATGTTCGGCACAACGCCCTAGTACATCCTCCTTGCTTGTCAGCAAGTGCATACCGTCTAAAGACCTATCCTATGATATCTCTAATAGTTAATCGCCTGGGCACAGTTAATGATTACACCCTGTATAGAACATACTTTATCGTATCATGTATTCTTCACAGTGGACTCGCACTTCAGGAGTCTGTGGGCAGCAACTTCGGCAACTAGAGCTCTGTGTGGAGCCTAGTGCAAATCATGCGAGGTATTTTTGTTCAGCTTTGCTAGTCTTTTTAATACTACGAATAAATAAATGTAAGGGATTTTATGAGTGTAAATGTTCAAAGGAACCTTATGTATGTTCTTTCTCGCAGGTACAGAGCAGCTTTGGCAGCCGCTCCCACCGAAACAGCGGTGCCGTTGTTATCAGTCACGTGCAGGGATCTGCATTTTGCAAATCAAGGCTCACCTTCCAAGTGAGAAACTTTTTATTTATTATTTATTTTTATTTATTGTATGACATTTTTTAAATTATTTAGTTACTACAAGCTGAGACCTGCTGCTCTGAGGTACTGCTTTGCGCCGTCTGATAACATCTTTAGGTCATCGGCATCTCCCGTGTACCGGATGGCAGGGCAGTCAAACACGATGTCACACCCCGGACACTTCATACAGCCGTCGCATTTTAAATGCCTACTCCTTTTTACACACGCGTATGTGTGAGTGAACCATGTAGGGTTAACCTGTTTTACTGTTCTGTGGGGTTAACACTTGTCGGAATTTATATATTACTGGCATGACTAGACATTACCACTATGTGTCAATTAGTAAACACACCTAAAATATTATGTAAATTATTCGCTGAACAGCCACCTACTTATCACATAAACATATTATTGAAACACCAAGGTTTTCTTTACTGTAATTAACACGGTTAATCGTATAGCACTCACATTTAGTTCTTATCAATCCAGAGTAACACAAATCAAAAAACTTTTAAATCTGATTTTGTTGTTTACCTACCTTTTTTCATCAACACTCGGAAACGATGTGTCGAAAGACACCCAAACACAGCGCAACTCTTGCCCATATTTTTTTTTATTTCACTCACTTCACTTTATAAAAGTTAAGTTAAGACTGCGCGCGTAACTGATGCACGGCCTTGAATCCAGTACCCCCACGCTCGCCGCCTCGAATGTCAAACTGCGGGGAGGGACGAGGTAACGCCGATTGGCGGGAGGATATGAGTGGCCGTTCTGGTACTATATTAATTCTGTGATGTTGTGCCGAACCGTTTGCTCCGGGTGATCACACTCGCAGATCGCCGTCTTGCTCCAGCCTCACCTGTACCAAAGATACGCGCAGTTGCCATCGCCTGTTCGCGGTTCAATTTGCACAAAAGGTGTCTGGGTTCTTCGAAGCCCGCCGTAATTGAAAGGCAAACGCTTTTGTATATATTCCAATGACTTTAAATCATTTGGGGAGTGGGTGGTACACATGTCAGATGAGTTAGCCTTATAGTTTTTGTGCGGTTGGAGAGGAATGTCGATCTTTACCATCGAGAGCAGAATAAATCAAGAGGAATTTATCTAGGAATTTATCAAGCAGGAACCAACATCAGTGTTGTTTGTTTGTGTTGTTTAGGCTAGCTGGCAACCGCGTGAACTTTGAGAAGTGTGCGTTGTTGGCACGGCACGTGAACGCGCAGCTGGCCGCGCGCCGCTTGATGGCGGACGAGTCGCCCATGCCCGCGCCGCCTCAACCTCGTCCCACCACCTCGCCCGCCTGCCGCTTCTTCGCCGACCGACCTGCGCTCGCTGAAAATGGTAATTTCATTATTTTAATCAACCCATCATAAACCCAAACTTATTAATTCGTCGTCATCGTGTGGGTTGTATTTGTAAGGTCGACAACCGACCTCACAAACCCTGGTGTCAGTGTTATTGAGCCACCGAAGGCCACTGACATGGCTCGTGTAACGACTAGATAGTAGCCTGGAACAACGGCTTAACGTGCCTTCCGAAGCACAGAATCATCTTTCTTTTCAGACAATCAGGTGATTTAGCCTGCAATGTCCTAACCATATTGGGGATAGTCTCACAAAGAGATATTCCACCGGGAATCGAACCCGGGACCTCCGTAATGGGCGTTGAAATCTCGACCACTCGGCCACGGAGGCTGTAACTTATTTATTAAAAAATATAATAATTGCTACTTGTTCTTAGTTTTTAGGTAAACAGGCTAACTGCATTTTATGTCAATACTTTTTTCCTCATAACGACAATTTTACGTGAAAATTCATTTTGTATGTTTTCTCTTTACGATTTAACTATCTAACTACGAGTATATACAGTAAACTGGGAGGTGGATCAAAGATATAGATTCACTTCGGAAAATTATCTTATTCCCATAGAAAATCCTACCATCTTGCGTCCAATTGTTAGGGTTCAAGTTTTTGTTTAATCATAGCTTGCTTTGTAAACGTTGCAGTTTGAGTTCGTTGTCAGTTTTCTGATTGGTTGTCGCAAAATTTGCACCAATCAATGGGATAAGTTTAGATTCTGGCGCGAAAAACCGTTAGGGAGGGGTTATTGGAGTGGAATGGGAGAGCGCGGTCTTGCAGTCTTGGAGAGGAGTCGCAAGAGTGTGGATATTTTTCTGATAAATAATAAAAGTGTTATCTTGAAGCTGAAACTGCGTTTGGAGTTAACTGTCCTAGTAAGTGAACCAGGATCCTGTTCCTACAATCACACTTCATCACTAATATTATAAACGTGAAAATATGTTTGAATATTTTGATGTTTGTTCCGCTTTCGAGCCTAAACTACTGATTGGATTTGGATTAAATTTAGAATGAGTAAATAGAATAATTTGTACTCTGGATTAATACATAGGATACTTTTTGCCTGAAAAAGGAAAAACCTTACACAACGCGAACTTTGATAGTTGATAATATTTTCTGGAACTTGGTTGTTATTATGCCATAAATGTTATCGTTAACTATCTTACCAGCACTGCTTACCAGCTAGAAAGAGTACGAGTATAATCAGCCCTGCTATATCAATGTTTTAAGCCGTGACTGGGTTGGAATTGAAGCTACGGCTAAAATCACTATCTACCTATACTGTTGCTTATGCGAATGTTAGTTTTTTGTTTTATGTCGGTTTTTATGGACAGCGGTTACCTCTTTGTTGACCGTGACTTACCTAATTTTAATGAAGTTTTGGCAAGACTCATTCAGTACAGAAGTAAATAAAGGAACGGCTATGCGAGCATGGCAGCGAATTCATATTGTGTACTGTACATATATAGCACAGAACAGCAGGTTAGGGCTGTTACTGCTACCGTGAGTGCCGTGGTTCGATCCCTACTCAATATATATGTATATGGCACAACTAGGTCCTCGAGCCTTTGGGGGTGGAAACGTATGAGCTGATAAATAACTTTAGTCTTCTTATATGCATGCGAATGCAAATATTAAAAATACTTGCGGAAAGGAGCAAATGCGAATGCAAAATTTAGTCCAGCGAGTGTAGCGTGTACCACAAGGAGATAGACGCAACAGTTACAAGAATAATATAGTTCCATCAATACGATAAAAAGATGGTAGAGAACAATAATTCATTTTCTCCGACACGCTCGAAAATGTGATCATTACTGTATAAAAACAGTACGCGAAGTGACTCATTTTCGGACGAAACATTGTCCCATACAAAGCAGTGACCAGCAATGTGCCCTCAAACGGCCTAGGCCAGCAAAGAACTTTCATCCAGAAATGTTCTAAATTAAAATTTTATATAATTCGTATACGAATCGTAGTGATTGGAGTTGGCTGTATGCTCTGTATGACACTGGCACAGAACAAAAAAAAAGAAAAGCATGCAATATGGCGGTTAGTAATTTTTGTCTCTTTATTTATATCGTACTATTTTGTTACTTATTTTTCATGATGGAGTTAACTAATAATTGAATTAGGGAAATATTATAATAATGAATGGTTCAAGAAGTCGAAAAGTGATAAAGATTAAAACTTATATATTTAGTACGATACAAGTAGACATCTAAATCCAAGGTACCACATTTTTTTTTATTTTAGAATTTTCTCGCATATTTCAGAGAAAAGAACTATACAAGCCTCGGTCGCAATAACTCTTGCTGGACTCGTACACAATAAAAGTCCTCGCCTGCGGCTCGGACTTTAAACATGCCGTCACCCAGCAATAACTAATATTGCGGCCGCGGCAGTTATGTATGTACTATTTCTCCGACATGCTCAAAATGTGATCATTACTGTAAAAAAACAGTACGCGAAGTGACTAATTTTTGGACGAAACATTGCCCCATACAAAACAGCGGCCTGCAATGTGCCCTCAAACGGCCTAGGCCGACAAAGTAACGGTCGTTCAGAAATTCATTTCTGGAACAAAATTTTCACACTTTTATCGAAAAATAAAGAATTATGCGCAAAAATAAAAAACCAAAAAATATTTTTTTCTACAAAATCTATGCTAACAATTAAACAACAAGGTAATGCTTATGTAAAAAAATATGTGTAAATAGCCCTGTTTATCTAAAATAAATAAATATAAACTTTTTTGATATATTTAACATGGAAACCAGTTAAAAAAAAAGAATGCGTCGCGCGGAGGAGCTTTGTTAGGGGATTTGGCATTTGCCGTTTGTTAGTTTATAAGCGCATTGGTATTTGTGTAGATATCAAACGAATAATTATTATATTTGGGCACTGAGATAACCACAATTTCAACTTATTTTATACTAACAACCAGTCCCAGCTCCGCACGGGCTTTATTTAGAAACCTTTAATCAAACGCATTATAATCTCTCTTTCTTTTTTAAAACTACACCCGTGCGAAGCCGAGGCGGGTAACTAGTAATATAATATAGCCTTTGTTACTCAAAGGTAATGTAGCATTCTAATGGTAAAAGATGAAGAGAAGAACACTTGACATTCAATATATGGGTACTTAAATTGACGAAATTAATGAAACTAAGTTTTTGGGTTTATACATAGATAGTAAAGTAAGTTGGAAACAACATATAGAATACGTTTGCAAGAGAATTAACCAATCTTCTTACGCTCTTCGGCAATTAAGTAAATTTGTAAGCAGAGAAAGTGTTCTAACTGCCTATCATGGCTACGTAGCCTCTATACTCAGATATGGTCTGATATATTGGGGCAACGCAACTGACATACAGCTTGTCTTCGTAATTTGGGATTAACTGTGTCATGTAGATCATATTTTAAGGAATTAAATCTATTAACATTGACTTGCATGTACATTTATGAGTGTCGTATTTTTGCAAAGACTAATCTAGATTTATTTAAATTTCACACACGAAAACGTTTGCAAGACAGGATGGAGTTGATTCCAAGTAGAACAGCATTACTGCATAAAAGCGTTTTTTGTAGAATCCCTCATATATATAATAAATTGCCGAAATCACTGAGAGATACAACAAACCTAACCGATTTTAAAAATAAACTGCATAAATTAATTGTGAATAAATGTTATTATAACTTGAATGAATTTTGAATGATAATTTTTAATTGACATATTTATTTATTTGTAACTGTGACGTGTGTTTTGTATAATAATGTGGTTTTAATGTAAATCGTATTGATTTTTACCAGCAATGAATGTTTTAATGTAAATTGTATTGATTTTTACCAGCAATGAATGTTTTAATGTAAATTGTATTGATTTTTACCAGCAATGAATGTGTTAATGTAAATTGTATTGATTTTTACCAGCAATGAATGTTTTAATGTAAATCGTATTGATTTTTACCAGCAATGAATGTTTGACTTTATGTAAATTTTGTATGCCCATGTGGCGGGACATAGTTGTTTCTAACATATTAATGTAACACCTGACATACTTACCTATGATCCACAATAAATTACTTTGAATTTGAATTTGAGATTTTTTGAAATCGGTCCGGTTGTTTTTGAGTATATTCGTTACAACATACAAAAATACAAATCATCATCATCTTTCCTCTTTATTTTAATGTGTGAATTTAAATTGATAGTTATAACTATAATTTTCTTTAAAAAAAGGCCAGTCAGAAAGCTTTTGACTTCATAATGACGACTTCTAAGTCGTCAAGAATATTCAATGATATTTCAGTGATTGCTTAGGTGAAAACCGGCAGAGATCATCGTATGGTACGAAGAACACTGAATATTAATGAAAAGCTGGAAAGAACTCAACTAATAAAGTCTACGCTCCGTCCTAACCCTGTCCAAATCCGAAACAGTGAGAGCTTTGAAGCTCTAGCCGACTGCGAGACAGTGGACGAGCTTAACAACGGGTTGGTGGAAACTGTAATTGCTGTTGGTTCAAAGTTCTGTAAGACCAGCAGCTAAAGTAGAACACGAAAAATCTCCGGAGCACCGGAAATTAGTGAGTGGCTGAAGCGAAATGAGGCTGCAGTCCATAGGACATGGCTCAATACAACAAACTCAATAGGCACATCTATGCGACGCGACATCCGCAAATTAAATACCTCGCGTATTGAAGAGGTGATAGAGCGAAACAAGGGCACAGAAGCAAACACTTTTGTGACACTATAGACAGATCTCTTGATCTGCTAAAAAACCACAAGGTGCTGCTCATTACGACTGAGCTTCTAAAAGTTGGTAGAACTGAAAGTCCTTCAGAGGCTCTTCAATTCCGTCCTATTAGCTTCCTACCACGCCAGAAGCATCGAACAGAAGCGTGGTGGTACTTTTCTGAAGGGAGACAACACCCTTCTGAAGAACTACAGGCCCATCTCGTTTCTGAGCCATATTTATAAGCTGTTCTCAAGAGTCATCACAAATCGTCTCGAACGTAGGTTTGATGACTTCCAGCCCCCCGAACAAGCCGATTTCCGAAAAGGCTTTAATATCATAGACCACATCCACACGCACCATCAGATTATACAGAAGATCGAGGAGTATAATCTGCCCTTATGCTTAGCGTTTGTAGACTATGAGAAGGCCTTTGATTCCGTTAAAACCTGGGCAGAGCTGCAGTCGCTTCAGAGGTGCCATATCGACTATCGGTATATCAAAGTGCTGAGATGTTTGTACAAAAACGCCACCATGTCAATACGGTTACAGGTCGCAAGTATAAAACCAATCCAACCGCGAAAAGAAGAAAGACAGGGAGACGTAATTTCTCTGAAACTGTTTACTAATGCATTTGAGAATGTATTCAAACTTGTCCTGGAAAGGTTTTTGCATCAATATCAATGGCGAGTACATCACTCATCTTCGATTTTCCGACGATATAGTGATTATGGCAAGGTCTCTGGAGGAACTTGGCACAATGCTCAGAAATCTCAATGGGATAAGCGGCCCAAACTTCGAAAGCGCTCTTATTTCCTTTTCAAGCAAAAGAAAAAACTGTACTATTTGTATTATCCCACTACAACGAAGAGATTAAAATATTCGAAAGAAGGAAATGTAGAGCAGGCTTTGCCAATATTAGGAAGATTTGTCATTGCTATGTATGACAGGACAGGTAAGTTAAGTAGTGGTTAGCCTTAGGATTCGTAATATAAAGTAATTAAAGCGATTGCAAGAGTGCTTGTGAAATATTTGTTTTATTTTAAATCTAGATCTAGATCATGCACATGCACTAATGTCAACCAAAGTCTTAAATACTTATTCACAAAAAAGGACAGACAGCTGGAAAATTTACCACCAACCATAGATGCCCTGCAAAACCATATCTTGTGAGCAATTTATCAGGGAGGACATATTTGGAGTCAGCTTTTAATACCGATCCAAGACCGGCCATGTCCTGCTGACTGGGGTTGGGCCAAAAATAATGCCATATAGGAGCCTGTGTACCCTTTCACCAGCAGCCGCTGTTTGCATGGAGTTGATCAGATGCAAACAAAAATGTGCAGGAAAGTGAAATTGTTTAAAAAGAGACATAAGGTGCACCGAAATGTAAGGCTGCACCGGAAACTGTTAATTAAAATCTATTACACTTGTCAACTAAAATTACACCTTTATATATTTTTTACCCAACAAAACTATCGCTTTCTATTTTTAAGTGAAATTATAGTAATAACAAGTACTTTTTCTTTTATTTCAATAAAATACAAGAGGAAAGATTTGTATTTTTGTATGTTGTAACGAATAATCTCAAAAACTATTGGACCGATTTCAAGAAATCTTTCATCATTAGAATGCTACATTATGTTTGAGTAACAAAGGCTATATTATATTACTAGTTACCCGCCCCGACATCGCACGAGTGTAGTTTAAAAAAAAAAGAGAGATAACGATGCGTTTGATTAAAGGTTTCTAAATAACCCCCGTGCGGAGCTGGGCGGGTTGTTAGTATGAAACAAGTTGAAATTGTGGCTATCTCAGTGCCAAATAAAATAATTATTCATTTTGATATCTACACAAATACCAATGCGCCTATAAACTAACGAACGGCAAATGCCAAATCCCCTAACAAAGCTCCTCCGCGTGACACATCCCTTTTTTTAAACTGGTTTCCATGTTCTATCAAAAAAGTTTATATTTATATATTTTAGATAAACGGGGCTATTTACACATATTTTTTTATAAAGCATAACCTTGTTGTTTAATTGTTAGCATAGATTTTTCAAGTTATCAATAGTCATTATATTCTATTTCATTCTCACTACTTTTTGATCCCTCCTCGTATAAACTTGTATACGAACGTTCACACCGAAAGTGTCGCAGAAGCAATGCGATGCGTGAGACTTTATATTGAGGTGTTTTTTTCTTGTCAAAAGTACCCCGAAAGTTGGCCAACTAGGATTTATGTAATTTTTAACGTTGCGGTGTTGTTTGTTGTTGTTAGTACATCAAACTAATTTATATTGCAATGGGGATAGATAAACATCAGCTACCTACACAAATATCCAATTCAATTATTTTTTTGTTTTCAGTTTGTAAACAAAAGATACTTATCTAATTGACTTTTTGTTTCAGTTCTGGAGTTGTTGTCGTTCGAACGTGAGCCTCCGGTAGATCATTTGGAGAGAGAGCGTCTGAAACGTCTCCGCGGTGGCACGTAAACTGCGGGTTCTACGCTATTCTACAGTAAAACAGGTACCTACTGAATTAAATCATGTATTTAAAATTAAATGGAACGCATAGCTTTATTTTGTGAACAATATCAGCTTCGAGTATTTCGCCTTCGCCATTCTGACTAATACAAACCAGTATACAAAGTTATTGTAGATGTTATAGTAAAAAATAGTTTTTAATTAGATCATAATTTCTTTAGAATCTCGTAACGTAAAAAACTTTTATGAAATTAAATATCTAGCTCAGTTGTCGAGTCGTTTTTGCCCCGAAGTTCAAAGATTAGCTAAAGTTTAATTTCAGTTCATAATGTTCTAATGTTAATTGCTGAGGACACTATACTTACCCAGCCAATTCAATTCGTTTTAAAAAGACCAGTTACTGTTGCAGCAAGTTTTTTAAATTAATCTAAAAAAAATATGGCAATTAGGTTAGCATTTGTACACAGTCTCACCTATTTAATGAAAAACGAAGATGAGGTCGAAGGTGGAACACGTTCGTCGTTCACCTAGCATATTATTATGTCTATTCACTCTTGCCACATTTCCGGAAAAAACGCAGGGGGAGCATTCCACTCCTGCCTGGGCACACACCTTGTAAAATATATAGAGACTGGCATATTCCGTCAAGACCTAGCCTTCGTAAATCGTATTCTAACTGAAAATGGGTTTTGTGACACTGTAACATTTTACTATAACTGTGACATTTTATTTTGATCTATTTAAGCTTTACAAGTTTAAATGCTTTTAAATATATTTAGATTCGTAGAAAACAATAAAAAATGTACCTGAATCCTCGTCATGCTTGCCAATGCCAACTACATTACAGAAGGTATAGCATGAAAATCGAAACCACAAATATCTCAGGATCAAGAATGTTTTTTGTGCCCTTTACACTAGTCAAACTCTACCATCATAAATTTAAACATAAATCAGATAAAACTAATCAAAATGGCGAATGGCGTCCACTATAAGAATGCACGTATCCCTTTATTTTTTCTATGATGTAGAAATTATATCCCTTGAGAGATTTCTTCTCCAAGGTATAATATGATAGATTTTTACATGGTTGTAATAGCAATTAAAATCATAACGTTCCATTCTTCAGTGATGTAAATTGTAATCACATGAATAATTTATATTAAATTATTTTAGAATTGCAAAAGAGTCGTAAGAATCTATTTTAAGATATAATGGGGCTAATTTGTGCAGCTACGCTCTGAACTTAAATAAGTCCATCCACGCCTTTCGCCTAAGTAAACAAAAAGGGACAGGAGGTACCGAATATGGACTACGCGTCGATTACGCAATATTAGGCGTAACGTAAAGTCATCAGACTCACAAAACAGCTACGCCCTTAATTCAGGTTATTATCTTTAAAAAAATCATTCATTCATTCCTTTTGATTTAATTTTCAAGAACGAATAGTACGAACGTACTTTTTAGGTTTTCTAGCGTGACTGCGCAAATTAGGTCCATTGTCGTTGTTGTGTCTTACTCAATTATATTTTATGACAATTATATTTTTGTCCAAAGTTGTAATAACAATATCTTAAGAACGGGAACGTTAAATTTAAAATCGATGATTTATGAGAATACGACACAATAACTCGAATCAGTTCAATTAAATTATTTTTCACAATTTAAATAAAAACTAAAATAAGCACTTCAAGCTCTACTAGTAAAACATTTGTTTTGGGTGATTTGACCTAAACTTAGTCCAGGCAAAACACTAGTTTCAAATATGATGATGACGAGAGATATGAAGAAACGTACCCATGCTCACAAAATTTAAGTGTTCAATAAATTACTTACTTATACAAGTGATTACAAACTCTGTGTTTGAAAATTGCTTTTAACTGAAAAGAAAGAATCTCAGTTCAAGTTCCTTCTTTATCAAGATATCTTTACCAGTATTGATACAATAAAATAAAAAACGTACTTAATTTATTTTAGTATTTTAAAAATATAATTATATATCTAGATATTAAAATGTTAAAAGGCATCTTCTTTGGAAGTTTTTGGCAAGTTATTTAGGGACTCTGATAATTTTTAAGCATGATATTGTCTGTAAATACTCTTTAAACTGATCTCAAGTTATAAAACTTTTACAATTATATAAGAAGTGTGTATAAGTAGTTTGTGTGTTTGGTTAAAAGTGGTTTAAGTTTGGTTAAATTAATCTTACTGGAACATCTAACTGTGTGTGGTATTTTGTGTGTATTACTTTAAGAAAAAGAAATGTTCATGAACATTATTTATTCTATGTAAGGGACACTATATACGGTACTGGATAAATGGATGAATATCGTGTAGGTATTGTTAAGTTTAGTGGTTACTCTTATAATGCTTCGAGGGACAACCCAACTAGTAAAGCCGCCAAAATGTCCTTTGCCTTGGCCAGGAACTCATTTGCGACCTGGCCAGACCTGTAATTATTCGGCAAAAAATATTCCTTGCAAAACATGTCACTTTTTTGTGGTTTGAACTGTTAGAAATGTCTCCAACATGAAAGTTAATATTTTCTCAAACATTTATTAAAAAACAGAATAATACCAACAAACCATTAGAAGATTTCAAATTAAAAATTCCTGAACACAGCTGTTTAATTGTTTATACTTTCGCCACAACAGAAAATATAAAATTCTCTTGTTTGCCTGTCTCTGTTGTATGTCCCGGTAAATGCTGATATTGTTTGTCGTGATACGGTTCTTGGTCCCTTATATTAATGATGTTTGATTTTACTGTGTTTAGATATTATATACGAAGCCCACCAAATTATACGAAATATTTATTTTCGTCATCTCTATTATCATAAGTAACTTGAGGAAGATAGCTACAGCATTTGTTTCTTGCCGTGATGAATAAATATTGGTTTTCACTAAACGAATTCGACATCGTCATCCCTTAATATCCTATTATACCGTCGAATATAGTTTGTTTGAATTCATATTTATTGAAAGGCAGGTCTTTAGATTATCTATTACCACAAGGAATTTTAGGGTACATCATTTATAACCCAGTAGTTATTATTTAATCTGGTAAGTACCTATTACATTTATAACATCCCAATCTAACAAAGAAAATACAAAAAATATGTTGCCATGTTAGTAATATTTTCTTCTTTCTCGGCTATGTCATTATTAGTTAAAGTTTAAGTACTTAATTAGTTTTAAGTTGCTACTTTATAAGATAGAGTTATGGATCTTGTTAAGTCGTCAGAGTTATATATGAACACACTTTTATCAAAATATCGTTTTACGCATGTTTTTACGTGCTGCATAACGTACGTCAAAAACAAGGCACTAGAACTATTACATAGCGTTACGACCTCTTCACGAAATAACGTTATCTTTACGATACATTTATTGTACTGTACCTAAGCACAATTGAGGTTTTTAGGGTCAATTAAACAGCTCTCCAACTAGATTGTCAAATGAATATCCTGAGGACCCTTATAATAGTTGGGTCTTTCTAGGTTACGATGATAGTTCTCACCTAAATGGTCATCCATCATGCACCTTTTCTTCGTTAGAAGCCGACGGCTGCACTATATTTTATTCAAACGAATATTAGATAAAAAACCAAATAGAATATCAATCCTACCATCGTCTGAACTACGTAAATGTAAAATGTCACAAGTCAATGGATGTACCTGGCAACACTGACAAATCTTACTTTGCCATGAAAAAGCTGATAATCGTTGTGAACTGATCGATCTGTCATCCTTTTAATAGCCTACAAAATGTAACGTTATGTGCACTATTTCTTATCTTATAATAAGTTAACAAGTCCTGTTACCCTGAAATTATTACATTCCATCACATCAGACTGAATATTTTTAAATATTATGTGTGTTACCAAAAAACCTGGTAACTCTATTGATTTAAGTCTAGTTATAATAAAAAAGTATTGGTTTTTGCTTTAACCATAAATTTATGCTGATTATGATTAATTGAGATTAAATTTAGTTAGTAATAAATTCATAGCATTAAGTGGTCTTAAAATACATAAAAATACAATATTTCATTCTGGCTGGTTGTATATGTCGCCGTAAGATAGCCGTAATCATATCCCTAGTGATATGATCATTCATATCACTAGGGATATGATCATATACCGGATGATAGTCATATTTAAGCTGTCTATAACTATCTTACTAGTGATATGATCATATCACTAAACTGATTTAGTGAAATAGTTATTACAGATCAAATGACTGTACGAAGCATTCCATTATTATTAAAAAATAGATAAAGTTCAATTAAAGTACAATCAGGGCGAGCAGTAGCGAGCACGGGAGTTCGGGGCACCCCGACATTAGGTTAGAAGGGGATGGTGGAGGGAGCCAGGCGAGCGAAGCGAGCTCTGCCCCTTCCGCCATACCCTTCGGGGTTAGGTTATCTGGTGACCACCCATGCCTGCTTGCAGGCATGCAATTTGGGAAAATTCGATCGATAATAACTATTTCACTAGATTAGTTTAGTGACATGATCATGTCCCTGGTAAGATAGTACATAGGAGCTTTCGTATGACTATCATCCGGTATATGATCAAATCCCTAGTATATTACGGCTACAACTATCTTACTGCGACATATATAATCTTTGTTATGTTTGCTAGGGTACCACAATTGCTTAGTTGATTAATATTTGATGGTTTTACGGCATATCTGAATATGATAGAATATATTTATTAATTTATACTTATACACGGTGTTACAAAATAACGAGTAAATTTTGTATGGAGACCATCTACATTTTGTATGGGAATGCGATTTTTTTAAATCGTTTTTCGACCTATGTTCTTTGGGGAAAGTTGTTCAGTTTTACGAGCAGATTCACACCCTTTCGGCTTTATTTGTAGTTTTGTAACACCTGGTATAAGGGTGTAAGTGACAGGTCTGACAAACTGATAAAGAGCATTTTAATTTAGTAAAAGTATGATAAAGCTGAAGGTAGAGCGCCGCCGCCGCGACTCACGAAAGAGTTCAGAAAAGTTGAGGTACCCAACTAAAGAATTCATATTTTATATTATATTTTCTCCTACGCGATGTATAACGCCGCACATGCATCTTAATTTATAATAAACTAGCTGACCCGGCAGAAGTTGTCCTGCCATTTTTCCTACCTCTACACCTACCCTACACCTACCTAACATCTACCCTACACTTACCAAAGCAGCGCCACCTACCGGGTCTTATTGTGTTTTTAAACCATGCAGGAATCCATTGAAATATACACACAAAATTTCATCCAAATCGGTCCAGCCGTTTAGGAGGAGTTAGGTGAGAAACACACGTACAGAAGTATTATATACCTATATATAAGATACATTGTAGCTTTTTGCAGTGTAGTTAATCGCTGTGCGTGTGCGTTTTCTCTAAAAAATGTACTACTTGTATTAGTACGAGCGCGGGCCGCTCCAAGCTTACGTAGCAGGATACCAAGATGGGACCCATTTGTGGAGGGAGGTTCAGAACAGGATTGGCTTGTTAGATCTATAAGTTTGCCTGAGCAAATGGTGTAATTTCATCTTGGTATGCGATGACGTAAATGGGCCTATTTTTCTCGACCTTTAAATTTGACCCCCTCTAAAAAGCTCCAAGGTAGGACGGGAAAAACTTAGCGCAATACTTGCTTTAGAGAAATTTATAAACAATCTGTTTTTTGTGGAGGCTATCAGTTTGTGGAAACCTGTTTTTACACCCCATATTTAGTTGTATGTACTATTCTGTGTGTAAAAAACATTTAAACTTATTAATGTCGACCGACGTATATTTGAATTTACTAATGTGACCGTTTGACTAATTGAAACTGCATGCCATTGAATCTAAATTGGAATAAGGATTTAATTAAAATTCATGTTGATGTGTCACTCAATACGAGTATCTCGAATAATCTCGATAATTTATGTACGTAAATATTGTTATTGGAGAAGCTCACACGTCTTTGCAAAATGGAAGTATACCCCCCTCTTGGTCTTTGATTATTCTAGAACACTTTCAAAATGTAGCTTAAAAGGTCCCGATTATCCTAAATTTTATTACCTATTATATAGTTTGTTAAACTTTTGATAATAATTGCTGTTCGTAATAGGTGTGAAAAATTTTACCAACAACAATTTATTAAATTGTATTTAAATTACTGTCAATAAATTGTAACAAATTTTATGCATATATGATGTTTCAATTGGAATATGTATTCTATACCACAACGCCGCCCCTTTGTTATAATTCTTAGGTGGATTCTAAAATAAAAAGAGTTCTTTTACTTTATAGCTATAATTTAATTTAAGCATTATTTATTAAAATATCACACAGATTGATCACCTTAATACGAATTCCTTATCATTATAATATGATCTATAGTAAAATTATTCTAATGGTACATTCTGTGTAATAACGTAACCAAGATAGGAAATAGTTTTCAGACGATCTATATCAATTTATTTTTATATCAATATTTTACAACTTAAATACTATTGATTCTCTTGGTGTTAATAAAAAAAAAAAGAAAAAGCGTCCGCCACTGCAAGACGAATTGTCGAATGCAGTGTTTCTTACATTCAGCTCGTTTAATACGTAAGTAAAAGTTCTTAACATTTCATGGGGGTGCCATCTGGATTGGTAGGAATTTTTGGTCTGCAAACTTTTTTATTTCCGTCGACACCACTGACTATCGTGCACGTGAATGTAAAATATCCGCACGATGATGATTTTGTGTAATAAGTGTGTGAGTACTGCTTACGGATATTGTTCTCACTGTCTAGATCCCGGGTGACAGACTTAGACACTGACACATATCGATTAGGGTCATCAGATTTCTTACTGTTGCTAAGAGATCTTAAGTCTTTAGGGTTAACGTTTCTACCATACGGCGGTGGATACACGTATTTCACTTTGCCGGAACCAGGTGAAAGGGATACTGTTTGCGCTTGTGACGGAGAATACCTGCTTCCAATAACGTAAGTTTTATTCTTAGAAGCAACAGACTTAACGCTGCCCGTAAAACCAACAGGTATGATGTATCCGCCTGTACCTGGAACGCTTTCTCCGGGTTGGTAAATACGGTTCTCATCAGGACGCTCTGAATTCTGTTGCGTTACTAAGGCATCTTGTCCATGTAACGTATCCAAAACTATATGTTGTGTGTTTCCACCGTTAGATTGCTTGATATTTAACCCACTGCTACTTGGACTGTGAAGTGATTGATGCGTTTCAGTGTCTCTTGCGTATTCATCATAACTTGAATATTCATTTGGTTCACCATCACCATCTGGGTAGTAATCATCTGCTGCATTTTCATCTTTGGCCGGAGTATATTCATAATCTACACCATTTGTATTATAACTAGTCTGGAATGAACGTGTACTACTTGCTGGTGCCGTGATATTAGGTGTTTGTGTAAGAATTTCTGATTTATGGTGATCCGAATGAGTATGACTGGCATATCGACTTTCTGAACTATTCATAGTCTCGTCTTCAGTTTCTGAAAATTGTGTTGATGACTCTACTTCAGGAGGGATTTCAGTATTCACATTAATATTTTTTTCTTTTTCATCAAATACATCAATATTGTTAAATGGTAGTCGATTTGAAAAAACAGCATCTTTGTCTAAACTGGCTCCGGCCTGAGCAGCTCCACTGTACGAAATTCCGTATTTAAATATGCCTTCAAGATTTGATTGAGATTGACCGGAACGACCGCTTGACTGAGACGAAGCTAAACCTTTTCCAACAAAAGGTGTTTTGAACTTATCGTGGGCTGACTTGTCGGTTTCTTTGTATGGAGTGAAGCCAATTTGAGCCTGTGAAGAAGTCCCACCTGGACCCCGAGCTTGAGCATCAGCCATTCCACCTTTAACACTTCCTTGCACTTTTGAATTAGATGAATGTAGAGAACCTGAACTTTGCGCTGATGTTTGTAATGACCCTGTTTCAGAACCTAACTGCACAGACGCTTGGGAAGTATTGTTTCGTCCCCGACCCTGTGCATTGCTTTTAGCACCTTCTTTACCACCTTCTACTTCGCTCTGGGCTGCTTTATTTTCGTCAGATATTTCAGCTTGGGCCGAAAAAGAACCACTACCAGTATAAGTGCCTTGAACATTAGTTTGAGCCTGTCCTTTTTTGTTTCCTCCCCTAGATCTTGCACTAGCAGTAGTTCCGTTATGGTTTTGAGTAACACTTGCTTGAGCATCGGAATCGTATCCATCTAAAGTAGCTGCAATGGAATTGGGATCGATGACATTTTGTGGGATACCTGAAATAAACATAATTTAAATTTTTACCTAAACATGTTGAAACAAAACAGACCATAAGCAATAAGATTTAACCTTAAGTAAAAAAATGCTCTATAGTTATGCTGTATGCAATTCACATTATTTATCTATTTTCGATTTTAATTATCAATGAAATGAAAAATGTCTAGACATATCTAGGCTGATAATTAAAAGGCATACCTTTAAATTTTTTTTTTAGTAACATTTTAACCTAGTTTGCTCACCTTCACTTTCAATTCCGAATTGTCTTACAGGTCCTCCTCCTGAGCCATATTTTCCTTTTCCAGGCTGTACCCCTGTGCTGTATTGTCCTCCTGCAAGTTGTTCCCCTCCAGGCTGTACTGGGCCATACTGCCCTCCTCCAGGTTGGCTTTCAAAGCCGTATTGATCCTCTCCCGGCAGGTTCTCTGTGCCATATTGCCCTCCTCCAGATTGCACCCCTCCAGGCTGTCCTATGCCGTATTGACCCCTTCCAGGCAGGTTTCCTATCCCATATTGCCCTCCTCCAGGCTGTCCTATGCCGTATTGACCACTTCCAGGCAAGTTTCCTATCCCATATTGCCCCCCTCCAGGCTGTCCTGGACCATACTGCCCTCCTCCAGGTTGCACCCCTCCAGGCTGTCCTCCTCCTTGTTGCCCCCCTACAGGCCCTTTTGGTTGACCTGGGCTATACTGCCCCCCACCAAGTTGCCCTCCTCCTTGTTGCCCCCTTCCAGGCTGCCCTCCTGGTTGTACCTCTCCAAGTTGACTTGGGCTATACTGCCCTCCTCCAAGTTGCCCTCCTCCAAGTTGCCCTCCTCCAGGTTGTCCTCCTCCTTGTTGCCCCCCTACAGGCTGTCCCGGGCCATACTGCCCTCCCCAAGGTTGCCCCTCTCCAGGTCGTCCTTGTTGTACCCCTCCAGGTTGTCCTCGTCCATGTTGTTCCACTCCAGGTTGTCCTGGGATATACTGCCCCCCTCCAGGTTGTCGTCCTACTTGTTGCCCCCCTACAGGCTGTCCTGGGCTAAACTGCCCTCCTCCAGGTTGTCCTGAGATATACTGCTCTCCTCCAGGTTGTCCTCCTCCTTGTTGTTCCCCTCCAGGCTGTTTTGGGCCATACTGCCCTTCCCAAAGTTGCCCTCCTCCAGGTCGACCTTCATGTTGTACCCCTCCAGGTTGTCCTGGGATATACTGCTTCCCTCCAGATTGTCCTCCTCCTTGTTGTACTCCAGGTTGTCCTGGGATATACTGCGCCCCTCCAGGTCGTCCTCCTTGTTGTAGTCCTCCAGGTGGTACTGGGGTATACTGTCCTCCTCCAGGTCGTCCTTCCTGTTGTACTCCTTCAGGCTGTCCTGGGATATACTGCTCCCCTCCAGGTAGTCCTCCTTGTTGTACTCCAGGTTGTCCTGGGATATACTGCCCCCCTCCAGGTCGTCCACCTTGTTGTAGTCCTCCAGGTTGCCCTGGGGTATACTGTCCTCCTCTAGGTCGTCCTTCCTGTTGTACCCCTCCAAGCTGTTCTGGGCCATACTGCCCTCCTCCGGGTCGCCCGCTTCCAGGTTGGCCTCCTATGCTAAATTGTCCCCCTCCTGGCAGGTTCCCCGTGCCATATTGCCCTCCTCCAGGTTGTACTCCACCAGGCTGTCCTCCTATGCCGTATTGTCCCCCTCCAGGCTGTCCTCCTATGCCATACTGTCCAACAGGTTGTATTGAACCATGTTGTGTCAAATGGCCGCCTCCGGTTATTCCATTTTGCCCATCAAGACTTGCCCCTGGACTTACACCGTAAGAAGGCCCTAATCCCCCTACTACACAACAAAAATATGTAGCACCTTTCATGTTATTCGTTATTAATGGCCAATTAGGCACGCCTGTAACTAATCCGATCCCTGTATCAACGTTCCCTTCCGAAACACTTGGTCTATAGCTGCCACCACTACTTCCTTGAATAGGTCCTAATCCTCCACTTCCTTGTGGAGGCCTGTATCCTTCCGAACCATCTTGGATAGGTCTGTAGCCACCGCCCTGTGTAGGCCCGTAACCACCACCACCTTGCGTTGGCCCTAATCCACCTCCTTCACCTTGTGTTGGCCCGTAACCGCCACCGCCTTGCGTTGGCCTTAATCCACTTCCACCAACTTGTGCAGGTCCATAACCGCCACCACCTTGCGTTGGCCCTAATCCATCTCCACCACCTTGAGTTGGCCCTAATCCACTTCCACTACCCTGTGTAGGCCCGTAACCGCCACCGCCTTGCGTTGACCCTAATCCACCTCCTCCACCTTGTGTTGGCTCGTAACCGCCACCGCCTTGCGTTGGTCCTAATCCACCTTCACCACCTTGTGTAGGTCCATAACCGCCACCGCCTTGCGTTGGCCCTAATCCACTTCCACCACCCTGTGTAGGCCCGTAACCGCCACCGCCTTGCGTTAGCCCTAATCCACCTCCACCACCTTGTGTTGGCCTGTAACCGCCACCACCTTGCGTTGGCCTTAATCCACCTCCACCTCCTTGCGTTGGACCTAATCCACCACCACCTTGTGTAGGCCCGTAACCGCCACCGTCTTGCGTTGGACCTAATCCACCTCCACCGCTTTGAGTTGTTCTTAATCCACCTCCTCCACCTTGTGTAGGCTCGAAACCGCCACCACCTTGTGTTGGGCCTAATCCACCTCCACCACTTTGTGTAGGCCCGTAACCACCACCACCTTGTGTTGGCCCTAATCCACCTCCTCCACCTTGTGTAGGCCCGTAACCGCCACCGCCTTGCGTTGGACCTAATCCACCTCCACCGCCTTGAGTTGGCCCTAATCCACCTCCACCACTTGGTGTAGGCCCGTAACCACCACCACCTTGTGTTGGCCCTAATCCACCTCCTCCACCTTGTGTAGGCCCGTAACCGCCACCGCCTTGCGTTGGACCTAATCCACCTCCACCGCCTTGAGTTGGTCTTAATCCGCCTCCACCACCTTGTGTAGGCTCGTAACCGCCACCACCTTGTGTTGGGCCTAATCCACCTCCACCACTTTGTGTAGGCCCGTAACCTCCACCACCTTGCGTTGGACCTAATCCACCACCACCTTGTGTAGGCCCGTAACCTCCACCACCTTGCGTTGGACCTAATCCACCACCACCTTGTGTAGGTCCGAAACCGCTACCGCTTTGCGTTGGACCTAATCCACCTCCACCACCTTGCGTTGGCCCTGATCCACCTCCACCACCTTGTGTAGGCCCATAACCGCCACCGCCTTGCGTTGGCTGTAATCCACCTCCACCACCTTGTGATGGCCCGTAACCGCCACCGCCTTGCGTTGGCCTTAATCCACCTCCACCACCTTGCGTTGGACCTAATCCACCACCACCTTGTGTGGGCTCGTAACCTCCACCACCTTGTGTTGGTCTTAATCCACCTGCACCGCCTTGAGTTGGTCTTAACCCACCTCCACTACCTTGTGTAGGCATGTAACCGCCTCCGCCTTGTGCTGGACCTAATCCACCACCACCTTGTGTAGGCCCGTAACCAACACCACCTTGCGTTGGTCTTAATCCACTTCCACCACCTTGTGTAGGTCCGTAACCGCTACCACCTTGCGTTGGACCTAATCCACCACCACCACCACCTTGCGGAGGCCCGTAACCGCCTTGCGTTGGCCCTGAACCACCAACTTGTGTAGGCGTGCTACCACCACCGCCACCTTGAACTGGCCCGTAACCGTCACCGACTTGATTAGGTCCCAATCCACCTGAGCCACCTCCATGCGTAGGTCTGTAACCTCCGTTTTCCCCAAGGCCTAATCCATAGGTAGGTCTATGAACAGTTCCGTCTCCAGGTCTACGTAAACTTTGTGCTTCTAAATCGGAACGTCCATAACACTCTTCACAAGTTGGGTCATACATGGTTTGACTCTGAGCTTGCCCCATGCCGCTGTTTCCACCTAAAAGTAGTTATCAGCTTAAATATCTTGCAATTTTACTTTAGTTTTCAGAAAAATATGGATGTTTGAAATTGCCAATACTTACTAACAGTCGCCCTTGAAGAATCTGCATCCGAATGCGCTTCTGCTTTACCGTCATCTTTTCCGTTGCCGCGGTCTATAGCCAAATATTGGGATTGAGTCTGACCCCGGTATCGACCACGACGCGCTGTTTGTCTTCGTTTTCTAGTTTTAATTTTCCCGCCATCCACAATTGTTAATGATTTGCAAAAAAATATTGTTGAATCGCCATTGCCAGTTAGCGGGTTAACCTGTTGCAACATAACCAGAATTAGACCAATAGAATAATTAAGTACATCAGGCACCTTGACATGTAACAATTAATTCAATGTTCTATTCGATAATGATTATTGGGCAACAAAATAGGCCAAGGATAAAAATCTCGTAAAGATTTGATTTATCATCTAATACGCCAGCGATAAAAAAATACATACGTAATTTTTATTCTCTGGTTACAGTTATTTTTTTAATTTTATTTTTGTCCAACTGAAATAATGCTTGGATTTTCTAAGTTTAATTTATTTTAAAAATGCCCATACGCGACGCGACTTACGATAACTTTGTACTGTTGTTGTTACGAGGAAGAAATTTATTAACAAAATGGGTCCTTTGTTTGTTCATATTATTATATAACAAAATGTGTTAAAATAGCTTTTAATTCCTTACTTAGATTTACCATAATATTTGAAATGTATGTATGTAGCGCACAAAATGTCTTAATTTTGATAGCTCGAATTAATGCCGCAATCAAATTAGGTCACATTATAACTTGGGTCACAAGCCAAGCTTGTCAATTATTCTGAGAAGTGAGTTGATATAATTAGGAATTCACATTCACGATTAAACACACTTTATTATTTTTCAATATCGCAACGCATACAAAGTAAGTTTTTAAGATTTATTTGAATTCGCATAGCAAGTTATATTGGTTTCTTCTAGCTAAGTACCTACCTATAAATATAGGTAGTAAAATTACTAAAATTCTCTTACCTTAATGACTTGGCCTAGAGGACGATCAAGTTGCTCGTGGCTTAAGCCGCAAACTCGTTTCTGAACATTCTGCTTCGATATATGGTGATAAGGCTTTCTTGAAACATTGTCAATTTGGTAAGGATATAATAGCCATGAGATGCAGTGTTCAGAATTTGCCTCTTTGCATACAATGTACAGCTGAAAGATTTTTTATATTGTTAGCTATTTAAACTCTCTATTATCACTCAATATTTTCACCGCCCGCACAATACCACCGATAGATTTTGCTTACATGAAAAAAATCGCAAAGGAAAATAATAGATGCTTGTTGGTATGGGAAGACCTTATTTGATACTAATTATTTTAATAAAACAGCTGTTTTTACAGTTGATTCAGAATTTAATTATGTATAATTTTGGGATATTGAAGACGATAATATTATTATTTTTATAACAAAAACAGCATTCATTAGAATTCAATCAAAATGTTTTATTTCTATTTTAAACAATCTGATATCAGAAAATATTATAACAGGAATAACTTATTTTGGAATAAATTTTGAGTTGTGAAGTCTTACTTGCGTTGAAGAGTTTGGTACCACAAAGGCGGAAGTAGCGGCGAAAAGCGCGAGCGCAGCGACGTAGCGGACGGGGCGCACATGGCGCATCGGCCGGGGCGGCGCGCGAGCCGGACTCATGCCGTGCCGATGTGGAGCCAAGGGTGCGCGGCGACACTCTGCCGGTCCGCAGCCTCGCCCCTCCGGCACACTGTCCGCCATCTGACCCTCGCAACCCAAGATGAACTCGCGCTAGATATAAGTTCACCCACCCAATTTCGGCGATAGCGGCCGATTTCGCTATCAAACACGAGGAAGTAAAACCACAGAAAGTGATAAAGATGGATTTGAATTTTTATAAAAACGGATTTGTTTTTCTATACAAACGGTTTTAATTTTTAAACAATGACATTTTAAGCAATAAAAATAATTTTAACAAAAAAATAAAAACCCTCTAATTCCTTACATATATCTACACTACACTAAAAAGTAACAAATAAAATATCATTTTAGATGGAATATAAAAAAAATATCTATCCTCATTTAAGTAGGTAGGTAGTGTGTTAAGTAAAAATTTACAATTTTGTACTTCCTTTTGGAGTCGGTGCCAGCCAAGTCACTGAGGGAAAAGTTTAAAGAAATTCCCAGATGTCCATGGGAATAGATTGTTTGAGTAGTAAGCTTTTTCGATATATAATTAGCATTAATTTTGTAATAGACAATATTTTATTTAAAAAAGGAAACTCAAAATATGTGACGACTGTCAAGTTTCTTCGGTGAGCTCTTCTGCACAGATTCCGCCATTGTGTTAATGAACTCACACAAAAAAATGTAATGACGGATCTAAGTGATGTAATAACATCCTATGGAAATAAATTATTTTTGATTTGATTTGATAGGATGATACCGACCAGCGTCGGCTCTGTCGTTCCTTCGTTCGGTCGGGTGCTGTCTTGCTACGCGAGATGCAACGCTTGCAATGAATGAAAAGACATCTTTCAAGTCCGCCATATTGGATTCAGAATGACGTCACTTTATTTTTCGAGTTATTCTCAGCAAGCCCTTTCATTTGATACCCATATTGTAGGAAAGTAAAAATTATATTATCGAAGATTATTAAAGTACATTTTTTTCATAGTACAATTTTTCGTTAAGTTATCTTCCAAATTTTAATATTCACTTTCGCTCTCTGCGACGCGAGATTTGTATCTCGCTAGAGTGCAATTTACGGCGTGCATGTTAAGGCGGAGCTTTGCGGAAATACCGCCCATAGTCGCTACTTTACCTATCAAATACTAGCACTTCTACTGATGTTATAAATGTAAAAAAATATGTTAACAGAATATCCTTAATTAGATTTTAAATCGAGTAAAATTAATAAATACATTTACCATAGTGCTACGTAAATTTATAAAATAATGAACAAAAGATATTTCTTTTATTAACAATGAGTAATTAACAAACCGATTACAATTTCTTCATAATAAAAGTCGATTGATATAAAAAATCGAATGAGTTACGCACGCACTAGAACATCACTAATTGACTAGAAATCGACCTGTCAAAAGTAAAATAAATGGGCGGACGGGGTACATTACGATTAAGTGCGTTAGGTAGGCGTAATAGAGCCGAGTGTGTATAACCAATATACGCACGTATATCGTACAACGGTTTTCAACACACTTGCGAGGAACCAGAATAAAAAATCACGAAAAAAATACTTACAAAGAAAAGATTTGAGAAAAATGGCGCGCGGATTATTTTTGCCGTAGCTGCGTGAAAAAGAAAAAAGACGTGTTGGCAAAGACGCTAAAGCTACATACAACCGAGTTTTTAAAATACCAAATAAAATGATTTTTTTTTATTAAATAACACAAATCATTGTTAATTTGTAGACAAAAGTAAATAGTGTTATGAAAATAAACGTTTATTTATTATATTTTATGTAATAAAGCTTATTTATTAAAACATATTTTACTCGTACATAGGTACTGTTTCTATGACAAACCTTTGCCGATTAAAAAAATAGCAAACCGTGAGTTGTAGGATAAACCCGTGAGTTATATTGTATAACACTCACGGTTTGCGTTTATAACACACGCGTGTTTTATGAACAGCTTTATGTATCAAAAACCGGTGAAAAACAATATTTCGAACGGTTACATAGTTTGAAAGTCTTCGGGGATGCCAGCTCGCTGCGTGTACAAAGGAGTTCGAAGCGGAAGAGTGTTTGTATGTCATCGGGTTGTATGTATTACTTGCAGGATATTTTATAATTGATAGCTTGTGATTAGTTCACGTTCAGGTTTTGGGTTATGTAGTGATTGAATGAAAAAAAAAATTAAGTCTTCAGTTTATTTGACAAACTATAATTAACGAGTATAAGCGATAAAATGTCTTAGCTATAGAGATAAAATAAAAGTTATATTATAAAGTTCTAAATTGAATATGTTAAATAAAGTCGGAAGTTTCGGCGCTAGAAATTTGGCCTAATTTTGAGCATTCGTTTTCTACGGTAATAGAGTAGAATATGACTACTTTTGTAATATGTATCAAAACTTAATAGTTACCTTTGTCTATCATACAGTAAAAACAATCTTAAGAATTCCCTAAGATACATAAGAAAGGAGTAAATACAATTTCAAATTGATTAAAGAAAAAATATACTTACGCCATAAAGTTCATCGGAAAGAGACAAGTAAGTAGATATATATTCCAACATCATAAAATAGGTAGTGTTTCCACAATGGTTTTCACCGACTTTTTCCTCACAGATATATATTTTTTAATCAATACGATATGTATTTTTAAATAAGCATATACCATAATGAGTATAAAAACAATCTATTTATAATCTGGTGATTTCTGAGCTTACGTTCCCCTCTTTCTTTTTGTAAGAATGGTTGGGATAGATAAAGTGCTGAGAATAATAACCTGATGAGTGATTATCTGCTGGACTTTTACTGATACTAACTCTCCTATAGTACTCTACGGTTTCACCACAATCGCAAGCGAGGCGACTCTCAGACCCACTGCTCTCCAACTGGTATTTGGGTACAACGATCAGGCTCTCTGTGGATTTAGTGGGCGCGCAGTGGCTGTGACTCCTGCCATATACCGAGTAATGGTGAGGCGTGGCACTCGGTCGGTGAGAATGCTTCTCCTGGACATGATGTTGATATTCATGGTGACTTTGCGTACTGCGTCCACTGTGGCTACGACCGTGACTTTTAGACCGACTGGATTGCTTTGTGGCTGTGTCTAGGTAACCGTATCCAAATCCGTACCCTCCGAATGCCTTGGTCGTCAAATTATCCCAAGATTTAGGTTTAACATTCTGATGAGAGCTCTGATATTGTATTTTTGGCGATGTCTTAGCTTCTGATCGATCATTGTCCCAAAAAAGTGTGTCGCTGCTTAAAGAAGTACTGTAACTAGAAGCAGAGTTATCACAAGGGACCGTTATGTTACTTGTAGCATACGACTGAAGACTGCATTGGCTGGTTTGCGTCGATTCCGTCGTAAGATAACGATAACGACTTGAGCACTGCCCAGACGAACATACTTTTTTTGTTCGTGTATGAGAACAGTTATCAGGTTTTTGAGTTGATTTATCCACTTGTTGACATTTATCCTTTCGTTTATGTTCTTTAGAGCATTCTTTCTTACGTCTAATTTTCTTTCTAGTATTAGGCACACAATGTGGATCACAACACGGACTTGCGAGGTCATAAGCATCTAAGCTGTTCGCGTCTTGGTTGTTGTAAGCGGGCATGCAAGGAGCGCAACCGTGACTTTGACTGTTTCTGTGAGTTTTCGAGTGTTTTCCATTAGTTGTGTTATTCCTACATGTCTCAGATGCTCGAGCACATTCTGTTGATTTTTTTACTACATAGTGATGGCAATCTCGTCTATTTCGTGGAGATCCAACAGTTATCACAAAGCTTCCTGTGCGTATGTTTGGCTGAATCACACATGCTCCATATCGAGGATCTAGATATTGGTACATGAACACGTTACCTTGAGGAGGTTTAGCAGAAGTAACGTTTTCGCTAGACAGGGTGGGCCTACAATATGAAGCGTTCATATTGTCGTTGATATTATTATCTTCGTTGTCCGAGATAATATCCGATGGAGAAGTTTTCTTTTTTTGAGAGGGCAGGCTGTGCGTTTTCCAATTAGTATCAAATAGTTGTCGTTCGCGGACCGACAGTTGCTCCAGTTCGCGCATTTTGGATTGGAGAGCTCTTTGAAGATTGATATACTTGAGGTGTAGTTCGACTTTACGCACACAGTCTTCGAAGATGACGACCATACGCATGCGGGAGTCGCAGGTGTTGATGGCGTTGACGATGGCGGCGTGTTCGGCGCGCTCGACGTCCACACCGTTGATGGCCAGGATCACGTCGCCCTCGCGCATGCCCGCCGCGCCCGCCGGACCGTCCGCCTCCACGTGGTCCACATACGTAATCACCTCTATCTCCTGTTCCTGCGATAGGGGAAAACGTCATCTATTAATTAGGCACGAAATAGGCCTACCTGCACTGCTTTTTAAACTTCTATGTTTTACGTTTATGTATTAGATAAAAACAACGAGTTAACCTGGTTCAAATAAACTGCACCTTTTTCTCGATTTATACTAAGGTCCTTAATGCGTCAAATTCGTAGTGTTTTATTTGGTGCGTAACTTGGTCCGGTCATGTATTAGCTCACTTACTTTCTTATAGTGTATCCCGTAACTTTGCAGCGTGAACCCGTAGCTACCATTTTTTTTCTCAATGATAATAGTTCTTCTTCGCCAATCTTCTTCACTCTTCCCTCCAGTTCTATCGGACTTTTCCCGCATCTATAAAAATGTTTATTGTAATTATAATTATAATAAAGTGTAAATGTATTTTTTTATACAATGTCTTGTACTTACGGAATTGTCGAGAGAATCTTCTTTACAATCGCTGCTAAAATGTTTTTTGCCATTGCTCATGCTACTTTGGCATCTCTCATTTAGTTTCGGCGAACTCATATTGATCTGGTTCCACTTTGATACTTTGACGTAATTTTAGGCCTTGCCCTATACTTTTACTATCAAATGATCATTTTTATAATTCAAATCACGGATTTTCTTTCTTAGGAAACTGCTGTGTCAAAGTTGGTAATGGTGCAAGTAGTAAATCATTAACTTGTGATCGCGCATGCGCGTATTTTGCACATGCGTTGAAGGCAGAGGCACAAATTACGTAAAGCCGCGGCGCGCGCCGAGAGCAGAGGGTTGGATCGGGTACAAACAAACAGATACTCTGTGTGTGTGTATTACACGGTATGCAGGTCATTAACCCGTTCAGGTCACCCCCGATCGTAAGGTATTTTAAATTTATTCACTCTAGTATATTTAATTTTTTCGTCTGCCTGCCTGCAATACGTTGTTATGTTGCAGAATAAACTTCATGGTATTCTACACATCAATGTTACGTAACATGTAACGTTTATAGGAATATTCGGTCAAAAAAGAAAGTCTAAGTACTATAACAGAATAAAGGGAGCGGGAAAAAATACTCTAATGAAAGAAAATGTAACATAAGTAATGTAACATATATCCTTTGAAATATTTCAAATGCTTTAGTATAGTTTTTTGTTCAAATTAAATTCAAGTATAGACTGAGTAAACTTAGACCAGACCTAGTTAAAAATATTTTCAATAATCGTACAATCTTAAGGTGTCTGATGTATGACAGTGTTAACTTTAGCGTAATGGACCACAGAGGTGTTTGGTATTGGAACGGGTATTTCAGAAAAGTTGTTGTTAAACGTTAAGAGAGGAGGAATAGCAATCGAATGCACTCCAGCCTCCTCCGGTATTACTGCTCCGCCTGACACTATCTTGACATGTGTATTGTCACTTTCCACATTTTTGTGCTCCAATGACCTCTTATACAGCCTTTCCAAAAATGGTATGTTTTCATCCAATGAATGTTTGAGGTTTCTCTCATCGCTGTTGTCTTCGCCAGTGGCTCTTAAATATCGTTGTGTCACAGGACTTTCTGAAAATATTCCTAACGTTAAAAAAATTACGTTATATAACCATCAACCCTATGGTTAAAAGTTAAATAAATTTAGTTACCTGTGTTACCTGAATCGTTTTGTTCTGATGCCAGTTTCTTTAGTTGTGTCCATGAGACCACGGCATCAGCACTAAGATTGCCTGCAGCAGAAGTTGCGGGCGCAACGCCCACCAGTCTCTGCGCCGTCACGTTGGTGACCAGGGGCTCCGGGAGGTGGCTCAAGTCTATGTTTGACCCATTGGTGTGGTAGAACGTGACTGCTTCTTGATTCCCTCTGCAAATTTTAAGTTATTTTACATATTATTGTTTTTACATTTATTTTCTCAGTTATTATTTAAAAAATATATATGTTACGTATATGATTTAAACTAACATCATTCCTGTGTTGTTTGCATCGTCTTCTGTTTTGTTCGTTATAATGCCAACTTGATACACCATAGCGTGTATTACGTACCTGAAAAATACTTACAAATAAGTAAAAAAAATATGTAATATTTTTTATCCATCTAAATAATTAGGGTACCCAACCCACTCGTAAGCTTTTGATAATTCATTATATTTGTTTCGTATTCGTTGTAGGCATAGTATAGGGTGAGGTGGCTAATTAGAGGCTTACAACTTATTTTTGTCGCCGTTTTGTTTCGTAATCAACAATTATTGGTGAAAACGCACCAAATTCGTAACGGAGCCTTGTTTGCTTGAACAATGTGTTATAATCAAAACATTCTACGCAAACAATTTATTTGTTGATTTAACACTTCGCTTTCGCGGAACCCATCTAACAAAAACTTGGGGCTATCTAAAGGGAGTGATGTAACAACTGATGAATTTTTAGTGCTGAGCATTCGAGATACTTTTAGTGGAATGAGTGTGAGAAAATATGCGATAAAAAAACCTGTTTACGTAGAACATTTCAAACGCGCTGTTCAAGCGAAAAACGTTCTATAAAGAATACAAATACTACTTATATTAGTTATTAGTAAACAAAACGTAAAAATTGAATTGCGACGTACAAAAACACTATTTTAGCTACCCTGTCTTCTTCTATGGATAGGAGTGTGTATCCTATATGGGAAAAAGTCTCCCTACTTTCGATGCGTATTATTATGATAAGCTCAGTTAATTTCGTAATTATATTTTATAGCAATTTGGACAATCTTACATTTCCTTGTTAGAATCATTGGTCATGTTATTAGAGCTAATATCTATAGTTTCTGGCTGCATGTTGTCAACACCAGGTAAGATAGTACCAATCACGAAAGGTGATGATAAACATAACATGAATATCTGGAAAACAAAAATAGTCATCATAATGTTGAAGAAAAAGAACTGTTTTGAGTAAAAGTTATCCAGGAACCTTATCGTTTGATGGCAATAAGTACGTGTGCGTCAAATCCGTGGACTCTGATTTTTTTAACACGTTTTTTTATTTATTATTATTATTATTAACTCGCTTTCTTGTCTGTCTGTTTGTTTGTTTGTGGGTTTGTTCGGTCCGAATCTTGCAACTCATTTTTGGAACACGTGCTGTCATTCGATTGTGCTGAAATTTGGTACACTTATGTAACCTCGATGACAATGCAATATTATGATATCATGGAGCTGGTCTGATGATGGAGCCGGAAGGTGGCCATAGGAACTTCTAAAATGCACGACACAACCTTGTCGTATTTGGACTCGTTGGATTTGTCTTGACAAGATCTTTAGTCATACGTGATGTCCAGGGTCTCATGATGGAGCCGGAAGGTGGCCATAGGAACTTCTAAAATGCACATCACAACATCGTTGTGTTTGGACTCGTTGGATTTGTCTTGACAAGATCTTTAGTCAAACTTGATGTCCAGGGTCTCATGATGGAGCCGGAAGTTGGCCATAGGAACTCCTCAAAAACACAACATAACCTCGACGTGTTTGGGGTCTTGGATTTGTTTTGACAAGATCTTTAATCATACGTGATGTCCAGGGTCTCATGATGGAGCCGGAAGGTGGCCATAGGAACTTCTAAAATGCACAACACAACATCGTCGTGTTTGGACTCGTTGGATTTGTGTTGACAAGATCTTTAGTCATACGTGATGTCCAGGGTCTCATGATGGAGCCGGAAGTTGGCCATGGGAACTCCTCAAAAACACAACATAACCTCGAGGTGTTTGGGGTCGTTGGATTTGTTTTGACAAGATCTTTAATTATACGTGATGTCCAGGGTCTCATGATGGAGCCGGAAGGTGGCTGCTGTATTTCCTCAAATACTCAACATAACCTAGTCGTGTTTGGACCCGTTGGATTTGCCTTGACTAGTTCTTGAGTCATATCTGATGTCCAGGATCTCATAATGGAACCAGAAGGTGGCCATAGGAACTCTCACAACGTCGCAACATAACCTTGTCGTGCTTGGGCTCGTTGGATTTGTCTTGACAAGATCTTTAGTCATACGTGATGTCCAGGGTCTCATGATGGAGCCGGAAGGTAATCTCATCGTAACAGCATAATCTCGGCATACTTGGGATTTTTAGTCTTAGCAATTTTGTCCTACGTGATGTTCAGGGTATCTTGAAATATTTAAATACGCTGGACAAAAAAGCACAAAATAATTATAAAGTATAAAATATTTTTTTAACAACACATTTTTAGGCACTAAAAAGTATAAAATAATTTTTATTGAGATTTTTATTGGTGTAATACTCTTGTAGGACTTAAAACGAAAATCGTGGGGTGCATGGAGTAGATTTTGAAGCATAACCGTGTTTCTCAAAAAACTATAGATTAGAATATAGCCCTTTTATAAAAAAAAAACATCTAGGCGAGCGTGGTCCATCTTTCACCTTATAATGAATTTCCATTAGCTATAATAAAAACACAACAATTGAATTGCACTGAAAATAATATACTAATAATAACAGTAACTATTTGTAAGTTTTCAAGACATAACACATAACAACCCCTGGCACTAATAAGATTTAGATGACATTTATTCATTGTCATTACATTAACTATAATATGTTATGTATCAATAAGTAGTACAGACAGACATGAAAATAAGTAAGACAATGAAAAGCTTACAGCGTCAGCTATGCTATTTTTCAGCCATCACCTCGTTTTCTACTTCTTAGAATATCTACTCCATGCACCCCACGTTTTTCGTTTTAAGTCCTACTACTAAGTTAAGTCCTACTATTTTAAGTCCTACTACTACTAAGTAGTACTCTTACTACACCAATAAAAATCTCATTAAAATTATTTTATACTTTATAATTATTTCTGGTTTGTTTATAATGTTGGCCCAATGAATCGACGAAGATTGTGACCTCGAGTGTCGAACGAAACCTTGTCATAAATCGAAAAACCCGCGAAACATTCGACTTTAGTTCAGATTTTGGTGATTTTAACTCTTAAACGACTAATTTTTCAACAATACCTACTGACTCCTTTAAGTAATTTAAATTTACTATTTTATGAGACTAAAGTCGTCTCTGTAGACCTAATACTTTCCGAAAAAAAAGCCTTTAAAAGTTTTTTTTTTGCTATGTCTTTTCTTTTTCGTCCTAGTGTTTTCCCGGCCCAGTGCTGGGGTCCGCTTTCTTACTCAATCTTCTCCACTTTGCCCGGTCTTCGGCATCCTTAGGTGTGAGATTGTTCTCTTCTTTAATTTTTTATAAAATTTATTAATTTTAAAATGAAATAGCCCATATTTTTCAGTCTTCACCTATTCCTTTGTAAATACCGACCGCGCTCATTAACGAGATATGAAGAAGCCTCTCCGGGCCAAAAAAACAAATCTGCGTTGGGACTGATATTCGACATTCTGTATATTTTTAATCTCTCGCGTTAGCCAGGGAGACAAAAACTGTAATATATAGGAATCAATACGAAAACGAACTATTTTTTATGTATTGACAATAAATACATCATTGACGATCCACCCATATAATTGAAGACGGGATGAAGTTCGAGAATGTTTCATTTGTTTTCATTTTTTTATTTGGATGAATGCCACCCATCTTACCAGCCAGTAACATTTTTCATAAAAATTGCGAGCTGCGAAAATAGTACATTACTGCCGCGGCAGCAAAATTAGTTATTGCTGGACGAGCGCACGTTTAAAGTCCTAGCCGCAGGCGAGGTCTTTTATTGTGTACGAGTCCAGCAAGAGTTATTGCGGCTGAGGCTTGTATAGTGCTTTTCTCTGAAATATGCGAGGAAATTATAAAATACTAAAAAAAATAAAAATACTAAACTTGGATTTTGTATCATACTAAACTTATAACCAAGTTCTAATCTTTATCACTTTAAACTCTACTTTAACTTTTTTAATCATTCATTGTTATAATATTTACCTAATTCAATGTCTAAGTAATTCAACAAGAAAAGTACCTAACAAAATAGTTCGATAAAGAGACGAAAATTACGAACTGCTATTATTGCATGGTTTTTTTTTTTTGTTCTGTTCCAGTGTCATACAGAGCATACAGCCAACTCCAATCACTACGATTTGTGTACGATTCATATATAATTTAGAACATAAAAGTATGCTGTAAAAAGACTCAAAAACTTTGAAATTTCTAGACGAAAGTTACTTTGCTGGCCTAGGCCCATTGCTGGCAGCTGTTTCGTATGGGGCAATGATTCGTCCAAAAATGAGTCACTTCGCGTACAATTTTTTCGCAGTAACGATCGCATTTTTGAGCGTGTTGAAGAAAAAATTGTTTACTTTTAATAAATAGTTGGCTTTATCTCGAATACTATAGGATTTACAGAGATAGTTTTAGTCTCATATTGTAGTAAAAATCAACTTTAAAACTTTCTTAGTAGGTATTATTGAAAAACTAGTTGTTTAGGGGTTGTTAATCCTCAAAAGCTAAAAAATAACGATATTTTTTATTTATGACAAGGTTGCGTTCACATTTCGAGGTCACAAGTTTCGTCGAATTATTGGTCCAACATCATAAACAAATCAACAAAACATCTGAGTCCACGGATTTGACGCACAGTATGAACAAGTTTCCTGGATGAAAACTCCAAGATTAAAAAAATGCTGTGAAGGCTGCACGTAAATCTGTCGGTCCTCATTTTGAATCATTGTTATAATTTAGGGTAGGCTCTCGCCTCTCGCAGGGGACGTGAAGATGATAATGTCATACCTAAATTAAATGACTAATTATACTTATAAACGCTTACCAGTAACTCCATGATGGCTGCTAAACTTAATTGGAAGGTGTCAACAGGACGAGGCTTCTATATACCCGAGCAAAATTAACAGTCATGTGAGACAGTGATAATTTTGACTAATCGATCACAACGAGACGCGAATTCGTTGCTTTTGAAACAACAGACCTATTGTAGGAAATGAAAGGGCAAAAATCAAACAAATCAAACGCACCACAAACGCTCCTAATTTAAACTTTACTTATATGAGTTTCGTTTATGTAATCGGGTAAATAAGAATATCAAAATCAGACATCTGTGTAATTTCCTTGTAAACACAGAAACTTATTTCTCAATTGAAATTATATAATATGCATGCCTACTGCCCTAATTGCTTAGGTACCTTGTAACTTATGCGGTGAATCAAATTATTTCAAAGAACTGCGCAATTCTAATCCTGACCGTGACTTAATTAGTAGTTATTATGCACGATGTTAGTTCAATTGATAGCTCCTTTTTCTACATGGATAATAGGAGTAAGTAATATATATGCCTGTACTTATTTAAAAATGTTGCCTTTTTTGTGCATTCGTTCTATTCATGTACATTGTTGGTTTGTAAATTTTAAGTACACGGTTTCTATTGTGCATTTTTACCAATTATTATTAGCATGATAATACCTACTATTCTAATAACCTACTTTAATTTTGTTGCCATGAATGACCTCTGATAAAATAACATCACAAAAAATATATTTGCAAGACGCAGAGAGCAAAAGAACTGTAAGTACTTGTAGATTAGTGTTAGCGTAAGCAGAGTTTTATCTGGCGTCGAGAATGACGGTTGTTATCTTGCAGTGTGGAGACAGGTGTGTTCAGTGAAATGCTGGACCGCGGCCGCTCTGCCTGCCGCAGCATGCGAGTGGCGCGCTCAGCCCAGCTGCTGGAAACATAGCCTTTACTATTTAGGCTTCGTGAATCAACACTTGTTCGATATAGTACAAGGACGCAGCTATGACTGCGATGAATAGAGCCATGGTGGTAGCCGGCATCGCCACTTTGGTAAGCTATTTGTGTTTATTGATAGTACCGGATGGTCTTTTAGACATCTTCTAAGTAAGCGTGCTCTTCGGCATCTTTTTAACTATTGGGACTTTAAGTCAATTGATTAATTTTCACAAGTTCCTTTGCTTTTACTAAACTCTATTTATTGACTTATTTTGTACTCATTTTTATTAAGTTATATTTTTATATAACAGTAAAAATGAGTTATATTATTCAGCTAAGCGAATTACTGTGTATTGTTATCTCGCAATTACTTATATTATTTAATTGCGGAGCTTTACTTCGCACTAAGTATTGTGGTCCCGTATCTGTGACCTAAAACCCACTTTCTTGTGTAGATTGCAAATACTTACTCGCAGGAATTTCGTCAATAGTAAATATATCTGCGTATTATCAGTCGAGAGTCTCTGTTACTGATTGCGATATGTGTGTAGTGTAATCGCTATGGATACAGCGGTATTCACAGGAGATGCGAGAATAGATAGATGATTATTATTATTGACGTTTTATCTATGTGATATATTTTCTCGAATTAGCTAAGTACACACAAACACACCCTAGCTTTAATTAAAAGTCCTTTGTTAGAAATCGTCACATGGAACGAAATATATGAAAACTGATATAAACAACTTTTTTCCAATTTTAACGTGTAGTAAAGCGAACGTAGACAAGTGCTACAACCTTAGAGCATTAACCCAACTGATGAAAATATGGGTTAATGCTCTAAGGCTACAACTGATAAAAGTCAGGCATAAGGGTTTGTGGGATCGGTCGTCGACCTTATTTCTATAACCCACACGTTATAATGATGAAAAAAGAAGTAACTACGCCTACTACGGTTTTTGTCAAGCCTATTATTTATTACCATTAATGAGTTCCAGGAAAGTAATAATTAAGCAGCTTTATTTTTTAGCTAACCGTTAAGCGCTAAAAAAACAATTAATATAAATCATCATTATACTTCAATGGTATAAATCCGACATGATAAAGAAAGAGGACAGTATTGTGGATACTCGAACAGTCCAAATCTTAAAAATAGCACATTACGATACGAGGATCGTCGGTGGCAAATTACAAACGAGCTGACTGGTTTATAATGTCACGAGTTTGTTATAAAACCTAAGATCCGTGTGTTGTACGACGTTTTTCAATACACTTGTGAGAAAACTGATAGTACCTAAATAATTAAAACAAAATGGTCAAGAAAGTTACCCTTACAAAAGCTACGATACTGACAGGTAAAATTACTACAGGTATTATATCGCGCGCAGTTTTAGTTGCTGTGCTATTCACATTTACCATAAAATATAAACACTTGCTCCTAAAACAACAATCAATGTAACACAATAAATAAAAATTTTACAAAATTAGCGCCAACCTCAAAACAATAGGTTTCTTTTTTATAAGCATAATTATGGAGACAAGGCTCTCGCGAACATTCAGCCTCTCCGAATCGATTCGTTAAAATCGAGATAATTTTATTTTTATTATAAAATACTACTGGCTGATTATATTTTTTTAAACAATTTTTTGAAATAAAAAAATATAAAATACTTTTCTCTTTGTAAGAATCGATTCAATTTATTTTTTATTATAATAATAATGATTCTGGCTAAATAATAAATGGAGACGGTAGAAATAAATAAAAATGTATAATGGTAAATCGCATTTACCGCACAGTTTACTGCCTTCGTAAGTTCAATTTTCGGGCAAGGTGTATTGAAAAAAAAAAATATAAAATATTTTTTGTAAAAATAGATTTGAATTGTTTTTAAAATAATCCTGGATGAATAGTAATTATAAAGACCGAAAAAGTTTAAGAGAAATTGTAACGAAAATCACACTTGTGCGGTAAAACACACTTACCGCACAGTTTACTGCCGTTGTAAGCTTCTGTGTGAGATCGAAGGTTGTAAGGTTAATTTTTGAACAAGGTGTATTGAAAAAAATATTACCTATCTAAGCACAAGTACGTAATTCACCAAATATATGTTGTTTAGGAGTTAATCTGTTTATCTAGATATAATTTTATCGATTCGTCACAATGTGCGGTGAGAATCACCAAATATTTTATCGACTGTCACTCTGTTGGATCTCTCATTACGAAATCCTTATCAGCCGGCGCCGACGACCCTTTATTGAATGATCGTGTAAAAGTATGAGCAGTTAGCACTCTTCAGGGTTTGTGTACTGTTAAGAATTGGTACGCTGTATGAAGTAAAAGCCGTATTAGTTATGGGTTGCGGGCGGCGCGGCGCAACTCAGTTGCTCAAGTTTAGGTCTAGCACCGCGCAAGACCTAAACTTAATGTAGGCAAGGTACATTTCGCGAGGCCCTCCGATGGTGCAAGAAGAAGGGAATATAAAATAAAACATCACTTAAAATTAAACAGTTTTTCAATTTTTACTTATTAAACACGTGTCATCCAAGGACGGTGTCATCGTTTTAAATAATTATGAAGTAAAAAATATTTTTTAACAACACGTTTTTACGCACTAATAATAATTTTTATTGGGAATAGATATTCTAAGAAGTAGAGAACGAGGTGATGGCTAAAAACAGCATAGCTGACGCTGTAACCTTTTCATTGTCTTACTTATTTTCATGTCTGTCTGTACTACTTATTGATACATAACATATTGTTAATGTAATGACAACGAATAAATGTCCTCTAATTCTTATTAGTGCGAGAGGTTGTTATGTGTTATGTCTTGAAAACATACAAATAGTTATTATTAGTATATTTTTTGCAGTGCAATTCAATTGTTGTGTTTTTTTATTATTGGATAGACTTGCGTTTGACCATTATTCTAGCTGATGGAAATTGATTATAAGGTGAAAGATGGACCACGCTCGCCTAGAAGATGTCTATGGTTTTTTTATAAAGGGGCTAAATTCTAATCTATAGTTTTTTGAGAAACACGGTTATGCTTCAAAATCTACTCCATGCACCCCACGTTTTTCGTTTTAACTACTACAAGAGTACTCAATAAAAATCTCAATAAAAATTATTTTATACTTTTTAGTGCGTAAAAACGTGTTGTTAAAAAATATTCTTTACTTCATAATTATTTTATGCTTTTTAGTCCAGGCGTATTTAAATTTTGCAAGATACCCTGAACATCACGTAGGACTAAATTGCTAAGACTAAAAATCCCAAGCAAGACGAGATTATGTTGTTACGTTGAGATTACCTTTCGGCTCCATCATGAGACCCTGGACTTCACATATTATGACTAAAGATCTAGTCAAGACAAATCCAACGGGCCAAAACACGACTAAGTTATGTTGAGGAAATACAGCGGCCACCTTCCGGCTCCATCATGAGATCCTGGACATCACGTATGACAAAAAATCTTGTCAAGACAAATCTAACGAGCCTAAACACGACGAGATTATGTTGAGTATTTGAGGAATTCCTGTGGCCACCTTCCGGCTCCATCATGAGACCCTGGACATTACTTATGACTAAAGATCTTGTCAAGACAAATTCAACGAGCCCAAACACGACGAGCTTATGTTGTGTTTTTTAGGAGTTCCTATGGCCAACTTCCAGCTCCATCATGAGACACTGAATATTACGGATATCTAAAGATCTTTTCAAGACAAATCCAACGAGCCCAAACGAGTTTGTGTTGTGTATTTTAGGAGTTCCTATGGCCACCTTCCAGCTCCATCATCAGATCAGCTCGATGGTATCATAATATTGCATTGCCACCGAGGTTACATAAGTGTACCAAATTTCAGCACAATCGAATGACGGCACGTGCTCCAAAAATGAGTTGCAAGATTCGGACCGAACAAACCCAGAAACAAACAAACAGACAGACAAGAAAGCGAGTTAATAAAAACGTGTTAAAATATATAACACTATTATTTATTCTATTATTAATTTAAAAGGAACATGAAGCGAGACTGCGTCTGCATGCGATAGGTAGTGTAATAAGTTGGAGTCCTATATTTATATATAGCTAAAATGAAGAACACGATTGTAACGTTTAAAGATATTATATTTTTCATTTAGGATTTTCATAGAAAAAACAAAAATCTCTAGCACGTCAGAAAAACTGACCAACAGCCAGTAACCACAAAGGAGGCCACTCCATACCTTTGGTTGGAAGAGGAAGTCCCGGGCTATGCCCGTCCAAAGAGTACTATATACCTATAGGTCATAAATGAATGGCCTTGAATGGCTTGACATAATATATGTAGTTTATCAGAAATATCGATTATTTCATTCACATTCATTTCGTGCGCCGAAGAGTGGAATATCTTTAAGTTAAAATTAATATTAATTCTAATGTATTTATTATAAGAAAAACCTTGTGGCGTGTACTTTTGGATATTTCATACTTTTTCAAATTTATTTTCGGCTGTGAAGCGCGAGGACCTTTGTACCGCGAGGCCGTGGGCGGTGGCCCACACCGTGCAGTTAGCACACGCAGGCTTGTGGCTTATTGTCCACTAGTGAAAATAAAACATAAGTAATATCCGCAGTTTTTAAAGTAATTATAATACTTACCAGCCCCCGTTGCATGACGACTGTCGATAAAAAATACCGTGCGACATAAAACGTAACCGCCAATAGTAACGTAGTTCTTGTCTTCGCGCGATATAACCTTGGATACTATTGGCGGTCACTTTATATGTCGCGCAGAATATTTTATCGACTGTAGTCATGCTACGGGGGCAGCAGGTACTCTTACACGTTACAGCGTCGGTACATACCGAATTAAACTGCACTGATAAACTCAGTTAAAATTGTTTCGTTGGATTGTTTTGTTGTTGTTGTTGGGTGGGACTTTTCCGCCTGACCACAAAAATTTTTCGCCTGGCTCGTGCGGAAGCACCGCCGGATCACGCCCCCTTGGCCTATTAAAAGAAAGCGATAACTCATTAGTTGCAATCTGCACTTCGCAGCTTCGTGACGTATCCTGTGTACTCCTTTTGTGAATTTTACGGACGAACTATTTGACCTTGGCGCTTAGTAGGCGGGGCTAGAGAGCGCGTTCATTTTTCGAGCGCAAGCAAAAATGTACTTAGTGGTGGTCAGGCGCAAATGTCCCCGATAGTACACAAATTTATTATATATAATATATTTATTATTTCGTTTTTATATTATGATTGCTGTGATGTTCCTTTGTTCATAGTCTCTACGCTTATTATTTTTTCAGGTTACTAAACGACTTATTTTCTGTTTCCCCTTCATATTTATGTCGATAATTTCTTTTTAAGTTCCAGGCTGGCGGACAGATATTATTTACATCTTTGGCGTTGTTGCAATACTTTTGCTTCATTGATTTTCTACGAGAACTGCCGTTGTTAATCTTCGTTAAAATTGTTTACTTTCACAGTAAGTTTGTATTGAATTCCAGTATGTACCTTTTTTACATACTATTTACGAAAGTCCTGAAAATATTTTTTTATGTTTGCAGATCCCAGCACATGTGGACTGCGCATCACGATAGGCGAGTCGATAGACAGCATGCCTGATCAGGCGCTGGTGCTCCTCACTCAAGCTCCCCTCACTTCCATTAGAACCCTTTACATCAACGCCGCAAGCCTCGGTCTGGCCGTTGTCTGGCTGATTACATGTTTTGGAATTATGAGTAAGTTACAATATATAGGTATGTTACGTGAAATCCAATTAACTGAACGGTCTTTATGAATAATCACCAAGAGCGTCAGACAAATAAATAAAATCTCTGGCAGGTCCGTATTGAAAAATAAATACGGTGGTGGAGATCACTAGAACTAACTCATCATGAATACTGGCTTCTTCTCGCTGGCAATACCTAATCTAACTTTTATTAGTTGCTTATTTAATTAGGTTACTACATTTTTATTTTAATAAAAGTTTCCTATCCTACTCGTATAAGTAAACCATTAACGATTATCTTATTTTTTTGTTCAAATTAGAATGTCCATTTATAACAAAGCTACTTATATTTATCACGAAGCCCATCGCGGGCATTATTAATCAGACCAGCCATTATTTGCAATGACCGGACATGATAAATTCCCCGTAAAAATACACGAGACAAAATAATTATGTTTTGAACAACTTTCCTTCTTGCAGGAGGAGGAGCAATTAAAAAAGAGTCTAAACCTATACGATGGCCATGGTTGATAGTCACAGTACTTGTTTGTGGATTGGATTTGGTAGCGACAGTTACCTACATCAACGATTCATTTCACACTAGGGTAAGATCAATATTTTAGGAAAATATATAGCCCTGTGTAGGTGACATAAATTGAACGTTATGATGGGTAGTGTGGTGGCGAGGATTAGATATTTAAGTTCCTTTTTTCTTTCAAGAAGTTTTGTTGCAACGTTTGTTTTTATAGTACTTGCCTGGTTACTTAATAAGCTTTCTTTACAGACACTTTCAGATTTGGTTGATTACATAGGCGGAATAACTAGTGGCACTGGGAACACTGATTTGAGCACTACCTGGGTAGCCTGGATCATGGTCCTTCTTTACTCCAGATTTGTTGCGTTATTTTTGCTCAACTTGACATTAATAGTAATCGTCGTCATCCACGCGAGCGCTGAACGCGTGGTCGAAAACACTGGGGTAGTAAGTATAATAAAAATATAATAGTTTTTTTTATATAAACACATAAATCAGTAATTACCATCCAACTTCTGGCTCCATCACCAGACCCTTCTCACCAAGTGGATACCACTGTATGTATTGGACTTATCATAACAAATCAAATAAATCCAAACTCAAGGGTTTGCTAGTAGCCATTAAAGAATTCCACTATCCAGCTCCTGGCCCAAAACTTGTTTATATTCACGAACCGAAGGTTATACTTATTACTACGTGAATAATCTAATGAATTAATTGATCAGTAATCTAATTGATTGGACAGCCTCCGCGGCCGTGTGGTCGAGATTTCGCAGCTCATTACGGAGGTTCAGAGATCGATACCAAACCCTAGTGTAGTGTAATAAATCCAAACTCAAGGGTTTGCTAGTAGCCATTAAAGAATTCCACTATCCAGCTCCTGGCCCAAAACTTGTTTATATTCACGAACCGAAGGTTTAAATACTTATTACTACGTGAATAATCTAATGAATTAATTGATCAGTAATCTAATTGATTGGACACTGGACAGCCTCCGCGGCCGTGTGGTCGAGATTTCGCAGCTCATTACGGAGGTTCAGAGTTCGATACCCGGTGGGGACATTGTCAAGCAAAAATCTCTTTGTGAGACTTTCCCCAGTTTGGATAGGACATTGCAGGCTGAATCACCTGGTTGTCCGAAAAGAAAGATGATTTCGTGCTTCGGAAGGCACGTAAAGCCGTTGGTCCCGGCTACTATCTAGTCGTTACACGGCTCTATAACTACACTAGGGTTTGTGAGGTCGGATGTCGACACGATGAAGAAGATTGATCAGTTTTTTATTTATGACGATTAATGCGTTTGTTAAAAAGATCAGATGATTCGCAGTAGTTAGTTAACATAGGCGAAACACAGAAGTAAACAATATTTGAAAAGGTGTACCAATAAAAATAATCCAAATTGATATAACGGATGACGAAAACATTTAATTCTAAGTAATTTGTTTTTTTATACAATGCAAAGTATAAGCACTGATTAATATTTTTATAGCAGGTAGAGGCTCAGACTACGACCCAGGATGCGGGGACCTTAGCCGACTTGGACGAATCCAGCAGCGAGGGTAGTGAGCTGGCCCCCACGGAGATTCCTCGGCCGGGGCTCAGCCAGTCCTTCCGCCGCATGAAAGAGCGACTCTTCGGCAGGAACAACGCCTCGCCGCCGGTCCGCGCCAGATACGAGGCTCAGATCGAAACAGGGCCCGATTCTTCAGATGTCACACCAGACAGGTTGATCTTTCTGCTTACCATTTTGTTTTAGTATTCCCCACTAGAGAATTCAATACAGAAACCAGTGTCGAAATTAAAATCTATTAGAGTGTCTGATATGAAATAACCGGCCAAGCACGTGTCGGGCCACGCTTAGTGTAGGGTTCCGTAGTTGTCCAAAACTACTTAGGTATTTGTTTAAGACAGTTAACATTCATCAAAATATTTTTCTATGATATTTGTAGTACAAAATTTTTTACTTGGACAAATAAAAAATATTTAGAGTTCCTGTACCAAAGGAACCCTAAGTTTTTTTTTCTCAAAGATTTTATTCTTCAGCTTTGACTGTCGGCATGATTAATATGTGTATCCATGCCAAATTACAGTAGTACTATGAGTCTCTGAGATAAGCCGCGGACGTACAGACAGACAGACATACAGACAAACAGGTAGACAGACACGGCGAAACTATAAGGGTTTCTTTTTGACTACGGGACCCTAAAAAGGCTTTAAGATAGAGTCTTCAGAATTTTACTGATATATTGTATAAAAATGTTAAAAATACTCATGAAATTTTCTATTGAGTAGGCAAGTGTTATTTTTGTCCAGGACGCCTCGAGCACAGCATGTAGATATAGATAAAAAACGCACAGTGAACTTCCCTGACAAGTTGGTGTCGCTCCCCGAAAGGTTGGAGAACCTGATCTTGGAGCAGCGGCGGCGGCTGGACGCGGCCGTGGTGGACACCGCACGCGCCAGCCCCCCGCGCGCCTCGCAGTCCTTGCCGCAGCTCGCGCCCACGACCGACGCACGCGGGTAACTCGCATACGATTTAGGTTACCATCCGTCCAGGCCATGTCCGGACTTTAGACTTCTATCCGGCTTTGAAATTTGTTCGGATTTTTTAGCTAACATAAGTTGGAATACGAATAATAACACATACAAGAAACAACAAATTACATCAAGAAATGACAATTCAGTTCCTCCTCTCGCATGGAGAATTTGAAAAGTCCGACTTTTGTCCGGTCTTTTCTTTATAAAAGGTATGATGAGCAAAAATAGAATTTTAGAAAATGAAACATTTGTGTTGTAAAACAATTTTGTTTTTGAGTTTACTTATTCTATGATCAAGACACGATATTTTGAATGTTATTTATTTTCATTATTTATGCTCTGTAATGTGGATATTGAATATAAAAAATACTACTACTTACGTATAAATATGGTATATTTTTACACTATGTTATTTTTGCACACAGTAAAGCCACACGAATTGTTATTTTAATCTCATTGTACGATGTTGAACTGGCCTTGTCCAACTCACAATAGGGAATTAATCGATATATTTCAAGATTCAGATAAACACACAAAAAATAATTTTCCAAATATCTTGCTCAGAAACAAAGTTATAAGGCTTCAAAGTTGATGGTTAGACAGAGAGGTCCGACGACACAATATGTGACGTCATGTGTGTCGCGGGCCATACATTATGATCGGCCATAGAAAATGTTGTTTTCGTAGAGAGGGACAGATATATTTGTTTAATAATGTTGTAATAAAAATAAAAATAAAAAATAAATAAAAAGTAACTAGTTTGTTTTTCGATCAATTTCGATTCTGTTTGGACTGTCAGTATTCTATCTTTGTATACTTTCAGATGAACTATGAAAAAAACGAATATTTTTTATGCATGTTCCCTATGTTTATCCATTCAGGAAACAGAGTGGTATAAAAAAATATGTTTATTTAAAAAGACATTTGGGAAAAAATACACTTGGATCAGTCTGGTTCTACCAAAGATATCTGAAGCGCGTCGCCTTAGCGAAGCGAGCCTATTAAACCTCTGAGTTCTACCGGGTTCGATCCCCACCACGTACCAAACTACCAATGTGTTTTCGAATTCATATGTAAGGTATGTTTATTCGACGCTCTTACGGTGAAAGAAAACATCGTGATGAAACCTGCACACTCCTGCGAAGAAATTCAAAGGTTGTGTGTGAAGTCGACCAACCCGCACTGGGCCAGCGTGGTCAATTAAGGCCTAATCTCCCAAATTCAGGGTAGGCTTGAGTCCCTCGGATGGGATGTATATGAGCTGTTGATGATGATAGTAGTTGACAGAAGATTTTGTATATTGATGATGAGATGAGTAGTCCTTCGAGATTTTGATGCCTTGTAGCGATAAACTGTGGCGATCTGAAGTACCTACTTATTTCCTACTATTAGAGAAAATGTTTATTTAAGTAGTTACCTAATACTGTTTAGTTGATTCTGTGCTTCAAATTTACGAAGATAGCCGTTACATAAATCACGTCAGAGACTTCTAATGTAATGACTAATCGGATCTCATATTACAGTGACAACATCCTATGAAAGGGACCCGAATTCGCATCTCCTCGGCTATCCGGGCCCGATATAGGCGCATTTTATTAATTTTGCTACCAAACTCTGTGATAGCTCGTCGAAATTTATCACTGCTTTAATGCTCGGTGTGCATTACAGCTCTTACAAACCACCGACATTCATTTCAAGCTACATTAAAATAATAAAATAAAAAATCATGTGGTGTTTTGTGTCGCAGGCGGCGCGGCACGGCGGCGGGGGGGGAGCTGCAGGCGCAGCTGCCGTGGGCGTACGTGCCGGGCGCGGCGCACCACATGCGCGACCAGTTGCCGCCCGACGAAGACCTGCCGCCCGTACCCTTGCCCGACTACACCGTCATTCCCGCCTACAGGAAAGCTTGTAAGTTTCTACAAGTTATGCGTCAAATACCTGTGTGCCCAAGATCTCGATTATTAAAGCGATAAGGAGCACGTCTCGGGAAACGTAGTGTGGGAGATCCCCGTGCCAGGTGGTAAGTGGATGAGGAAAGCGGGTGATCGTGTACTTTGGCGTTCTCTTACGTCCAGCAGTAGACTGCAATAGGCTGATTGATTGATTGGACGCGATTGACGTTTTATGTAACCGAATTCAAACATGTTTCGCGGTGACGGTGGTCGCTAATTCACTTGAGGCCATCTTGAGGCGGGAAATTCCGTCGATCGCCGCGACAGGCGTGAGGTCTTAAGCGCTATTTTGGAATTTAATCAGGCGCGTGACCACACGACGTTCGATTCCTTCTGAGTGGATAAGTAATGGCTTCGTCACAACAGTACAGCTAAAATGCAGTCATAGTACAACCGTTTTAACTGCATCATGGCTGCGTGACAACAATATGCAGACATTATAACAGCGCAATTGAAAACCAGTTTTCATGGAGTTATATTAGCTGAACACTGACTGATCAATTGCCACTTTTTGAAGATCAAATGCAGTCTGTCTGTATAGGTAGAGCGTTAAACAAGAAGGGTACTAAAATTGTTCACAGGCCGGCGGTTTTGTGGTATAAAAAAATCTCGAGTATTGATCACAACATCGGTGCTGTCGTTTAACTTTTCGTTTTTCTTTCTTGTACGAAGTGGTGGTTTTATTATTTACGTTTCATAAGGTGCATTGACTTAAAAAACAGTGCATGCATTCACAAGTGTGGCATGTAAAGATATTGTCACGTTGTGTTTTTCGGTCTAATAGCATTGAATTACTTTGATACAAAATCCATCCCATCTGAAAGCCAATCTTGACGATTACAATCGACTTTGTCGGCAATTTGTTCCGTGGTCGGTATAATTTACAAATAGAATGACATGTTACCACCACCGCCGCCACTCACAAAGTCGGTCTATTTTAACACGTTTTTATTATGTAGAGGCTGCCCATGCTTTGTCTTCTAGTAGAGTAGAAAATGTTCTGCAACGTTTCAGATACTTACTTAGGTCGAGATAATTTTTACTACTTTAAATATGAGTTAAAAATGAACATGTGTCATGTTTACAAATAGTTATCTTTGTTTATTTAATTCCAGCCGTCCATCGAGCCGCTTCAAGTTTAAGTTCCTTGACCCAGAAACGAGATGAGAAGTCCCAATTACCGCGTCGTAAGTATAAATGTAGGCAGCGGGATGTTTTTATCATTTTCTACTAACATACTAACACAATATCAAGTTTTATGAATGTGTTTGTTTCAGCTCCCCTTACGTCGCTTGATGTTTTGTACTGATGTAACAAGAGAGTAAATCGACAAGAAACATAAATAGCAATCATTTTTGATGTTTTGTTTAATAAGTTGAGGAAATTAACATATCGTTCGATTTCCTGTTATTACTCAACGCTAAAACATGTCTGTTGTTTCTTACATTTTTATCGCGAACGTTATGATACGATTGATAAGAAGCGGTGATGTTCGTTTTTAAAGAATAATTTTTAATATTTCGAAATGCAAATTTAAATAAAGTAAACAGTTACCTAATATAATCTATTGTTAATTTGTAAATATTAATTTAATTTATTGATATGTTTAGGGTAGGCTCGAGCTCCTCGATGGGAAATCATATTAGTGTTAAGCAATGTTTATTTCTGGATATACATAGAGACTTGAATTTTAAGAAACTAAAATTACCGTGCTAGATATTCTAGCACGAGATTATTTTTGTGTTTGGATTATATTCTTGCAAAGCTTGGTAAATTGTAAACAGTTGGAGATCAGTTTGAAGACACGGGTTTTCGTCTATCTTTCGCGTCTCACTTTAGACTCAGTGAGATTACGATAAGATTCTACCTCTAGTTAATTGTATTATTACGATGCCCGACAAACATCACGAGATGCGGAGTAAGGCGTAATGATCGCACGTTTTTTTTTGTAAAAATATAACTAGTGCTGGTCCTTGTCTCCCCGAAAATTTATGATATTTGTCAGCCTCTATACTAAGTTCGTTATCGTAATAAAAAGTGTTTTTCTAAAAGAGAATTTCATTTCTTTATTGTTCTATATATTTTTAACATACTAGCGTAATGAAGTTATTGAGATAATTAATTATATGACAAATCGATATTTTTTACCTAATATAAAGTATATATTGGGTTTTATATGTACATCAAAATAACAATTGTTTCATAAGTCGTTTACGAGAGAACTTTCGTCATCTAAGAATTTGCTATTTTTAAGTGATGTGTTTAAAAAATCGAATGTAGGTTAGGTACTACCAAGAAAATATAGACAAATTAAATTAAAAATTCAGATTTAATTATTTTTATTATAATCAGCCTGTATTGTCCCACTGCTGGGCCAGCGAGTGCACTGTGTGACGGCTCTCGCCCACCACCGTTCTGGATGCATGCGGCTTACGTGGCTGGCCCAGTCCCAAAAGTACCTATACCAAATAGCGCCTGCTCAAGGTGCCTGCACTTACACTTAATTAACATAGGCACATCTATCGCGATAAAATCAAGCCAAGCAGCGTATCTATTATTACGAGTTCTTGATAAGGAATATTGTATCAAGTCTTGTCGAGCATGAGGGATGGAAAGATGACCTAGATGTAGCTTTTAGGCGAGAATTGAGCGCCTAGTAAAATGAGTAAACAGCATAGTTTAGGATTCACTAAGTGTGATAAAAGCGGGTAGTCGCGTAGTCGATTACTTACATAGTAAAATAAAAAAGGAAGCGGTCAGGTGTTATTTATTAGTAAGGGAGATAACGCTCGCATCGCACTAATACCGATAACAATTATCGTGACGCGATTAACACGCCGATACATCACATTCAGTCCTTCCATAAATGGACTCCGATTTGATAAGTTGTGAATTGTGTAAAAAGGTAAAGAAAAATGAACATGAACAGGCCAAAAAATAAAGTTCCCAAAAAAATAATTTTGGCGTCTATGCTGTCGATTGGCATCACCGTAGTAAGTTAAATCAAGTTATTTGTAGATAAATTACTTTTATGTGTTCACTTCAGTGCCGCAGAACACGTAAGTATATTGGTATGCTAATATAAGTGCTTCAAATTATGATTCATCTGATTTTTTTATGAGGCTGCTTGCTCATTGTGATTATTTTATAATATGTATTGTGGATTCTTGCTAAGTTACCTGTTTGGTAAAATTAACAGAAAATCTTGCTGCCAAAGTGTCGGTCTGCAACTGTGCGAATCTTGCGAATTCTGTTACCTAGCCGAGGCTTTCGTCAACTGGGACCACAAGAAACTGGGACCGCGGTCCCAGTTGCCGGATCCATTTAATTTATTTATTTTTCTTCTGGCATCTGGGACCAACCTCGAAATGATTAAAAAAATCTATTGTTTAAATCTAATAAGATACAGTTAAACGAAAAAGTGTCTAAGTAATATTTAATAACAAAACTCTTTGATTGTAAATATCATTTATTTGTATATTAAACATAAAAAATCAACTTATTCGCAATTATTAAAAAAAGTTTAAAGTTCTTATTATCTTAATGTAGTCATATCATATTTATTTTACATAATATATATATGAACTACAAAAATTATTAATACTATCATAGTTTGTTAAAATAGTAAACAGTAAATATTAATTTCGGTATTAGTAGTTCTCCAACATTTTAAACGAAACGTGTAGTCTTTCTTATTTAACATATTTATGTTTTATATAATTTATGTACCTACATTTTTTTGTTATATATTAAATAACAAGGACTATACGTTTCATTCAATTAACACGGAATATAAATACAGATAAAAAAAAATAGGGTAATAAGCTATTTTAACAGAATATGATATGATTGAAAATAATCAATAGCCAGTCCGATCATTTAAGTTCACCCACGCAGATAAGTACGCAACCTCAGCTTGTTTCGCCTACCTGTTCAATTAAGATGTTGAAGAACAATTCTGTCACACAGAATATTAATACAGATTGTTTCAAATTTTTTCCTCAATATCTTAATTATAACAAATTCTTCTTGTTGTTTTAAATATAATAAAAAGTATACATTAAACAAATCATACTACAAATAATTAACAATAATCACAGTTTAGTTTACGGTCAAGTAATATAATATACCTCTCCTATAACTAAACAAATCATACTACAAATAATTAACAATAATCACAGTTTAGTTTACGGTCAAGTAATATAATATACCTCTCCTATAACTAAAGTTGTTATAAGGTAAAACATCAGAAATTAGTCGTCAACTAAGTTAACAATTGTTATTTAAAAAAAAATCAGTCTTAATACTTTGTTACAACAAATAATCAACGAACTTTATACAACAATCACAGTCGACAATCACAATTAGTTAAAGTGTTTATCGCAATTTCTCTAAACAAGAGAAACGATCAAGTAATTCACTTACGGGCTGGAGCGCCCCAATACCAACTCCTTCCACTCGACTCCATCCAACGCCGGGCAGTTCGTATTGTCGACAATCCAAAACTCACAGACGGCTTGGACACCCTCAGTCTCCGGAGAGACGTTGGCTCTCTGTGTGTGTTCTACCGTCTGTACAATGGGGAGTGTTCTGATGAGCTGTTTGACTTAGTGCCACCGTCACGCTTTTATCACCGCACCTCCCGCCACAGGGCAGGGGCTCATCCTCACGTCTTGGATGCTTGGTATCCCAAAAATGTACGGGCGGCGTCGCGATCTTTCCTCTCGCGTACCTGCAGGATGTGGAATAAGCTCCCCCTGAGGTGTTTCCTTTGTGCTTTGACATGGGGTTCTTCAAGGGGCGAGTATATAGGGCTCTCAAAGGCTGGCAACGCGTTGGCAACCCCCCTGGTGTTGCGAATGTCCATGGGCGACGATGACCACTTACCACTGTGGCTCGTCCGCTCGTTTGCCTGCTTAAATAATATAAAAAAAAAGTATATGTTATGCCAAAAAAATGTGTTATATTTTTACAATCAAAGAGTTTTGTTCTTTAATATCACTAAACACTTTTTCGTTTAACTGTACTTTACTATCGGGAGTGGTCCCAGTTGACGGAAGCCTCACCTAGCCTATTAAACTTGCGCAAATACATTCGACAGCAAAAATCCGGGTCGGGTAAAGAACATTCCTGAAAATCTCGGAAACTAAGAATGCTAACTGAAATAAATTGTGTTTAATAGACAAATAAATACTACCTACTCCTTGAAAAAAGTAAAAAAATATGCCAATAAAAAAATCTTATAAAACAATTAGAAAATCGCAATTATTTTCTACAGCTTATTTTTGTTAACTGTTTATGGGAATGATTTGAGAAAGAGTGGAGATAAACAGATAGGTTGTTAGTATGAGAATATATCAGCCTAATGAATAACTACCTCTCTGCGAATTGTATACACTCGATGACACAATAAACAATTGAAATATACACATATTAAAAGCATATATATATATAATATGAATGAACTTTTAGTAGTTGACACGATGTTCAGAATAAACTATTAATATTTTTTCTATATTTGGGACAGTTAATCTGTGACGTCTTGCTGTAAATATCCATTTTAACGTTCTGAACGATCTTTCCACGTCGTCGGCAACATATTTAAATTTTTTGAAGGAATCAATACAATTATTGCACGCAAAGTTACCTACCTATTGATCGCAGTTCTATTTTATTTGCCTTGTAACAATTCGTTCATAGATTTTAGCGTGCTCTAGCCAGAATTCTTTTTTAAAACCAACTTCAGTTTATTAAAAATACTTTTTCCTTATTATTATTTTATACATTCTGTTTTTTAAAACAATGCCTATTCTTTGGCTAATGTCAAACATTCCCGCACCGAAAACCCCGACATTTGTGTTGTATTACTTAAAATTTCATAATATCTCCTACCATCAGAGATTGTGTCTGTTTGAAACTGCGTCCCCACATTTTTTTCTTATTCAATAATCGAAATATTTCAAGTTCCAGATAAACACACAAAAAATATTTTTTCAAATATCTTGCTCAGAAATAAGGGTGGTTATAAGGCTTCAAAGTTGATGATTAGACAGAGAGGTCGGACGTGTAATGTGATGTCATATTACACGCGGGCCATAGAAGAGGGATATAAGTATATTTATTTAATAATGTTGTATCTAGATTATTTTTCGATTTTCGAAAAAAAAAATAGAAATGCATATTCCGTTTAGATGAAACTAAAATAGAAAATAGTAGCTTGCAATAGCAGGATCAGATTACAACCTACAAGGTGGAATGTGGGCTGGATGATGGTGGTTTGTCGATGAGCTTTCAAAAACCTCAAAGTACATAATAGTGTATGTTGATTGCAGACGTCCTCAGTTAGTTACATAATTCTTAGCATCCTCGGTCTGGTCTACCGGAACAGATGCGACGTAGGCGATGCGCAGGCGATCGCTGGCGCAGACTTCTTCTTCAATCTCCTCTACAGAACTTATATACAAAGTAAGTTTACCTATAGCGCACACTTATCATACAATACATTACAAATTTAATAATAACATATTTACAGAAATAATAAAGCAAAAATTGTATACTTACAATCCTAAGCTATCTTATTTATAATTAAAACTAGTCAAAAAGCCCGCCTCGGAGCATACCCGGCTCATATTCTTTATTGACACTATATTAATGCTGTGTTGACACCAAGAACTCGAAATATGATGGATGATATTATGAGTGTTGTAAATAGTACTAGGTACATTATTATAATTTGTGGTAAGTAGGTTATTTATTATAAACAATTCAAGGGTTTACGCGTCAATTTACGAGTATAATTCAATAGTTTATAATGGCCACAGAATAAAATATAGTACACCTGAATTAAGTTCTATCTTCTTTCCGATTTTCATCCAAATCCATTCAGGCGCGAATGAAAGAAGAAAGTCTCACAAAACAAATTTTGGTTTGACAGTGTCCCCACCGGGAAACGAACCCGGAACCTCCGTAATGGGCGTCGTAATTTCGGCAACGGAGGCAGTTTTTTACTTATTGACAGTGACTTCGATCGAAATTTTTATGTGTTTAGCGACAATAGAAGGGTTATAAATATATTTTAGTTACTGTTTATTTATAGTTACTGTTTTATGGTCCTAAATATAATCAATAAGTTATGTAAGCCGTAACTGCCAAAAGTGATAATTTTGAGTCACTGCAGAGGGAAAGTGACGCATAGGGTAACGACTCTTGAAAGAGAACACATTATAGAAGTGAGAGTATGTATACAGAGATTCTATAGGCGCTCTAGCTTGTTTAGGAGTACCGCAGACAGGGTAACAAGTGTCGCATACAATATATGTATGGTACAGCATGTTAGCTAAATAACGCAAAACCTCTCATGTGGTGGCTCAGCCCATGAAACTAAACAACTTTTGTTCCAGAAGTTCCAAAAAAAATCCTTTTTTTTTACTTTTCATACAAACTGGTCAGCTGATTGAGTCACTTAGCATAAAAAAACAGCTAATTTAAAATATTGTAAAACAAAAATTAGGCTGACCTACCACCCGCCCGAGGGGCTTTGCGTTATTTACGTTGTAGACAGGAAGAGATTGTGCTAGGAAAATTGGCATTTGTTGGCAGCAGGTTTCGGAACCGGCAAACACCTTGAGAATACCCTGAGAGATGAAGATAGAGGGAGAAGCCCTGATCTTTCTATTCTGATTAATCTCTTTTTTCCAGAGAATGACTGCGTTGATGATGCTTTTGTATGGGAAAACCTGACGCAGGCAGATTCGGTGTTCGTCCTGAACATCATAACACTGTGTGCCAGCATACTGTGCTGTGCGGTTGCGATCGCTCTAATGATAGGTAAATATTTACTTACAAACGTAACTTATGTTATGAATAAATTACTATTATAATCACGGAATATAAAACAAGAGTGGAAAGGACAAACGTAATTTTTTCTATGAGAACGAGTGTCGCCAAAATCACACATAGATAGCACTGTTTACATCACACACAGACTAAGACAATCGGGCATTTGACTAATCAGAGCTGTTGTACTCGTTTCAAACAAGAACGTTATATATACTTCATTACTAAATGTAAATGTTACTTTACCAATAAACAAATAAAGTATATTTTCGCATGAGCTCAGATATACTCTGTACTTTCTTCACGTAGTTCAACGCTTCTGACCTAGATGGCGTACTACAAGATGCATACCAATACATACCTTAGCCTAAAGAAAATAGGAATAGTTTTTGCAAGCTCGGCGAACTAAACAAAACTATGCGGACCTACTCATAGTTATGACACACGCGCCCCGCCCACTTGTCCGTTCCTCTCTTGTTTTATATTCCGTGATTATAATATCACCTTAGAGCAGGCATGTCAAACATGCGGCCCTCGACGTATTTCCCTGCGGCCCATAACAACTTTAACAACTAATTTTGACACTGTTGGTGCACTCGATTGTTAGAAGTTATTACCTGTTCCGTTCAGAAATACGGAAATTTTCTTGTAAAATTGCAAATGGTAAAAGTGTAAGCAATCGTTTTCCCTCATGAAAGGAAACAAATCTCCCGCAAGATCACGATTGACCGATTCACACTTGGGTTCAGTTTTAAAATTGATTTCCGTTGATAAAATTACTCCTCAAATAGATAATTTAATTAAACAAAGATGTCAAATTTCTGGGAAGAAGTTGTAACTTTTTTATTATTATTATTATTTCAAAAAGCCTTTAATTTTTCGTGCTACAATCGCAATTAATTTAATTTTTTTATGTCGGGGTTTTGCGGCCCACTGATTCTAAAATACGACCTACGCATTTGGCCCACCAATGACTTTGAGTTTGACATGCCTACCTTAGAGTAGGTATACTTACAGCAGAGTCAATAGGAAGAAACATTAATTTTAAAAAGTGTGTTAAAAATATAAAAACTCGAAATAAATAAAATAAAAATTACAGATAAGATTTTAAACAAGGTGTTACATAATACGTATCGTAAGGGATTACGATAAAAAAAGTTTAAGAGTTCCTGCTGGCTCGATGTTAGAGAGTTCTATATTTTATATACAGACAGACATGCCCGCTGTAACAAGGTGCCACACAAAACAATCTTTGGTAATTAAAAAAGTGGCCGAAAGGGACTTTTTTATCTTAAGGTGTTGTACTCTTAAAATATATTTAAAAAAAAACTAGTTCGCTTTACAATTTTGACTGATTTTGTTGTTAGTGATTCTGAATGAAGAGCAAGCTCGTCGCCAGTTGCACCTAGTTGCGTACCTGTACGTCGCCGTGTGTGTCGCCTCACTGGTGGTGGACCTGACCTTTGCCACGCACTTCGGCATGGATTACACCTATCTTACTAACCAGTTGGTAAGTTTCCAACCGCATAGTAAGAAAGAATGGTACTACAACAACAAACAACAAAAAACAACAGAATAATAACCAGCGGACAATTAAGACGCTTCTAACGATACCTCATTCGTTTAATTATGATAGATAGTTTAGGAGATATGTGGGAACAGACAAACATACATACATACATACAAACATACATAGCGGCTAAAATCATAACCCTCCTTTTTGCTTCGCCGTAGTCGGGTAAAAATTACGAAGTATGGGCGCGCATTGTCTTTTCATTGGCGGTTGTTTGCTTGCTATCGGCGACGTGCGATGTTGCGTAGGAAAAAATTATAGAAACCTAACTTCTTCAGATACCTACATTAACCATCCTGAAAAACTTTCTTGTGCCGATTATATTAAACATAGTACATAATATAATAAATGCAGTTATTGTTATTGTATCAGTTTGTGAAGACCTGTCACATACTTTCTGTATTTAGCAAGTATATTGATAGATCATGTTCTGCCCTCAGAATTTGTCCTCTCCTGGCCTCGGCATGAACTACGAGAGGGATCTGCTGCGCCTGGGGGCTTTCCTCTTGATGACCGTCTGCTTGAAAGGTTTCGTCGCCAGCGCCATTAACTGCGTGCTGTTAGTGCTAATCAGCATCTACGTCGTTCAGTACCGTGAAACCTCGATAAAAGAACAGGTATGGTGCGACGAATACGAACACTAAATTATTTAATTTTCCAAAAGGTAAACTAAATCTGCTATATTTTTCATAATAAATAAATACTTCTTCTTGACTCATATTAGAATTACCTATACATTATTATATGTATTGTATTATTTTCCAGCATTCCATTCACAAGCTGGGACTACTAAATGCATACGAGTGAGTATTAAACAATTAACAAATAAACTTACAACTGGCATAGCAAGCACGAACAAATAATGAATTTCGCAATCGCATACCTATGCATAAAAAACAGTAAAGTCAAATTGTATTTTCGAAATTCGCTAATTCGGAAACCTGCACACTCCTGCGAAGAAATTCAAAGGTCGACTTTTGAAGTCGACGATGACAAGTATTTACAGCTCAATTTTTATTCCTAACAGGCAGACTAGACGACCGGAACCTTGGCACTCGGAGACTGGCTCGTTCTATAGAGGGTAATTAAACTATTCATGCTTATATTTTGGTTTAAAAATAAGTCCTTTCCATGACTGACTAATATCAATTATAAACATTAAATCCGCAAAGTTAAGACTGATACTCACCATCTGCAAATGTTTTTTGCGACAATAGTGTACTTTCGGTAATGAAAAATAAATTATGAAATTTGATAAAAATTAAAATTGATATTGTAATATACTTAAATTTTGAGTCATAAAAGCACATTATTGTTTTATTATATTGTCGTAATTTTTAATCTGTATATCACATGACCTAAAGCACGAGCCGCCATGGTGTGACGTCATATAGGCAAAAACTGTCAATTCAGTGTAAACAGCTATATAGGTACATCTATCAACTTTAACTTCAAGGAGTAATAATGAATGAGAGCCGGTCGTATTACAAATATTACGTCACCAAATTGGCTGACAGCGTTTTCGCGGGAATAAGAAATGTTTAAAATTTAATTTAATTTTATGGCAAGAAAGCGTAAACACGCACATTTTGCCGAAATATACATATTTTTTTGTGGCTTTTTATTAGGAAAATCAACATTTTGAAGTACTTTTTCAAACATAGTAGAATACCCTGGATTTCATTGAAAAAATTCGATAAAAGGCAAGGAGAAAGTTTAAAAATAATATAATGCATTGAGAGTAACATTTTTAAAATATACGTGTGGTCTGACAAACATGTTTATACGGGCTGATCACATTGATGGAGTTGTCAAACGGGCCAACAAAGTTTTGTACGCAGTGAGAAGATCCTTTTAGTGCAATCCCCAGAAACTAGTTAAAATTTATAATACCTACATTAGACCACTGCTAGAATATGCCGTTCAGATCTGGAACCCATATATCGCCAAGGATCACCCTATTATTAATGAATGAAAGATTAATGAATCTTTTGGAGAGTGTGCAGAGAACATCTAAATTGCCCTATTGTCTGAGGAAGAAACCCTGTAATGAAAGACTAAGTATTTTAAAGCTGCCAACTTTAATAGAGCGGCGTAACCGCGGTGATCTAATTGAGACGTACAAGATCCTCTCAGGCAAATATGATTGCCCTGATTTATCTGCCACCTTCAGAACAAATTTGAATCCTCGCCCAAGACACAATAATGACAAGCAGCTGGTTCGTTGGAGGGCTAATAAGACCAATGTCGGGTATCATTCTTTGAATAATAGGGTGATGGATTCTTTGAATAAGTTACCACAAGAAGTTGTAGACGCACTATCCGTTATTAGTTTTAAGAATAGACTGGATAAGTGGTTGAGACAAAATAACAAAAAAAGTGCTTGTGATAGTGGACAGTAGTGAACTTCAAGAACTTATACACAGACCAGCCTAGATACCTGGAGAAGCGCAAAAGATCCCATAGGGTCGAAGTGCTCCGAGACTGACGTCTCGGCCCCTCCAAAGATAAGATAAGCCTAGACATAGGCACATCAGCCAGTGGCTGTTCACCTACTAAAATATAATAATAATAATAAAATCAAAAATCAAATCAACGGCCCGTTACAGTCCACAGCTGGACTATGAGCCTCCTCCACTTAAGTGGAGGGTTTTGCCATAATCTTCACGCTTGGCAGGCGGGTTGGAGATCGCAGATTAAAAGGTTACTGTATCAGAGAGCGCTGCTGCCCTAATTTTCATTTTTTTCCTAAGTCGCCTCTTACGACACCCACGGGAAGAGTAGGGGTTGGTGACAAATGAATTCTACTCTGCCGTCACCACACGGCTTAAATAAATAATAATATATTTGCATCGGCCTTTTCAAATGCTGTGACGCTTTTTAAGCGTTCTGTAATTACTATTAAAAACAAAAATCGATTTTCAGTCCTCAGACAAACGTAGCGTATATCGAAGATTCACCTCTGACGGCATCGCGCAGTCCTAGGGAGCCAAACACGTCAAATTACTCCAGGTAAATTACTAGCCTCTCAAGTTATGTTAGAACATGCTCTGTGCGCGATTGATCGAGTCACAAAGGCATACACTTTAACATTATAATGGTAGTATTATACTAAGGGCCTATTGAATAAAAATTACAACTTGAAGTGCATTGCGTAGCCAAGAAGCTTAAATTATAAACCATTATTTTTGGTATATCTATGACGCATTGGACATCGAACAAATATAAATTGTAAATTTTATTAAATAGACCCCAAGAATGAGTACTCCTCAATAGGGGATCGGAAATCTAAAATGTACTTAGATAAAATCAATATACTGTTTTACGATTATTTATCTAATTAATAATAATTTAATATAATTCATTTAAATATTTTTAACTCATTAACGCCCAAAATTAAAATAGCCGTATACTTTTGTTACAATTGTTTTTTATTGTCATAAAATGGTCTCAACTAAACATTTACATGCAAAAAATCTAAATATTATATATATTTGAGAAATCACAGGCGTGTACTCAAGCGAGTACAATGGGCGAATTACGAATTAAAATGCGCGAAACAATTGCGCTCGACACTTAGTGCTTTAAGACACATTGCAGAGGCCAGTGGACCTGGCTATGGCAAAGAGTGCAGCTTAGAGGTTTTTCTATGCGTTCCGGGTTATGGCCATTATTTTTAACCTCTAATCTAGTTACAGTCGAGGTTGCAGGGCGGCTCTTTGATTTTGTCAGTTGTAAGTATGCTTCGCCTTAATGATAACTGATCCATCAATCAGCCTAATCAGCTGATGTAGACCTCCCCAAGGACACGCCAAAGCGCACGTTTTCCCGCTTTCCTCATCCAACCACCACCAGCGACCTTCCTCAGGTTATCAGTCCACATGCGTCCCACACAACGTTTCCCGAGACGCGCGCGGTCTCCATTCGAGAACCCGTATGCTCCAACGATCATCGGTTCTGCGACAGATGTGGCCAGCCCACTGTCACTTCAGCTAACTGATCCATGTCGTTAAGTAAATATTACCCGCCACCATTTCTTCCCTTTGATAGAGACACGGTACAGACTTATGGACTGGTCCATTTGGTTGACTCCACCCATTCCTTTATTGGACTATGATCTAACATCTAAAACATGCTGTTGGGGGCTAGGGGTAGCATCGAGAATTTCATGGGCTGTACTATATATACTATATAATGGTTCACAGTCGGCTGGTTTCTGGAGCGTTTTACAGGACTAACTATGTTGGAAAGAGGCTCGTCATCACTTTCACCCCAGTCGTGATATATCATGATCTGGAAGCCGTGGGAATGCCTCTAAAGTTCCAGGAACAACTCTTGGAAGATTAGGACAAACCAGATCATCCTCAGTATCTTCTTCTTCGTCACTAACTTCGACTTCACATCGTCTTCCTCAGCAATTATGGACTCTAGGGCTTCCTCTAGTCTTGAGTAGTTGTTCTCACTCATAAAAATGCGGCGTTTTGACATTGTTATCATCAAAAGAATAATTATAAAGAAAGTAGATATTTAAAATGTATGCGCCCATTGTATCTGCTTGTGTACACTTCAATAAAACTACGTACTATGCAATATTTTGTAAAGTAATTCTATATTATTTTATATTATAAGCAAGAATACTGGTGTCGATTCGGCATACGCCCAACTAAACTAAACTTAAAATTTGTCCTGTCACTTTCTATCATTTTTAATTGAAAAGGGACCGAAGATCATCGGTTTTGTTTTTGTCTATGACTTCACGACTAACTGTCAAATTTAGTCTTGTTTTAGTGCCTACCTAACACCATTACGAATAAAAAGCCACTAAAATTGACAGTTAGTCGTGAAGTCAAAGACAAAAACAAAACAGATGATCTTCGGTCCCTTTTCAATTAAAAATGATAGAAAGTGACAGGACTAATTTTAAGTTTAGTTTAGTTGGGCGTATGCCGAATCGACACCACTGTCTATTAAAACTTTTAAATGTACAACCGAATTAAATTTATAAATTATTTATATTTTAATACAACAAAATAACTTACCTCAACACCAGCTAGCTTTTACTCTGACAAAAAGTAAAACATTTAACATATTTTTTCGCGCCGCTGCCATTTTTATCACTCTTCTAGACAGCTATGAGCCATCTATTGCAATAACATGCAATAAATTTAATTGATACCATTGACAAAATACGTCAAATGTTGCATTGTTTAGCTGTATCCACGTGTGTACAGAGGCCGTTAATGGGTTGAAGAAATAAAATATTGTTATTTACAATATTTGTAATCTGTACTGAAACACCAATCACAGTGCGTGACGTTTTGTGGGCAATCACAGACTGCACGGGTACTACGGGCTATATGACGGATACACCACTGTATGACCATAAATGACGTCACGCGCTCTCAGATGACATAACGTGGCGTTTTGGCGAGATTTTTAAACAAACAATATTAAAACATGATTTTGAGTACCTAAAAGACTATAAATACATAAATATTTATTTTTTATGGGAATAAGTATCCATAAAGATGAATTTAATACACTTTCTGAAAATTTGGCCGATCCCCTATTGTGGAACTTCATAAAAAGAGCACATTTCTTTAAGAATAAAAACTTTCGTCACGAGTGGGGTTTGCACCCACGACCCCCCGCATACTTGGTACTATTAATTATAAATCCATTTTTTATTAATACTAAATAAATATGTCTCGGTAGCTTGTATAGGTATGGTTTTGTCTAACAAATCGACACTATTGCGCTTAATTCGACTTCCAAGAAAACCAATTTATAATCATGGTAGCTTATACTATTGTTATAATAATAATATGCTTTATTAAATAAGTTTATCCAAAATTTATCTTTGACGTGATTTTTGTTTAATACCTCTGCGCCTGGTATGACTCGTGTAAGTAGTTACATAATGTTTCTTAAAATTGTTTTTAAATTGTAAATAAATCTTTTATTATTTTAAAAATAACTTAATTATAGTACAATATGTAAATAAAAATATTTAAAAAGATGTGAACGTTTTGCTAAGTACTCATTCTGCGTCTAACTAACCCAAAGGCCGGAAGCCTCTGATGCGCGCCCGTGCGGGCAGCGTCCGCGGGCAATTACAGTTTTAGTCGTTTGTACACTTGTTATATGAATAATGGTGTCGATTCGGCATACGCCCAACTAAACTAAACTAAAATTTAGTCTTGTCACTTTCTGTCATTTTTAATTGAAAGGGGACCGAAAATCATCGGTTTTATTTTTGTCTTTGACTTCACGACTAACTAAACTGGCAATTTTTTTACTGCCTTCGTAAGTTAAATTTCCGAGCAAGGTGTATTATTCTTGAAAAAGACTTTTATTAACGGATGAAAATTTAACGTTAACAAGTGGTTGATTCCTTGGTTTGATTCCTTCAGTGGTTCGGTTATTATGGTGGTATAGGATAGGAATACTTTTGTCTGGCAATCAATGTCAATATTCTAATACTAAACGCGTGTTAAACAGGTCTGACAGTTGGAGAAGCCCAAATGCGAGCGGGACGCGCCCGTTTTCGTACCTCGAGGAGCCGAAGCGTCCAGCGATGTCGCGCGGCGTCTCCACGTCCGAGCCGGCGGCGTGGGGCCGCGACTGGCCGCCGCCGCCCGTTCCGGCGCCCGACTACAGCCCGCACACGCCTAGGAGGCTTAAGCCTGCACTCAAACCTTACATGTAAACACTTTTTTTTTGTAAACTAATTGAGATATGCATGCGGTCGATAAATATGTGCGGCTTTAAGCGAAAACCGACGGGCGTGAGCTTGCAGTTGGCATAAAGCTGCGTACAACAAAACTTGTCACCTATCAGTTATTTTAAAAAGCAAAGCATAATAAGACGCCATATTCTGGTATTGAGCTGGAGTTACACAATGAAGTCATATAATTTAACGAACATCATTCACTGTGATGCCAATATTACGAAGTTAGCAGTTAAACGCTTCAGACCACATTATTAAACTATTTTATATTTTTGTAATTCTCTATGTGTAAGATTTTGTGTAAAATAAAACTAACATTCGCTATTAAATACTATTTATTATGATAATAACCAAATAAAATATGCTATTTATTACCTCAATATACAATATGAATTCTTATTGGTTGTATTATTTATGGCTTAGCCTTATACTGTCTTCACCTGAACTACCCCGGACTCTGGAAACAGTATAATGCGATTAAAATAACAATTCAATGGGTTTGTGCGAACTTCATTCGAATCCTGTGTGGATTACAATGCATTTTGTTTGTATTGGAGAACACCGATAGGTTCTTATTTCACATTAAAACATGCCTTATATTAAAGTTTATATCGTGTACATTACATTACTTTTTATTTCACTTCAATACATGCAATATTAACAAAGTTATGACCGCGAGAAGTTCCGAGCGTGTGACGTCATATGCAGGCGGTTGCGGGCGGTGTAATAGGAACGTTGCGTGCATATGACGTCACAGCTACCATTCGCCTCGTGCGGAAGTGTGCACTTTGATTGTTAATAACTCAGTCATTTTTAAAGATATAAAAAAATAATTATTATTTTTTGTAATTTTTTATAGAACATTTTGGTATTTTCAGCTAAAATCGTTGGTCAGACCCATTACGAGAATAGAATGAAGTTCACACGTTCTATTGTTATTAAATCACATCATAATATCGCGAAAATAGTACTTAAACCTCAGTGACGCGAAAGGGTCATCTTTTTAGAAATCTAATATTTGTTTTCATATTTGCGAAAATATGTGAAGAAATGTTACACTTCTAAATAGATTTCAGTTGCTTGGCATTTACTTTTACTTAATAATGTTTATACTATATCTGTATACACTGTAACACGAAAGAGAAACGGTAAGAACTAATAAAAAAAATGAGTATTTTTTTGTGATAGCAACTGTATGTACCCGGTATCGTTTTATTCGTTTACTGGAATAACATGAATTACAAATGTTGTATGCAAGTCTTGAAAGTCTGTTGCGTCCAAGGTTACGACTTTTTCAAGAGAATCTAAACACGGTGTCATTGGAATGTATTCAACATTACAAATGAAACAGATGGTTAAAACGTGTTCGGCTTAAATTTTTGATGGTTTTAAATGTGCTACCCTTTGTTAGCATAATATTATATTCTCTAGAAATTATATTCTCAAAATATTACATTGTGGACAGTGGCCGCCAACACTGACTGACTGAGTGACTGACATATCAACGCACAGCCCAAACCGCTGGGTCTAGAGATTCCAAATTTGGCACGTAGGTTCCTTAAGAGGTCTAGGGGTGCACTAAGAAAGGATTTTTCAAAATTCACCTAAAGGGGTGAAACGGGGGTGCAAAGTTTGCATGGGGAAACAAGATTAGTTATACTATTTTATTCGAAACTTGACAGGAATACTCCTATCAATAAATGAGTAAATACGTGTTTTTTTTAGAATTCAACCCTTAAAAGGGGGAAATGGGGTGACAAAGTCACACGAAAACAATAACGATTTTAAAATCCTTCATGTACGTGTATGGTACATGTAGGGTATCAATCAATCAATCAATCAAAAATATTTTATTCGATTTAAGATTTTTACAATCATTTTTCGACGTCAAAGCTATCATGGATGGCACGTTCACTACCGATTCAGTACGTGTAGGTGTAGTATATTTTACTTAGTTCGGTCGTCGCGGGCAACAGCTAGTTGTTAATAATCAGTGCCAGTAATGTAACTTGTAATGGCTGTAAAATAGGAACAGTGAGAAACGCTAGTACGCTCGTTTCATGTTTTTCAACTTGATTTGGTCGGTTCAGTACGTGTACACAGTAGTAAGAACCTAACCAGGCGCTATCAACCTAGGACTCTGATAACGACGAGATCTGCGGTCTCACTTCAGTTAACGAAGAATCCTACTCGTCCAGCCGCACCACAGATGTCGCTTATAACAACGACTTCTGCAGTCTCGCTGCAATCAACAAAGAAACTTACTTCTCCAGTCTCACCACAGGATAATGGCGACGCCAACGACTTCTAAATTTGCAATAGCTACCAAGACGAAGAAACATCAGCCTTCGAACTCAACTTTACCAACGCTCATCCTTCTTCGAATTAACCCGTGTTCCACTATTCTTATACTGGCTAATTAGGCTGTATAGTACAGTCGGTCGGTTGTGACTGGTCACCCTTGCGGCTAGCTCACCGTCCTCTCGTGCGTTTGACGGGATCAGGCTTGACCTGGCTGGGACGGTGCCTATCAATCAATCAATCAATCAATTTAACATTACATAGTTGAGTTTACCATTCACACTTTTATTTTCAATAAAATTTATTTTTAATTAATATTCAATAGTTTTGTTTTTTACTGTGTTGGTTTGTACTTCCATTGTTATACGAATGCAATTTATCGCGAATTTAATATTTTGAGAATATAATATTATTCTAACAAAGGTGTGCTACAGCCTAATAATTAACTTACAAAACAAGCCTCGGTAGTTCGGCATGGTTGTTCTACCGAATCTGAGACTGACTGAAGAAGGTTCCTGAACTTCAGTATTGGATAAAACAATCAAACTATTAAGATTAAACAAAATCGCCAGCGAAGCAATCGATGAATGATCTTTCGAAGAACGGTTCCGAGCTCTGCACCCACACATTATAAAACGAATACAATTTCAACAAGGAAAATAAGTAACTAAAGAAGAGGTAATAACTTAATCAAAATCACATAAATAGGCACAATATCAAAAAAGGCACAAAATATTTACTTTGTCTGTACAATATATTATAATTATGTACAGTTTTTATAGTTTCTTATGTACAATATTGTGATTGCGTAGATCTAGCCCACCGTACACTTACCCCTTACACGTTGTATTTAAATTTTTACACACTTTGGGTGTTTTCGATATTTTCAAGTTTTATTCTAATATTTTAACAAAATGTGTTTATTAGTTCATTGGTTTGTCCATATATAAATAAAACCAGGTTTGTCTATGAATAAATTTGGCATACGCAGCAATAACAAACATGGATGTACAATCTGAATGCAGTTCTGGTGAGGTGAGACATTCCAGAACTGCATTCATATCGCGCACGGACTATAAATATATAGTCTATGACATAGTGCTACTTTTCCAAGGGAAGATGTCTATACGATTATTATTTGAAATGTCATACCCAGCGAAACACAAGAATGATGTGTTGGAGGTGATGTAGTACACTTCAATGACTGAAGAACAATAAAAAGTAAATATTTAAATTAAAACTATATTACATGACAATTCATATTTATAAAAACAAAACCTTGCTTAAAGTTATTTTACAATCTTTTTGGAGCACTTGAGAAATGAAATAGGTATTGGTATAACGGTATTTTGTTATTTTAAAATTCAGACTAAAGGTACGCTTACAGTACGACACAAAAGAGTAGACAAAAATTGAGGGCGCTGTACGGAGTAAATTGGCAACACTGATGATTTTTCAGTCAATCATTGGAACTTCCTGTTTTTGGCTACCAATCACTGTCAGTTAATCTGGTGTTGCTTTTGGTAAAGAATTTAGTTCCATCTTTATTTAATTTCTACTCTTTTATGTCGCACTGTACTTAATAGAACAAGCCCCGATTCTTGTAGCCTAGCATAAAAATTCTCATGTACTTTTCAGCTTTGATAAAGATAAGGGTCAGGTGTTGAACCTGAATGTAGTAAGAAGGCATCAAATGCACAGTCTTAGGTTAGATTTGATGTAAACACATCTCAAAAAAATCTAAAATTGTCAGCTGTGCGTTGAGGCTACCTGGCTGCACACTAGCGCCACTTCTATAAAAACTCCGAGAAAACAAAATTTATCAAAAATCCCTTTGGTAAAATTGTTTCCTATGTCGTCTGAAGTCGTCTTGAATTTTTCTGATAAATTTATGAAAATGTGGTTAACTGTAGTTACAGATATCTAGATTTTTGACCGAGCGAGCGAAGCGTCTCCGTTTCAGCTTGGCCAAAATTGCTTTTGTATGTCTATCTGTCTGTTTGTTCTACTCTACAGGTCGCCTTTCTCAACCGATTCTCGTGAAATTTTGGGAGCAGGTTCGATAAATTAATCGAATTTTATTGTCGAGTCAGTTTTTGGAAATTTTAAAAATTGACGGAGTTATTGGTGTTGCCAGCTTACAAGGCCTACCGCTGAGGCTGTTTTTCTCTACAGGTCACATTTTTCAACCAATAAAATAAAATAATATAAAAAAATTTAAAAAAAGAAAAAGAAAATTAAGTTTAAAAATTAAAAACAAAATTTAAAAAATCAAGGGGTCGGGGATGTTTGTGGAGAAAAAATTAAAATAAATATAAAAAGATATACAGACTCGCGAAGGCTACAGCTCACAGAGCCGCTAGTATTATATTTGTCAGTTTTAAAAATACCAGACGACCTATGAAACAATTTTACCAACCGGATTTTTAATATACATATTATATATTTAAGTTGATTCGGAGTGGAGATGATTTTTTATTGAAGTGGCGCTAGCATTCAAGCTCATTGGCGTGGGGGAGGGAGCCCAATATAAATCTATCATACATTCGAAACATCATTCGTTCATCTCCCTCACTTCAATAAAAGTAAGACAAAAATAGACCATCAATATCAATTTCGGCACCAGCTCAAGTTACTGTGCAGGATCATATTATTATGACGCCGCTTATCGCTTTTCATTTTGCCTTTGTTTTATTTTAAAAATAATATTAAGCATAATTTCATGATCAATTTAATTAAACGATACCTACCTACTATGATTCTAAGTGACATATTAAAATCTTATTGTGATATATTTTAATTTTGGAACGTTATTTTGTCAGCATAATAGTATTATTACATGTTATTTTAAAGTTTGGCATAAAGTTTGATATATTTCATTTTTAGAGCGTTATTTTTTTTGGCGCAGTATATTATATTATGTTAATTTAAAGTCTGACGCCCATTTAAATTTATTTTACTCTATAATAAGGAAGTGTTACATTTTGTTGGTGAATGTTTAGCTGTGATTCTTTTATTGTTTTATTTGTATTTGATACTGGATAATTTTGTACCTTTTCGCGGCGTTTTATACGTTTTGACATTGTAATCTTTTAAACAATTTACATAGATTAGTTGATGATGAACAATGTAGCTTCACCCATGTTGACGTGCCCACAGTGCCCTAATTCGGCTAGGCTTTTTTCGACCCGAGGTCTTAAAGTGCATATAACCCGTGCCTCGCCTCCGTGTGTACCTTGTAGCACATCACCGCTGGTCACTGGTCCACAGTCAGATTTGAATAATCTTTTTGCCCTTAACAAGAACGTTCGTGTCCTTCGCCACATGCTCGTACCAAAGGGGGCGAGAAATCTGGCTGCGGGTAAACTGAGTGAATTGATAGAGAAGGCTTTAAATACTAACGATACTGTGGACTGGTATTCTCTGATACAGGTTTAAGATGCCCGGAGAGAAATGGTGCAGGTAGTTTAACATCCACAGTTAAAAAGAATATTTTAGATTCTTTTTCTGGGGATTGCTTACCTCAAGGGCCGCGGTCTTTGACCAAATCGATTGAGGCGAAAGTCTACGAGGGAGACCTGAGGGGTGCGATCCGACTTTTGACATTTAACGATGACGTTGCTCGTCCTGGGCCAGTAACTCTCGATGCTTTAAAATCCAAGCACCCGGCCCCGTCGCGACCGCGGTCTTATCTTCCTGTGCCAGACAACGGTTCTCCGGCTTTAACCGTGGAGGTGGACGCCGTTATTCTGGCGCTAAATTAATTTAATAGGGGCTTGGATGGAATCAGACCCGCACACCTGAAGGAGTTGACATCTGGTTCGGCAGGAGACAATGGTTCTGCTTGAGAGGTTGTCTCGGCTTTGCAATTTTATGCTGAGTGGGCGTCTGAACCCTGATGTTTGCCTCTATATGTATGGAGCTAACCTGTGTGCGCTGGAAAAGAAGGACGGAGGAGTCAGACCCATCGCTATTGGCAGTGTCTTCCGGCGCCTGACGGCGAAATTGGGCTGTCGCGTAGTCAAGAAAGAAATGGCAACCTATTTGCAGCCGCATCAGTTGGGGGTTGGCACGCAGTTAGGATGCGAAGCAGCCATTCACGCCACACGTTCGTTTGCGATGGATGTTAAGAACTCTCAGTCCCTCATTGTTAATCTGTATTTAAAGAATGCGTTCAATTCTTTGGAAAGGGACTCTCTGTTGAGCACGGTGAGGGATAAAGTTCCTATTTTATACCCATTTCTGCATCAATTATATGATACCACATCCAACCTTTTTTACGACGAGACCCTTATACCATCTCAGGTTGGAGCTCAACAGGGAGACCCACTTGGTGCCCTCGTGTTCAGTCTTGCAATTCACTGTGCAATCGTGGACCTTAAGTCTCCCCTGAACATATGGTACCTTGATGACGGTACTATAGGCGGAACTCCTGAAGAAGTTGAAAAATATTTGGTCACTCTGATACCACGCCTTCGGGAGTTAGGGTTAGAGGTGAACTCATCTAAGTGTGTGTTTTTCCCTTGTAGCCCGGAGATTCGTACGCATTTCACCTGTTTTCGGACTTTACTATCCGGGTTCAAGGAGCTGAACGCAAGCACTTTTTCACTGCTGGGTTCACCTATATTCCCGGAGGGAATTCCGGAGGCGTTGGAGGTGAGGGAACGGATGCATGGCCTGGCGCGGGATCGCTTAAAACATTTGCCAGCCCACGTTGCCCTGGTGCTGCTTAGGGTGTGCTTCGCTGTCCCCAAGATAACTTACCTCCTACGAACAACCCCTTTATAGCTGTATCCGGCGGAGATTGCCTCATTTGATAACAGCTTAAAAGAAGGCGTTGAAACCATTTTAAATGTGTCCCTGGACGATAATGAGTGGTGTCAGGCAGCTTTGCCGATTAGGCATGGGGGTTTAGGAGTACGGCGCGCCCGCGATTTCTGTTTACCGGCCTTTTTGGCGTCGGCCCATGGTGTAGCGAACCTTGTCACTACTATTCTTCCTACTAATGGTGTCAAGGCGAGCATTTCATTCACAGCCGAAGCCTTGGCAGTTTGATCTACTCTTTTTCCGGGCGAACCAATCCAAAAAGCTTTCCTGGGACGACGTCGCATAAAAGGCTGCTTTCGGGGGACTCTTGACAGACGCTGGAGAGGCTGCGGGGGGCGGCTTGCCAGGGGTCAGGGGCATGGCTGCACAATTTACCATCTCCCCATCTGGGCACTTTACTGGACGGTGACTCATTGCGTGTTGCCGTTGCCCTGCGCCTAGGTTGCAAAGTTTGCGAGCCGCACTCTTGCATTTGCGGTAAACTAGTGGAGGCAGATGGCGGACACGCTTTAAGCGCTGTCGCTGCTCAGTGAGGTTCCCGCGGCACCATGCCCTTAACGACTTAATACGTAGGGCTCTAGTTGCTGCAAACATCCCCTGCGTGCTTGAGCCCCCCGGATTGAGTCGGTCTGACGGCAAGAGACCTGACGGCTTGACGTTGGTCCCCTGGCAGAGGGGCAGAAGCTTGATCTGGGACGCGACTTGCGTCAACACTATTGCCGCATGTCATCTCAGCTGGCTGCAGCAGCGGACGAATTGCCAGCCCAAAGAAAGCACGAAAAATGCTGAACTCAGTTCTTACCTCTTTATACAGGTGGCGGTTGAGACATTGGGTTCCTGGGGCGCGGTGGCAAAAAAAATTATTAGGGAAATTGGCTGCTGTCTTAGGGAAAGAGGTGAGTTCCTGGCGCAACGCTTGTCCCTGGCAGTCCAGCGTGGTAACGCGGCGGGCATTCTGGGAAGCTTTGCTCCGGGAATGGTTCGGGGAGGTATTTTAGATATTTAAGGTTTGACTTTGATTGATTGTTTGTATTATTTTGTATTAGTTTGATTGATTGTGTTTTCTTGTAATGTTAATAAATAAATATTACTTTCGTCTTTTAATTTTATGGAAATAAAGAGATCACAATATTTTTTTTAGTTTTTTGTTAGAAAACAATTCAAGACGAGTGTCACTTATATATTATAGAAGACAAGGTTTATTAAATTTTGGATTCAGGATACCGGGTTAAAAGCAAAATAACAAAACATTTTGAAAATCCTTGTACTTTTGCAAAACTCTAATTCAGTGGCCATGTAGGGAAAGTATCATTATATGAAAAATTTGTTTATTCACTTTAACTGAAAATAAACTGTTTTGTTGCTAACAATGTGGTAGGTATGGGCTATTATTTTTGTTTTGCAATGTTATGGTCGTAAATCCTCAATCACAAACCATCAGGTTTCCTTTGCTCTGTCTCCATCTTTTGTGCTTCATCTTTTGGAGGCTCTAATATGGGTATTTCACGTTTATTTTTTATTGAACAAACTGTCCTAGTTTCTCCTTTATGACTTTCGTCATTAGGGAAGGAAGTGTCCTTAGAAATGTACACACTTTCATTTTCTTCACTACACGTTTTCTGCAGAACAGCATCTTCATTTGAAAGGGATAGTTCAAATTGGGCGACTAGTTGACCTAGGACCTTTTTGAGATGATCGAACGATTCCTTCTCGGCGGCCAGGGGTTGGCTCTCAACAACAGCTTCGCAGTTTCCTTCTTCACAAACGTTTTCATACTCTCTTTTTAAGGATTTCAATTCGCCTACTATTATGGTTAAATCGGGGTCAGTTTTCATGGCTTCAGTCAAGACCTGACCCTCTCGAGAGAACAGGAAGACAGCGGGTATCTTGATATCGTCTTTGCCGTCGCCGGACATGGCAAAGAGAGCTGTGTTTTCGTATGTAGATTCTTCGACATTGTCCAGCATGACGGCAAGTTGAGCGCCGGCGGCTTGTATGTTGCGTACTTTTTGTGCGAAGGTGCACTGACCTCGTTTGGCGATGGCGAACTTGCCGGCGAGCTGCGCGGCGTTACGCGGCGGCTCGCAGGCGTGCAGCGGGTCGGCGTAGGCGAGCGATCCGGCCAGCCGCACGTCGCCCGCGATCTCCTTGCCGAAGTGGCCGGGGCCCGCGGGGAAGATCTGCTCGCGGATAATGACGCCGGCGGGGTGCACGCCGTTCTCCAAGTCACTCAGCGTGTTCCACTTCGACATCTCGCGCATGAACGTAAGGCCTTCCGCCGCATCTTTCGCCGATTTCGCCTACAATTAAGAAATAGTTAAAATGAGAAATTGACGAGCTAAAGAACCCGACAAATTAAAATATAGAATAAGAATAATATGCTAAAAAGTTAAAACATTAAAATTAGACTCGTAAATCAAGCTTGACCCAGATTTCACCTCGCAAACAACACTAAAAACTATAAAAATATCTTACTACTTATAAATAGTGAATCTGTGTTATTATTGATTAATTTGTACAAGAACGTTATGTACGTTTATTCGATGCCCTTAGGGTGAAGGAAAACCTGCGAAGAAATTCAAAGATTGTGTGTGAAGTCGACCAACACACTGGGCCAGCGTAGTCGAATAAGGGCTGATAGCCCTAACTCAGGGTAGGCTCGAGCCCCTGTGTGGGGTCGTACTCACCGTGGAGGTGGTGTAGAGCAGCTGCACGCGCCCGTCGGGCAGCGTCAGCACGGATATGCCCATGTCCTGCAGCGCGTGGATCTGGCGCGGGTCGTTGAGCGGCCGCAGCCGCGCCGCTGGCCGCGCGGCCGACGAGCCCAGCAGCTGACGCAGCGGCTGCCGAACCTTCTCCGCCACCAGCGACGCCGTGTTCGGACAAGTCCTGCGAACAACGCAAGAAATTGATAATCAATATTTGAATTAGGTAATAGCTGGAATAATCATCTTAAGTTAAAAACACGACAGCCCTGCCAAAACAATTATAGCCAGTGTCACTCGGGCTGATGAAAGGATTCTAACGATATCCCATATAACCAAATCTGTTCCGACATTTAGAAGTTATGGTGGAATAAAGAAACTCACATACATACATAAGTTGTAGCTAAAGTCCCAAAAACCAAAACTAAAGCAGTTAGTATGCAATATAACAAAATTAACAAAGAATTAACTAAACAATTTAATGAGTGTAAGTCTGTCATTACTAAATGGATACAACAAAAAGATTATGATGAAACGGAGAGCCTTTTAGAAATTTAAATTTAAAAATAAATTGATTACAATACACACTCACACACCACTCCCTACTATACATATACCCCAAACACACCCCCCCAGTACACTACCTACCTACACCCTTTTTGATATTAGTTAAGTTACTTTTCTCCGACACGCTCGAAAATGTGATCATTACTGTAATAAAACAGTACGCGAAGTGACACATTTTTGGACGAAACATTGCCCCATACAAAACAGCGGCCGGCAATGTGCCTTCAAACGGCCTAGGCCAGCAAAGTAACTTACATTCAGAAATTTCAATGTTTTTGAGTCTTTTATAGCATACTCTTCATAAGTTTTAATGTTCTAAATTCAAATTTTATATGAATCGTACACGACTCGTAGTAATTTGAGTTGGCAGTATGCTCTGTATGACACTGGCATAAAACAAAAAAAATAAAAGTGTACAATATGGCGGTTTGTTTGTAATTTTCGCCGCTTACTATGTATTTATTTTGTTACTTATTTTTCATGATGGAGTTAACTAATCATTGAAATGGGGAAATATTATAACAATGCATGGTTCAAGAAATCAAAGTAGAAAGTGATAAAGATTAGAACTTATAAGTTTAGTGCTATACAAGTAGACATCTAAATTCAAGGGACCACAATATTTTTAGTATTTTGTAATTTCCTCGCATATTTCAGAGAAAAGCACTATACAAGCCTCGGCCGCAATAACTCTTGCTGGACTCGTACACAATAAAAGTCCTCGCCTGCGCCTCGGACTTTAAACGTGCCCTCGTCCAGCAATAACTAATTTTGCGGCAGCGGCAGTAATGTACTAAAATTTTAAAATATAAACAAAATAATATAATGTGTTAGGTAAGGAAATGCCGAATCTTCTGACACAGGTAAATAATTACTTAAAAGAAGATTCTGGCAACTAGTCTAAAAAAACTGTACATTTTATTGAATAAAATATTTGTATGTATTGTATTTGTATACATGAACCCTTAACACGTTTTAGTGTTAGGTACTGTGGAGTTTGTATGCTCTGCGTGCGAACTCCGTGAAATTTTATTCTTTTGAATTGATCCTTTTTTGTTATTGCTGGCACTCGAGAGTAGCCTTATGTTGGTGAAAAATAGAGTATGAGTTTTGGGAAGTCAAGAAAATGATCTGCAAACGATCGATGTTGAAGTGTGGATAGGAAAATAAAGAATTAAATCATTTTGCAAAGTCAAGCTGAAGAATTAATTCGTGTACAGCTGCCTAGTCACGAGCGACGCCCCCTGGCCATTAAGTGGCCGCCAGTTGCGAGAGTACACCTAAACGGACTTGAGGATTAATAGTAGTAGAAATAAAAGAAGGTAGGTACTAGAATAATTACAGATTTATTTAAACTAATAGAAATTATGTAGATCCCAGGGTATGGATTACACTTGTTATTAATAACTAAACCGAGTTCACTTAAAGTCTTTAATAGGTACACCACTTCCCGAGCATTATTCCTACAAAATGCAACGTTGCCAACTCGTGCTGCACGCTAATTTAACGCTATCGTCGAATTTTCATTTTTCAGTGGTATCACTTGCAACCCACACTTCAAAACTCCAAGCTGTAGATTAATGCTGCATACACATCCTTAAGAAATCCAATCCAATGATGCGGTCCTCCTATATACGCTGGCGGTAGAAAGCTGCATGTTGGCACTCCTCCGTGAACGCTCTCCAGTCTTCTCTAGAAGTTGAGTCTTAATCACGGTGCGTGAAGCCCCAATGTCCAACGCCAATTGGCACTCCTTTCCATTGACCGCTCCGTCGATGGCTAAACCTTGTCCATTAAAGCTTAAGGCAGGGTGGAACTTCCAGTTTTTCTATTCAGCTTTCGCTTCGCAGCCTCAAACTTTCCTGCCTGCAATACACCTTAAACATTTTCGACACCACTTTTCTACGTCCCCTTTGCAGTGTATCCAAAGTCTTCGCTATGCCTGGATGTTCACCCCATGTTTCTACATGGTAACTTCGTAAAATCTCTTCTACACTCTTCTCTGGAACAATTAGCTGCAGTGGTCTCTCTTTCCCACACGATGTCTCTAACTTCCGATATAAAAGTCCATCATGAAAGACATGATTCCGCCATTGCGTCTCTTGGCTATTTGAGTCGCATTTGCTAGGTCACTCCAACTTGGCTTTGGTGAATTTCGCCCCATACGCTTCAAGATCGGTCTGATGTTGCTGTCCATACGCTGCGCGTTTCACGTAGCTTCATTACTCCATTCATTGGTCATTGTATTTGTTTTTATCACTCGCACATTTACAATATCCCTGGAGTTACGTTTTTGTTCTTCTGAACACGGTCTCCACGCTTTTATTCAACCTCCCATTGCAATGATCTTCCTCAATCTCTGTATCCGTGTTGAGACATCTGCTTGTAAAGTGCCCCGCATCGCCAGCAAAGCATCCGTGCAGAACCGAAGCGCTCGTACCTCTCCGAAACTGCATGCTCAACTTTCTCTTCCTTACAGCGGCCCTCCTTTATCTCTTTATCAGTCTTCGGACAGCTGCTGAAGTGTCCTCGCCCTCCACAGCGCCAGCTCAGCATTTGTCGCCCAGGTACACATGGTCTACTTATATCTCTGGAGACCGTCACCTCGCGCACTCTGTAGCTGCATGGATCTCTTACTGCTTCTACCTCCAAAGCATGAGACACAGCGTCCTTCAGAGTATTGTGGTGGGCCAAACGTACAGCAGCGCAAACTTCGGTGTCACGAATGCCATCAATAAAAGCTTGCAATACCACTTCTTCAGCTGGATTTGGTGAGTCTTGGTAAGCTTTCCGTACTAGCTTCTCTATTTCCAGAGCCCATTGTTGCAGTGGCTCACCAGCACGTTGAGTACGTTCCCTCAGCTAAGCTCCTCGGTACATGTGTTCCAGATGAGCATCTCCAAATCTGGACTCCAGAGCTTCAAGAAGGCGTTCATAAGCGATGTCATCACTTGCTCCTGAGGCTTCTAATACAGCTAGTGCCTTCCAACGAAGCGCCACTGTCAAAGTTGTCTTAGCTTTTATTTATATAAGTTTTTAAAAACATTGTTTTTGACCCGGGTTTTAAAAACGAAGAACCGAAACCGGTTCTACAAGCCCTAATAGGAATAGATTGTTTGAGTAGCAGGCTTTTTCGATATATAATTAGCATTAATTTTGGAATTGACAATATTTTATTTAAAAAAGGAAACGCAAAAGATGAGACGACTGTGGAGTTTCTTCAGTAAGCTCTTCTCCACAGATTTCGCCATTGTGCTAGAAACTCACCTAAAAAAATGTAATGACGAATCTAAGTGATGTCCTATGGAAATAAATATTTTTTGATTTGATTCGTCCCGCTTAGTAGGTGAACTGCTTACACTGAACGCTAGTATCATCGCTAGGGACGAATGTTTTAAAATCAGAAAGTATTCCTTTGACAGACAATAGTGCTTTAGTAGTAGGTAGCGTTACATTATATTTATTAGTAGCAGCCTATTCTGGTACTGCGTAAAAATAAGTCGTCCTTGATTATCGCTCTCGAGTCCAATCAATTCGCCGTAAACTGATAAGAACTCTGTTTCAGTTAGCTTATGCTCAAGCTGTTCTATTTTTCTTTATGTAGAAACCACTTATTTGTTTGCTTGTCCATTTCACACATTCTCAACAAGAAACGTTATTTTATATGTTTTAAGATTTTCGTGGTTGTTCACTACACTAAATTATCACAATTTGCGGGTTTCTTACCACGGTTATACTTAATATTGTTACCTCGATATTTCGGAACGGTTACACGCTCCATGGTCACCAGTAGACTGGTGTGGCGAGTGGACAGCTCCTAAGGACAGACATATCTGTCTACCCTCTTTCGGACGCGGCGACTACCCTCACGTTGATTGTTCGAAGTTCGAACTTCGAACCACTACTATTGTCACTCACTTATATTAAGTATAACCGTGGTAACAAACCCGAAAATTGTGATAATGTTAGTGTAACGCTATTTTAATTACAAGAGATGATCAATTGAACAACTCACTTTCTGTATCTGTCCTCGTCGTCGTCGTCGATCTTGAGCGTGAAGTAGGAGGTGTTCCGCCCGGCAGTGGCCAGCGATAGCGGCAGGAAGTGGGCCTCCGTCGTCAGCACATAGTCCTCCAACTTCACCGGCAAGTCTCTACAAATATATAAAGAACTCGTAAACAAATCATTTATACCACATTGACTACTCTGAAATATTTTAAATCTTTCGTCATTGTTATTTATGTGTTGTGATGTTAATAACCATATCTAGTCTTTCGAGTTTCAGACGCTTGGCAGTCTTGGCAGTAATAGTATATTACTGCCACGGCCGTAAAATTAGTTGTTGTTGGATAAGGGCACGTTTAAAGTTCGAGCCGTAGGCGAAGACTTTTATTGTGCAGGAGTCCAGCAAGAGTTATTGCGGCCGAGGCTTGTATAGTGCTTTTCTCAGAAATATGCGATGAAATTATAAAATACTAAAAAAATGTGGAACCTTGGATTTAGATGTCTACTTTTTCTTGTAGTGTCAAATGTAGGTGTGTGTAATACCATGTTGGCTTCACCAATATTACAGGGAGCTAAGTTATTATATAAGCTAGTGCAAATAGGTTTAAGAATACAAATTAATTTTAATGTAATAGGTATTAAATGTGAAATCGCAAGAAGAGTACAGTTGGGCTGGGCAGCATTTGGGAAACTGCGTCATATCTTTTCGTCGCCACTACCGCAATGCCGGAGAGCAGGGTGTATCATCAGTGTGTCCTACCCGTATTAACATACGGAGCCGAGACGTGGAACATGACGGTGAAGCTGGCCCACCGGCTACATGTCACTCAGCGAGCTATGGAAAGCTCTATGCTTGGTATTTCGCTACGGGATCAAATCCGAAACGAAATCATCCGGCAGAGAACCAAGGTGGTTGATATCTTCCAGAAATATAGCAAGCTGAAGTGTTTGTGGGCTGGCCACGTCTGTCGCAGAAACGATGAGCGTTGGAGCAGACGGGTTCTCGAATGGAGACCACGTCTCGGGAAACGTAGTGTGGGACGCCCCCCTGCCAGGTGGAATGATGACCTGAGGAAGGTCGCTGGTGGTGGCTGGATGAGGAAAGCGGGTGATCGTGCGCTTTGGCGTGCCCTTGGGGAGGCCTACGTCCAGCAGTGGACTGCAATAGGCTGATTGATTGAATTGGTATTATGTTAATACTACTGTAAAATTTTGCCTGTAATTATGAGGGTGGTATGGTCTATGACTCTATGTTGATCAAACCCTCTATAAAAAAAAAGATGTCTACTCGTGTCATACTAAACTTATAATGAAGTTCTAATCTTTATCACTTTAACCTCTTTTCAACTTCTTGAACCATTCATTGTTATAATATTTCCCTAATTCAATGATTAGTTAACTCCATCATGAAAAATAAGTACCTAACAAAATATAAAATAGTACTTACGATAAAAATAAAAGAGGAGAAAATTACAAACCGCCAAATTGCGCGCTTTTTTTTTTGTGCCAGTGTCATACAGAGCATACAGCCAACTCCAATCCCTACGATTCGTCAACGATTCATATATAATTTGGATTCAGAACATAAAGCTGTGACTCCTGCTATGTTTTGCTGTACACAAACAGAAACCATCACAACAAAACAAAAAATATGCATGTTTATCTATGGTTCCTTTACACAAATTCCCGATGGAAAACATCCACCGGAAATTTGTGAACTTCCAAAAATATTTTCTATGACAATAAAAAGACTAGTATTTTGCAAAGTATTTTATACATACCTACATCAAATCTACTTTTAATATTTTTTGTTATAGTAACTGTATAAAGTGCCTATTGAATTATTGTACAATTATAGAAGTCTCAAAATACGGTTCAAATTTTAAAATTCGTAGTACTCAATAAAGTTTGGCAGGACTTTATGTAATTTTATAATGTAATATGTTTAAGAAATAAATACAAATACAATATAAACCCTGCGCTGAGCTGAACTATAGAACTGATGGTAATCATTTTTATCTTCGTCACATTTATTACAATCCTAGCATAAATCTTACTAAATATAGCCCAGGGAAAATAATCGTATTTTTTTACGAACCATCCTGCTATTAGGATTGTACATAGTACGAACCATGAAAATATAGTTCAAATACGATATTTATCGTACGGAATCTAACCCTGAATACATCCCCCTTGCGGCAAGCGAGCCTAGCAAACCTCTTTGTCGAAACCGAAACATTACAGATAGTTCGGACGGTATAGAGCTCTAGGGGACCCCACTTTGCTATAAGTGTTCAAGGGGCCAAATTTGGTACACCTGTTCTTTAGATCCTACTCTTCAATATAAGAAGGGTCGCCCAGCGCGGGGGCCCCGTGGAGGGGCCTTTTATAGCATGATTTCCTACCATAAAGGGACGAATTCGAATTTTTGTTCGTTATGGAGCTAGAAAGTGACGTACAGGGCTGAAATTTGGTACACATGTGGTATTTGGAATGTTGATGGTTACAAGCAAGTGTTTCAGGGTACACAGTAATTTTTTAGGGTTCCGTAGTCAATAAGGTTTCACGATGTCTGTCTGTCTATCCGCGGCTTAGCTCTGAGACTCTTAGTGCTATAAAGCTGTATTTTGACATGGATATACATATTAATCATGCCAACAAAGTTGTAGAATAAAACCTTAAAAAATACATGTTTAGGGTTCCTCTGATACACGTGAAGTGGGTTATTTTTTATTTTTATGACAACCTTTTAGTGTGAGATATCGTTGGATAGGGTTTTAAAAATTATTATGGGGTTGCGAAAACCATTTTTTTTATTTCGGCGTGCGTTTGAAAAATGTTTAGTTTTAAAGTGTTCATTTTTGTTAGAGTCCAGCCCCCCCCCCCCCCCTCTACCAATTTTTGTTAGTTATAAAGCAAGAAAGTGACGTGGACAGCTAAAATTTGGTACACATGCGGCATTATGTTTATGGCCACAAGCAAGTTTTCCAGGGCACACGGCAAGTTTTCCATTCAAGAACCCGTCTGTTCCAACTCTCATCGTTTATAACACAGACGTGGCCAACGCACTGCGACTTCAGCTTGCTACACTTCTGGACGATATCAACTACCTCAGTCCTCGGGATTTCGTTTCGGATTTTATCCCGTAGCGAAATACCAAGCATAAATCTTTCCATGGCTCGCTGAGTGGCATGTAGCCAGTGGGCCAGCTTCACCGTCATGTTCCACGTTTCGGCTCCATATGTCAAAACGGGTAGGATGCACTGGTTATACACCCTGCTCTTTAGGCATTGCGGTAGTGGCGACGAGAAGATATGATGCAGTTTCCCAAATACTGTCCAGCCCAACTGTACTCTTCTTGCGATTTCACGCTCGAAGTTGTCTCTACCCAACTGCAATGTTTGCCTGAGGTAGACATATTCTTGGGACAGCTTCGAGCACTTCGCCATAGATCGAAATGGGTTCCGGAATTATTAGTTCGTTGTCCTTAGTCTTGTCCAAGTTCATCCGGAGACCAGCTGACAATGAGGCAGCGTTAAGACTATGTAGCAATTTTTGCAGAGGAGTAGCGTAGCATTATAAAAAAATAAAATAAACGACTGCCTTTAAAAATCGTTAGCAAATTATCAAAAAATATTATAATAAGTTCAATTGTTCCATGATAGCATTTAAGCTATTACCGAGCTGTGCTGTGTGATTAGTTTTTTAAGTGAAATGCTATAAATGTGTGCTGCATTTTTGTGACAACAGCATTTATAATGGTTCTGGTAATGTAAACGAAATAAAAATTGTTTTAGTTACACTTTTTATTTATTAAGGATGTGGATTCAATTTTAACTGTGTAACATTAGTTCGGTGGAGAATGATAAATTCAAAGATTAATTTGGAAAATATGCATACTATGCCACAAAGATATACAAGAGCAATTGGAGTATCCAAGAAGGAATCTCAACGCTACTGACAAGTATGTAGGCTACTCTAAATTGGCTGAAAATTTTGTTGAATTTGAGAACCTTGGAAGAGTGCCATTGGGCGTTGATGTTTTGGCTTTGAATAAGGGTGCTGAACTAAAGGAAACCTTTGTAGCTAGAGAAGCAAAATGACACAAAACTTACTATTTCAAGTTTAGCAACAGCAGACTTGAACGCGCAAAGAAAAGGTCATGCACAAAAACTGGCACAAAAGAGATCCTATCAGGACTCGTGCTAAAAAGACTACTTCTCTTCCGATTGTTGCTTATTCTGCGGCTTACCTACTACCCGTTCCAAGGCATTTAATAAAGTATCTACAGCACATTGCAGTATAGAAGTTTACGAGACAGCCAAAAAACTCTATGACACACAAATACTAGCGAAGCTTGCACCAGCAGCGACTCAATCGCACTCACACTAAATGCCATGTACAACAAAAGGTGTAGTGCCGAGTTCCTAAATCGGGTAAAGAGAGCCGCAACTTCATCCGATGATACAAGTAAATGCAGTGTTTTGCTCTTGACGCCGCTTTGTTCTGTGTCTGTCTGTGTATTTTGCCTGTAAACTGCACATTGGCAAACCCGCAATAATGTAGCGTTCTGCATTGTACCCAGTAGAGAATGTTGTGCCTAAAATTATGTATTATTGGTTTAAATGGCGCCCAAGCCGACGGAATTAAAAGACCATTTTCTGCGAAGGTCCATGTAACCGGTATGTAAATTCAATTGTCGTATTTAAAACTACTACCAAGTGGTTTTTTACATTTCTAAATACAATGGTTTCGTTGGTAGAGGGGAGGAACTGGACTAAACTTTTTTAAAAACCTATCCAAAGATACCTCACACTATAGGGTAGTCATGAAAAATAAATTAACCCCCATTTCACGTGTACCAGAGGAACCCTAAAAATATATATATTTTATTATTGTATTAAACAGCTTTGTTAGCATTATTAATATGTATGTCCATGTTACATTACAGCTTTCTAGCACTAAGAGTCTCAGAGCTAAGCCGTGGACAGACGGACGGACGGACATATGGCGAAACCTTGTTGACTACGGAACCCTAAAAAATTACTGTGTGCCCTGGAACACTTGCTTGTAACCATTGACATTTCAAATACCACATGTGTACCAAATTTCAGAGCTCTACATCACTTTCTAGCTCCATAATGAACAAAAATTCGAATACGTCCCTTGTGGTCATGGTCAGGAAATCATGTTGTAAAAAGCCCCTCCACGGGGCCCCCCGTGCTGGGCAACCCTTCTTATATTGAAGAGTAGGATCTAAAGAACAGGTGTACCAAATTTGGCCCCTTGAACATTTATAGCAAAGTTGATACCTATGTCCTCTGAACTAAGAGCAGGAGACGTCGTTTGAAACATTTGATTATATGTAGACTCATTTGTGTAGTGCGTAGACCAAAACATTCGCAAGAGTCACGGCTTAATTGAAATTTCTAGACGAAAGTTACTTTACTGGCCTAGGCCTTTAGAGGGCACATTGCTGGCCGCTGTTTTGTATGGGGCAATGTTTGGTCCAAAAATGAGTCACTTCGCGTACTGTTTTTTCGCAGTAATGATCACATTATCGAGCGTGTCGGAGAAAAGCATATTGCAGAATATTTTACAATGTTACGAAACGTTTTTTATCAGTGGCAATTACATCCATATGAATAACTTTATTTTTAATTGCTTCTTTTAGATAAGACAATCAATGCGTATTTAAAACTTGAATCTTACCACAGAATTAATATAGTACTACCGTACAAAACGGCCATTTCCCCTTCTCCTTCCCGCTAATCGGTGCTTCTTTACACCGCCCCATATTGTGACAGGTTGGAGGGCGAGTTAGGAGTATCGAATCAAGATGGCCGAGCTGCCCCGCCACAGCATCGTGGCCGCGCGTCAATTACCCTAGTAGCATCGTGCGCATTTTACTAGTAAATCGAGTAGTAGGCATTTAAAACGCGGCGGTTGTATGGAGTGGCCAAGGTGTGACGTTACCTGTCTTCACCGAACAGCATGTAGAGGTATTTGAACGTTTCAGCGAGGACGAAGGAGTCCATGCGGTCCTCGTGAACGCGCGTGCGCACGTCGTTGACGGCCGCGTAGCCGCACGGCACGCGCGTGTACTGCTGCAGCGCCTTCAGCACGGCCTTGCCCACTTGCAGGTAGTGGTCGTCGCCGGTGGCGCGGTGCAGGAAGTACGTCGACTCCAGGAACTCCGGCCGCAACGGGTGCTGGCCCCAGTGAACCTGAATATCAACAACATTTCGTTTGTTTTAAGATACAAAAATTTAGGGCCTCGAGGAAGCTAACAGTTTTTAACGGACTTTTAATTTTGTGTTGCAGCAACACTGGCATTCTTACTTTTTTTGTTATTAGAGTCTAAAAACTAAATAATAATACTAAACAAAAAAATGCTACATAAGGTCTATAACTATAAAACCGTGAACATTAATTTGACAGCTTTCTCCTAAATCATGAAGAAGGAGAGAGAAAATAAGGAAGGAAAATGCATATTAAGCTAGTCTATACCGTGCGCGTGATCTAAATGCATTCCTGGCCGACATATACATCGAATACACACATTAGATCACATAGTCACGCCCTTAATCGTCCGTCCTGTTCACCTTTTAAAATTTAATAACCGGCCAAGCACGTGTCCGACCACGCAGACCTTGATTTTTAATTCCGATAAATTCTGACAGATGAAGTATTGCCGGGCAGAAAACAGGTTACCAAAATGAAGGCATCACGTTTTGATAAATAAAAAAACACAAAATTTTTTTAAAGTCACCTTATGCAGCCTTCATTTTATTTTATTTTTCCAATTGTTGGATGATTATAATATTTTTTAAGTTGTAATCTTTTCAAGTTAAGGAATATTTAAGAAGGCCAAGTATCATTTTCAAATAACCGCAACTTGCAAACAATTTTATAATATTTCTATTTCTAATGCAAAAAAGCTTTTAAAAATGCATGGAATTAAAAACATAAAGGTATTCTTAATCTAACATATTAACAAGGCTATTAAAATAACAATTCTTCCACGCAAACTTCACTTTAATCTTGTATTGTATGGCCACAGATAAAAAGCACAACGTAAACCATACAAGATTCAAGTAGAGTTCACACAAGCCACTGGAATTGTTATTTTAATTGCATTGTATGTAAATTATGATTTGCCTGTCTTGTCATAATAATAATAACAGATGTATATTACATGTGAAAAAAAGTTTGCGACAAGTGACCTGCGATCTGTCAGAATTCCACGGAATTAAAAATCACGGTATAGGTACATGTTTAAGACCTGTTTTTCTATGATATTTGTCAAATTTATTACTTGTACAAGTCCATTTTATAAGTTGGTCTATTATTCGATAACCTGTAAAGCCTACTCGATGTTGATAGTTTTCTTTTTAAATTCATCATATTATACACTACTACCTTGTTTTTTTTTTCATTTCCAAATACAACGGTTTCGCTGGTAGGGGGGGGGGGAGGACACACCTTACTCTAACAAAAATAAGCACTTTAAAATGTTTTTACCTAATCGAAAAATGGTTTTACCTAACCCCCATTATTTTTAAAAAACCTATAAGGTAGTCGTAAATAAAAAAAATAACCCGCACTTCACGTGTACCAGAGGAACACTAAAAAAAATTCTTCTTAAAGACTATATTTTACAGCTTTGTCGGCATAATTAATATGTATAGGTATAGCCGTGGGCGGACAGACAGACAGACAGACAGACAGACATGGCGAAACTATAAGGGTTCCTTTTTGACTACGGAACCCTAAAAAGGGACAGGGGATGGCCATCCTAATATTAGAGCTGTCAAACATCAAATTTGAACCTAAAGGACGCGTCGATTGTACCATTTTAGAGAGAACGTAAAACATCCGATTATAAATCTCTTATTCTGACAACTATGCCCTTATTGTAGGTTTATTATTCATTCAAAATAATATGATTCGTTCATATGAATTCATAACCTCTACTTGGTTGTAATAACGAAAAGGAAAGCTGGATTTTAAAATTAGAATTAGAGCATGACTGTGTGAACTCGACGCACACGCATACTTAGACACCGACCTGGAAATCGGAGGTGAAGGCCTCCGGAATGAAGGTGTGTCGCTGCATGACCTGGTAGAGCATCTCGTGGGTCTCGACGGCGGGCCGCACGTCGCCCAGCAGCACCTGCAGGCCCGGCCAGAACGCCAGCAGCGCGTCCATGAAGTTGCGCGACTGCAGGTGAGGCCTAAGCGCACACACAACCACAATAGGGTATTAGACTACTACTTTTATAAATCCAAACTTGTTAATTTCTGCTGTCGAACAAAGTAGGTGGCAAATTACAAACGAACTGGCTTTTGTAAGCCCGAGATCGAAGAGCTCGAGCCGTAGGCGGGGGTTTATAATGTCACAAGTTATAAAACCTAAGATCCGTGTGTTGTACGACGATTTTCAATACACTTGTGAGAAAACAGATAACAAATATAATTTTTCTCCGACACGCTCGAAAATGTGATCATTCAAATCTATCTCCTCTATTAATTATTACCAGTACTCGACATATTCATAATTCTCAGCTCACATCCACACGTTGCTGGGTAAATTTTAAATCTCCAATTTCAATCAGTTCTGTCACGTCATGAGCGGCACGAGTAATATAATAATATAGGTACAAAAACAATACATTCTCACATTAAATATCCGCTGAGAACTAATTATAATTTGATTGCATTATACTTTGTAAAATTTCGGTCCAATTGTTGCAGTCCTACGCATTTATAGGTATTTTAATTCTACATTTTTAAAAAGGTTCGGGGATGGTCAACGGCTTGACGTCCAGCAAGTAGTATCTATGTTCTATATGACAGTTTCTAACTTCGATCAAAGAAATTTCGTATTCATTCAAGTTTCTGGTTGCTGCTGGTTGCGTGAGTAAACGAGAAGGAAGATTCAAAAGCATACGCGAGTGGGTGAAAACTTCGCGCTTGATCAAGCAGCTGGACGCGTGTATCAAACTGCTTAGTCGTGCGTTGTGTGTGTATTATTTGCGTGAATAAAGTCTGCCCTATAAATTATATCAGTTTGTAATAATTTCAACAATTATTGCAAATTCATAGCTTAATAATTTATAGTTTTTAATTTACATTTTTTTTACGTAATAATCAAGACACATCATTTTGTTCTCATTATTAAAATTACTGACAATATTACACGTATGTTGAGGTTAATTTATCTACTTAATATTTGTACAATAAACTCTAGGCATTATTAGTATTAGACGTCACCTGTTTTAAGTAACTTTCTTACGATGTTTGTACTGTACAGTAATGTTGTTGATAATGCAGAAAACATGTCATAAAATCTCACCAGAACCGTAATGAAAAAATATTAAGTGCATTGATAACTGCCACATAAAGTACTAATTTCGAGCAAACTGTATTAAAATCCCATTAATTACAATTTATTTCATCATCATCAACAGCTCATATACGTCCCCTCCATTATCAGAGTTTTTAGGTTTCAAAACAGCAAATTAAATGTTTTGCGTGACTGATATTTGTCATAAAAATAGTGTACGTTGAAAACGTTGAAATAGCTTACCTGTGCATGTGTACAGCGAGCATGACGGGTCCACGGCTGATGTACTTCATGACGGCGTTGTAGTGGCGCGTGAACCGGGCGAGGTACTTCTCATCTCCCAACAAGATGTACGCCTTCAGGCAATACTCGTAGTAGGAGTCGATGCCGGCGCCCACCCCCGAGTCCTTGCGCACCCAGTCGCCCGAGTGGATGTTTATTACCGTGCCCATCAGATCCGACGTTCTAAGACAATAAAATTTTAGTCAACATTAACAAAAGGCTTTATTTAGTATAAGCTTCAAAAACATTAATAATAATCGCGGTCTCCACAATATGACGTCAGCCAAGGAAATATGATTACAGGGCCGCTTGAAATCGATAAAACTATTATTGTTTATATGCTTTATCATGTTTCGTATAATTGAGCAGGTTATCAAATAAAAAAAAACAAATCAACGGCCCATTACAGTCCACTACTGGACTATGAGCCTCCTTCACTTAAGTGGAGGGTTTTGCCATAAACTCCACGCTTGGCAAGCGGGTTGGAGATGGCAGATTAAAGGTTACTGTATCAGAGAGCGCTGCTGCCCGTTCCCTGTTCAATGTGTAGTCCCTAAGTCGCCTCTTACGACACCCACGGGAAGAGTAGGGGTTGGTGACAAATGTATTCTACTATGCCGTCACCACACGGCGGCGCAAGTTAAGTATGTAAAATCCTATTTAAAAATGTAAATAATCATCTGAGAGAACTTCATCGAACCGAGCGGCTCCGTAACCATCTCCTTGGCTGTCTGTACGTGTATTCTCTGATACTATTGTTCATCTTCAACATCTCATACGAGTCTTAAATTAGGGTGATCAATCCGTAGTCAACCACGCTGGCCCAGCGCGAGTTGGTCGACTTCACACAAAAGCTTTGAATATCTTAGCAGGAGTCAGTGTTGGGTAAAATTTTGTTGATTGACGATTAAAAACCAAAACTAAGGAAATTAGTCTGGACTAACGATTGACGATTGATTGAATTAATATTAATCACGTGCGGATTGATTCTGGGATCGATTAGTTTTAGTTTTTAGTCAAGATTGATAGTAATTTGACTATTAAACTAATTATTATTAAAATTTGATAAAGTTGTTCCAAGATGGCGGCCAACGTTTTTGTTTACAGTTTGAAAAGTTGTTAAGTGTATAAAGCTGTTCAGTTTATTAATTTGTTCAGTTTGTAAAGTTGTTCAGTTATCTATGTAGTTCAGTTTGTTAAAATTACAATCTGAACAACTTTACAAACTAAATGAACCACTAAAATTTTAGTTTGACTAATCAATCAATTGATTTTTTTGTGATTTGATTACTTACTTGTCTTACTAATTTGATTACAGTGTTGGGCACTGGCAGGAGTGTGCAGGTTTCCTCACGATGTATTCCTACACCATTGTTATTATTAATCAAAATTAATAATCTTTGTTCATTGCCTCTACACGTAAAAGATTAATCTGAATCATGCTTGATTGGCATTAGCGTACCTTTATATTGGTACTGTTTTTCAACATTACGTCACAGTTACGTGATGAAAATGAACTTTATAATCAAATATACTCGTACATGGTTGTATAAAAAATATTGTATAAATCCAACTTAAGTGTTTCTCTTTGTTTAATTAATTTGTAAGTATCCTCATATAAATCCAACTTAAGTGTTTCTCTTTGTTTAATTAATTTGTAAGTATCCTCATATTCTTTGTGATAAACACTAAAGCTTGGCACGTGTCAAGGAATGAATTGCAATTTACTATTGAAAACTTGAAAGGAAGTTATTAAATAGCTGCAAACGCTCGCAATTGATATTCATCAATTTGGTATCGGTAAGACGCTCCGTTCGCTACAAGATACTGGGCTAGTATTCCCTACGAATTCGCTTCGTGTCGGTCTAACAATAATAACATTAATTTATTTCATTGCCGGCAAATCACAGAACATTGCACAGATCGCAGACAGGTATATTATTATAGATAGAGAGGGTTATTAGTAAAATCTTTCAATTTCGGCAGTTGATTCCTTCTTTTTGTTTTTCTGAGAAGTTAAATAAATGAGATGAGATGAACGAATGGCGTTTAATATTGATGATAACCTAAATTGAAGGTTTATCTGTAAGCGCGTTGACAACAGCAACAACAATATTTAAAATAATAGATTGTTAATATTTGTTTAGAAAGTGTGGGTCCTAGTAATTTTGTGAAACTCTCGTGTTCCTATATTTACAATAGTACGAGTATGTATAGTATAATAAACTTAGTATGTGACCTAAAACTAACGATTTTCAATTTCGTCGATAACCAGCCTTTACGAAAACATCGTGACTGCCTACATAGGCTCCTACTTAATTGGATTGTTGTAAGCATGATTAGTCACACCTAAAATAACGCAGTTGATTCATCAATAAGGCGTTATTATCACCAGATTTGATATTTACCGCTCTAAAAATAAAATGTTCATCTCGAGGACAGGCCATACTTAATATTAGACTTAAAACTGGTGCAGGAATCAGGATATCATTAGCGTGGTGTGCCTGTAAGGTGAACAAGCGAACTATCAAACCTATGTCTGATCTTCCAGAGTCGGTCCATGGATTTGTGCGCCTTCTGTTCGTAGATCGGGCTGCCGGTGAGTCGCGAGAGCGCTGCCATCTCCAGGATCATTGTGCCTGCGCACGCGGTGCACGTCTCGCGCGACTCGGGCATTCCGCGCAGCCCGTGCCGGAGGTTCACCTGTTCACGTGAAAAGTTAAAGTACAGTAGCCAGCACATGCAGATAGACACGCCTTACGAATACCACCTTTACTTCTACTGGATAAAGGCACTTCCAAGGCCAAAGTGTTCAGTCATATGCTATATTATGCCTAATGCCTCACTCGTCAAAAGAGCTTAATTTTTCTATAGTCCGATCATGTAAGCGTTTTCCTCGGTTTACACCACGGGCCGGCGAGTGAGCTCGGATATAGACATACACGGTATTCAAATGCATACCAAATGTTTACGCATGTTAGTTAATGCAACTGTGATTGATGTCGTTAATAAACAATATACACAGCGGTCGGCCTGTAGAAGTCAAAGGGCGTTTGTGCACTACAAGGAATTTTACCGTCCGGCGGTTCGGTTTTTTAAGTGTCCGGAGTGGCATGTGTACGGTCTCGACACCGTACATATTTTTATGCAGACGCGGCAGCCTACTTTCGGCCACGCGCTGCAGTGTTCTTTAAATACTAAAATCATTACAATAACTTTTGAGTGCATTACCATCTCGCGAACTAGCAACATTTCAAGGAAAGAATCGCCAAATTATAATAGTTTTGTATATTAACTTAACATTATACAACTTTTACTACGTTTGAGTGATCTTTCTCTTCGCGGCGCTCCACAACGACTAGCAGCCTTACAACCTGCTGAATCCACACACAACTCAAATGTGCGGGTCTCACTTGACTCGTACATTTTTTGGTCCTTCGAGCCGGATTCAGGTACTTCCTTTTTTGCGATAGCGATTCGGTTTGCCGGCCTCCCACAAGCGGGTCTCACCGGTGTAATTGACACGTCGCACATATCGCAATAAAAGTGCAAGTGCACTGAATATCTACAACCGGCGACCACTTCAAGCCTGCGGATTGTGAAGCAACAACTACTGACGGTTTCATCATCTGGAGATTGGAGTGCGTCACAGAAAACTACGCTCTTCTCTACGGGCTACAACTTTACTACAAAACTTACAAGCTGCGGACTACCATATCAACAACTCACAAATACGTGTCAGCTCTGCAAGCAACAACATTAACTAACGATCAAGCTTAGGTCTGTCGTCATGAACAATGCTACAGGCAGACCGTCAGACCACTAACTTACTTCCTCAACTGTATCCTGGACTACCGCACAGGAACGACAACTACAACTACTTTCAAGTGTACGGGTCTTACTTGGCTCGTACATCAACTAACTGCAGGCCGACTTCCCACACTACGGGCGGACCTGCAGACAACTAACTTAGGCTACGGGCTGTCATCGTAAACTATGGGCAGATAACCGGGCTACTCAACTAACTGCAGGCCGACTTCCCCACACTACGGGCGGACCTGCAGACAACTAACTTAGGCTACGAGCTGTCATCGTAAACTAGGGGCAGATAACCGGGCTACTCAACTAACTGCAGGCCGACTTCCCACACTACGGGCGGACCTGCAGACAACTTACTTAGGCTACGGGCTGTCATCGTAAACTACGGGCAGATAACCGGGCTACTCAACTAACTGCAGGCCGACTTCCCACACTACGGGCAGACCTGCAGACAACTAACTTACTTAGGCTACGGGCTGTCATCGTAAACTACGGGCAGATAACCGGGCTACTCAACTAACTGCAGGCCGACTTCCCACACTGCGGGCGGACCTGCAGACAACTAACTAACTAAGGCTACGGGCTGTCATCGTAAACTACGGGCAGATAACCGGGCTACTCAACTAACTGCAGGCCGACTTCCCACACTACGGGCGGACCTGCAGACAACTAGTCAACTAAAGGGATGCGGGCTGCTAGCGGCAGCTCTGAGATTCTTTAACTAATTCCTTCAAGGATCTGAGCACCTCGGATAAACAACATCGCTCCACGGCTTATATCGTCAACGACGTACCGACATCGAGCCATATCAAACATATGAAACAGCCACTATATAAGAATGGCAACTCCTTCTCGACGATTTATCTCGCCATCATTAAAATTTAAGATTGGCATAGCGGATAAAACTTAAACCTCTTTTTTCTTCGCGCAGTCGAGTAAAAAAGGCTGCATACAGAAAAAGAAATTATTGCGAAACGTAAGAGTTCGACTACTCAGCGAAACATGCGAAGCGAGCAATGTGCAACATGGCACATTCCTACAGTCCAACATCCAACTTAATTGAACATAACATTACGAAAAACTGTATCAGCAAACTGCGTTCAACAACCCAACGTTACCTTGAGTCCATTAATACGTCACTTTTGACTACGTCTGTCTTGTGTCTAATTACATGCGACACCTACAAATAGCTAAGGATTTGATGCCGTGGACTTAACCTACCCCAACATTACTCCAGCAAACGCTATGACAAGCATACTTTAGGCTGCAAACGGCAGCATTTAGCTGATCTACTTCAGCTACAATAACAAACCCTTCTAGCTGCAAGAGAAGACATCGCCTGAACAGCGACGAGCAGGACTACGAGCGCGCCACGACCGACCACCGCGCACCGTCCACAACTCACGGCACAGCGACTAACCTACTTACGCGTTCTGATCTCACGTTACATTCCTTGCTTTGTAATGGCGTTTCTTTCTTTCTCTTGTTGTAACTATTAGCTTTTTACTTTTCTTTTCTTTTGGGGTTCCCAGCATGTACGGTCTCGACACCGTACATATTTTTATGCAGACGCGGCAGCCTACTTTCGGCCACGCGCTGCAGTGTTCTTTAAATACTAAAATCATTACAATAACTTTTGAGTGCATTACCATCTCGCGAACTAGCAACATCTCAAGGAAAGAATCGCCAAATTATAATAGTTTTGTATATTAACTTTACATTATACAACTTTTACTACGTTTGTGTGATCTTTCTCTTCGCGGCGCTCCACAACAACTAGCAGGCTAGCAGCCTTACAACCTGCTGAGTCCACACACAACTCAAATGTGCGGGTCTCACTTGACTCGTACAGCATGAAAAAAACGGATGTGGCTTATGCACTTGTCCGTTTTTTCTCGGATCGGTGCGGCGCAGTTTAGGGTTGGCTCTCTATATTAACTATCGATATTTAAAGCAAAAACGATAGTATCGATGTTTCTTTTAATGCAATACTATTGATAAGCAGCAATATAGTATCGCTAGTATCGATCGTTGAAAACGAAAAAACTATCGATAGTATTGCTCCTGCGTTATGCAATAGCATAAACTATCGATAGTATCGATATTTCTTTTAGTGCAATAGTATTGATAAGCAGCAATACTATCGATAGTATCGATAGCATCGATAGCATCGATCGTTGAAAACAAAAAAAAAACTATCGATAGTGTTTAGTTTATGCAATATTGAGGAGCAATATTATCGATAGTATCGAATATATCTATAGTTTTTTCGTTTTCAACGATCGATACTATCGATGCTATGGATAGTATTGCTGCTATCGATAGTATTGCTGCTTATCAATAGTATTGCATTAAAAGAAACATCGATACTATCGTTTTTGCTTTAAATATCGATAGTTAATATAGAGAGCCAACCCTAAACTGCGCCGCACCGATCCGAGAAAAAACGGACAAGTGCACAAGCCACATCCGTTCTTTATCGATGCTATCGATAGTATTGCTGCTTAATATTATTGCACTAAAAGAAATATCGATACTATCAATAGGCCTATCGATTGGGTACGTGTTTTTGGCATTTTACTATCGATTTTTTGGCAACATCATTAAAAAAATCGGCCCGGAATGTAGAAAAGTAAAATGTCGGACAGTAAAATTATGGATAGTGCACAAGCTAGCATATAAATTTATGGCGTGCCATATCGGACCGTAAAAAATCGGACTTCCGGACGGTACAATTCCGTGTAGTGCACAAACGCCCCAAGTCGTGGCGAATTTATTCGTAGTTCATAATGTAGGTATACAAGATTAATTAACAGCTTTGATTTCTACTATTAATTTTGTATGGTCAATCTCTTAGACTGTGTAACATAATTTGTTTTTAATTAATACTCAATAAAAAAATACCAATAATGAAAAAGGGAGGAATCATTCACGAGGCTCGAGTCAGTGATTTTTTTAATATCAAATATTTTAACAGGGAATGCGCTATTTTGAATCCAGAGCATAGCAAAGGATTTTAGAGTATAATTCTGAGTGCAGTAAGGGATTCAGAGTACATCGCCTGAGGAAAAATATTTGCGACCGAGTTATACATTCGACATTTCATCACCCTCTCAATGAGAATTTTTTTTTCAAAACGCTTTTAGCTACAACTCATGAATGAAAACATTTAAATTAATTGCCTGCTAAATGCTTAGTTAAATGTTTTAAAACTTGCGTACCTACCTATAATATACACTGCAATCCATACTAATATTATAAATGCGAAAGTAACTCTGTCTGTCTGTCTATGTGTGTGTGTGTCTGTCTGTTACGCTTTCACGCCTAAACAAATGAACCGATTTTGATGAAATTCAGTACAGAGATAGACTAGAGCTTGGGAAAGGACATTAGGCTACCTTTTGTCGCGATAAAAAAGCTTAGAGGGGTTGAAATAGGGGATGAAAGTTTGTATGGAAGTTCGTCATTATCGAGGATGACAAAACTTTGTATTTGGGCACTTGATGACATCACACTAATATTATAAATGTGAAAATACATTTAGATGTTTGGTTGGATATTAAGATGTTTGGATGTTTAGATGTCAGGATGTTTAGATGTTAAGATGTTTGGATATTTGGATGTATAGATGTACGGATGTATGGATGTAGGGAGGTGTTTAGATGTTAAGACGTTTCGATGTTTGAATGTCCATACATCCAAACATCTTAACATCTAAACATATGGATGTTTAGATGTTAAGACGTTTCGATGTTTGAATGTCCATACATCCAAACATCTTAACATCTAAACATATGGATGTTTAGATGTTAAGATGTTTGGATGTATGGACATTCAAACATGTATCCATACATCCATACATCAAGACATCCATACGGATGTTAGGATGTTAGAATATATGGATGTTAGGATGTTTAGATATTTGGATGTTTGTTCCGCCTTCACGCTTAAATTACTCAACGGATTTGGATGAAATTTGGAATGGAGATAGTTTGTAACCTGGATTAACACAAAGTACACTTTTTACGGGAAGAAGTCCTAATCCCACGGGAAAATTTTACATAATGCGGGCGTAGCTGAGGGCGGACCGCTAGATCCATAAAACGCGGTATATGAATACAAATTGACGTTAGAAAGTCTTGCGTAATTATGTACTAGTAATTTACCGATAAAAACGCGTCCTTGCGAAACTACAATAGTTGGTTACATTTCGCACGAAGACAGAAATACAATTTATTGTCATAGTCTTTCGTGATTTTAGTTACGATTACGTTTTGTGACCATTGATATTTATAAATTACCTTGTTACTTCGTCTTTGGTTATGTGTGTGCAAATTATTTATTAAATGAGGAGAAGTGTACGATTAAATTAAATATCAATCGAAACGTTGAGCGCCTACCTACATAGGCACACCTTTCAATTCATGATTTTAAACCAATATTCTTTTCATTATTCAAGACCACATCTTATAAATAACGTACAAGCAACTAACATATCACACAAAACTTGTATCTTACCTTATAATATGATTTTGAATTATAGCAATAATTAACAGGTTGTAAATTGAAATATATTAATGTATGAAATTTATTACCCGGCCATGAGGTATTCCGGTGGAAGTGTTGAAGGCTGGAAGGAGTCTCCTACCGAGATCTTCAGCCATTGCCAGCAGTTCTCCGTTGTACCACTGTAGGACTGGCACGTCAAGCTTCAAGGTCGTCGCTAATACGTGTGCCGAAAGCAAGCCCCTAAAAGATGTAACAATATTTTTTGTCAACAAGGCATGAAAGTATCAAATATCCAAACTGCCTCCGCTGCATGACGACCGTAGATAAAATAAACCGCGCGACATAAAACGTAACCGGCACCGCCATTAGTTACGTAGTTCTTATTTTCGCGCGACATAAACTTGGATACTATTGGCGGTCACTTCATATGTCGCGTTTATTTTATACGGTGGTCATACGGGGGGGGCAGGTGTGCATAAAGCCTTAGTTCCGGGCGAAAGCACACACGATTGGATTTTGACCTTTTCTCACTTGGAAAAACATTGTACTTTTACAGCATCTGCGAGGAAAAATTATAACTATAAAAATCCTAAAAAAAAAGAAGGTTGACCGACAATAATTTTAGAAATAATAGTTAGCGAAATTATAATGGATTTAAATAATCGAAATAAATATAAATCACACTAATAATATAAATGTGAAAATATATTTGGATGAAATTTGGAATGGAGATAATTTGCAACCTGGATTATTAACACATAGGATACTTATAAAAGTCTTAATCCCACAGGAAAATCTTACACAACGCGAGCGTAGCCGTGGGCGGATCGCTAGTATTGCTGTTCGTTTGTCTCGCTAGAACTCGAGAATGGCTGGACCGATTTGGGTAATTTTGATCTTGAAATATTTGTGGAAGTTCAGGGAAGGTTTAATCGGTGAGAAACATAAATAATAAGTAACAGAAAAAAAACGACCATTTAGTTTTCAAATACAATGGTCAAGGGTAGGTGTAGAGTAGGAAAAATGGCAGGACGTCTGCCGGGTCATAGTAAGTAATATTTTATGAAGCATGTCGTGACCCAACAATTGTTTAGTTAGTGTACTAAATAATACTTTAACAGCATTAATGAAATTTCAATAATTATGAGTGGTACATGCCAGTGTCGTATGTCTAATATTATTTATGTATCAAGCTATTTATGGTTTTAAAACAAAAACAAAATTACTGATAAGTGTAAAACCCCCGAAGCAAAAAAAAAGCAAACATTTAAAAAGACAAAAATAATACTTATCATTGAGCCATCAAATTCGATTGAGTAACATCTATATATTTTAATTTTATTATAGAAATTGATTGATGGCACGATATGGTTTGCTCGTTGAAATGGCGTTATAATGTCGCGTCGTCGGGGTACCGCTCAAGCCTCGGAGTCCTCCAAGGCTCAAGTCAAGCTTAAGTAAGTTAGACCCTTCATTATATCCGACTAACTTGATTTGATATGATATTTTATTTTAACGAGCAAACAATATCGTGCCATCCACCAATAAAAAAAAAATATAGGTGGTACTCAATGGAATTTGATGGCTCAACGATAAGTTTTATTTTTTACTTTTTAAATGTTTGCTTTATTTGCTTCGGGGGTATTTAAATTATTAATTTTATAATTTTTAAACTTAATTACAAAATAAATTATGATAAGAACGGTCAAAAGGATCAATATCAGATTGGTCCATAAATCATTAGCGTCAAAATGGCGGGACCAAATCCTGAATTTTGAAATTTCATATGAGCAGATACACTACCTAAATATTACTATTTGATACCTTGAGTGAAAAAATAATACCTCTTTCGTTCAAAAGATATTCAAATAAAACATTGGTTCCGCCAAAATGACGTCAAAGTGGCGGAACCACACGAAACAGCAAATCACAGTAGATAAATACCTATATACATTTTTACTACCTAAATACTACCTAATAAAACTATCTATTTATCTATTTATCTGATTGTGATTATTTGAAGCAGAATCGGAGATATTGGCTGGAAATGTTGGTGCCGCCATTATGATGTTTATTTGCTTACGAAAATAAAAAGCGTACGTTAACAATTTCTAATTATTTGACGTGTATTCATTTACTACCTAATTTCTACCTGTAAAAAAGCTAAATTATTTCAATTTAAATAAATTAATTAATTAGTAAATTTTAATGACGCTAATCATAAATCATTAATCAAAATATATTGATCTCATAAATATTTTTATAAAACTGTTATTAAGTTACAATGTCAAATTTAACACAAAACTACAATGTCAGAAAAAAAAAATAAAACAAAAACAATAAAAAACCTTCAAATAAGCCACCCCGAACAGCCCCTCGACCAAACGTACCCAAGATGCTCGCAGCATTGCCGCGCTGAACAGCTAGGGAGATTTGCTGCATCAGGAAGAAGCCGGAACGAGGATCCTTACCCCTCTCCCTTAACCGACGGCCAATCTCCCCCACGAGACATCTAGCCTCCGAGCACCACGGACCCGCGACAGCAAATGGCATATGGCAAAAATATATTTGGTAGTTTGCCTAGCTAAACTTCTGAACAACAGTTCAGAAGTTTAGTTAGGCAGACACACAACACAACAGATTGGCCCCTTTTTGGTGCGTATTACTGCAGAATGTTAAGTTTCTCTACACATAGCATTAATTTATCGTGATGCCACCGTTGTACTGTAAATGAGTAGAATTAAATACTGACCAAAATGATTCCAAAGACGACATATCTGTTATTGTACCACCGCTAGAAAGCTTGCTTTTAAATTAAAAACCCGCATCCAAATCGGTTGACCTGTTTAGGGTCGGGCCACACTGATCGACGGCGATCGACGCGACGGTTTGCCTATACAAAACGCGCGCAAAGTATGGAAATCCGTTCGCCGTGTCGTCCCTCAATGCGAAAGGATTTCCAAACTTTGCGCGCGTTTTGTATAGGTAAACCGTCGTCGATCGCCGTCGGACCCTAAAAACTAACGTTGCCACAGACAGACACACATAGCGGTCAAACTTATAACAGCCCTCTTATTTTGCGTTAAAAAATTAAACATGAATTTGCATGTTTAATTGTCTACCTTATACGACACCCATAGTAAATACGGCGGGTGGCGACTCGGTCGTGGACCTATTTTTGAGCCGGGATACCACGACTGAAATTAAACTTCATTTAGGTTCTTACCCTAGCATTCGAATATTGGTTTCGAAGACAGATACGACGATGTCGTGGTCAAAAGTAACATCTTGGACGATCAGTTTGATAGCCCTGCTGAACTCTCCGAAGTCGCCCATGACAGCCAATGTGTCCAGACTGTCGACCAGAGTCAGCGAAAAACTGAAACAGAATAAATCAGCTTAGACAAATTGAAACGTTAGCAACGTTAGTCACTGAATCTAACTTTTGTAACGCAGGTAAATATAAAAAAACCCTCATAGATGCAAAGCCTGGTACTGACAATTTTTTTTACTAGACTACGGCTAATCAGACGTATGTGCCTAACAGCCTACTCGTATGTGTGTATGTAATTTTTGTCTGTTCCCACATATCTTCTAAACTATCTATCATTTGCACAAATGAGGTATCGTTAGAAGCGTCTTGATTGTCCGCAGGTTATAGGCTACGTGACGTCATACTAAATTCAATATGGCGCCATCTAGAGTTCATTAAGTACAACAATAAAAAATATTAATGTATCATGTTGGGTATCAAATGAAAGGGCTTAATCTGAACTGAAGAAGAAAAAAAGGACGTGCGCCTATAAAAAGTGTGCTCAGCGGGAGTCTGGGATCTGGAGCCGCGAGGCACCCATCATCCCGGAAACCAGGCTCCGTCCCGAGGCTTTGCTGTCATTATTTTATTACCTTCAGTTACCTTAATTATTGTTATGTTAACTGATTAGTACTATTTTCTTTCATACTATTTATATCCACCACGACGGATGAATCGATAATCCTTGTTAATCGACCATAATTATTTGTTAAATCATTGATTCGTTCTCTTCTACCTAGCAATTAAAAAATCAAAAGGACTTCCGGCCAGATATGGCTTGACAGACTTATTTATTCTTAAAGACTCTATTATAAAACGTTTATAATAACTTAAATCAAGATGTCACATGACGTAGAAAAACGTATCCAGTGATCTTCGTGTCCTTCTTCAGTGATCTTTGATACCGTCTGTCAAGTACTTTAGGCCATTTCAGAACTGACAGACTTATCTTTACTCTCTCGGGCGTTTTCACACTTGCACGACAATGGGCGTTTTCACATTGCAGGGTAAAATGGAAAATCAATAAAACAAAAGCAAATAGAATACAAAAAGTATCAATATAGAGTTGTTACAACCCAGGCCCATTCCCAGTAAACATTCGGCCTAGCCTAATCTTAACTTTGCACTTGATTTTCTCGAAAACTGTTAATTTTGAAAAAATACATACCCACTATAATGTTTTTTTTTCTCTATCGAAATATGTAGTTTTCTTACAGCACAACAAGTGCAAAGTTATAAAAGATTCGGCTCGGACCGAATGTTTACTCGGTATGGGCCTAGGTTATAACAAATCTATATTGATACTTTTTGTATTCTATTTGCTTTTGTTTTATTGATTTTCCATTTTACCATGCAATGTGAAAACGCCCATTAAAGGGCTAAATGATGCCACGTGTGTTGTATTGATGTCACATGACGTAAATATACCCTTAAAATTTTGAACGGAAGTGAAGGTTTTTTTCAAACTTCCGGTCAATTTTAGGTGCTATAATCTTCTAATTCTTGCTCAGTACAACTTTTCCGACCGTGTGCCATGCATTAAATTTTTTTTAGGATACATTAGTCTAACCCATGCCAAAACAACGGCTTTAACCTTTTTAACACCTAACGGTAAAATTAAAATAAAAGTTATAAACTCCAGAAACAAGTAGAAAGTCGTATAAAAGACACTTAAAAATGAAATAACCGCTAAGAAAAATAAAAATTTACAGCGTCGTATAACGTTCGTATGTTTTATCAGCTGAAATTAAAATACCAAATCATGTGTGAACATTATTGCGCGATTAGAATTAATTCTTTATCCGGATGTTAACTATTACTTATTTAAAGTTACGTGTTTAAAAACTTTCTCTTAGTAAATTACTAGTAGAATAATGTAAATACTAATACTAAATCGTATGAAAGCTAAAATATTAAGTAAAAAAAATGTTAATCTATCGTGAACGACAGGGGCAAACTAAGGGCTAATATAGGCAAATGTGGATAATATAGTACACAACACTGGGCGATAGAATAAAAACGTTTTGATACTTGGGTAGGTTTATATTTCTTAATAAGGGTCTCAGTAAGGGTGTATGTATGAAGCAGTGATTTCAGTTCACGATAATTAACGCTCTTATCCTGGGCCGACGGCAGTAAGGGCGTTCTGATTACACTGCCTGCGCTAAATCATCTCCCTATCTCAGTCGGCGATCGATCGTAGATCACGGCGCGCTCGTGCATAAAGAAAAGAGTTTTGTGTCCGATCATCATTTGTTTCTCGAGTTGTAGGGTTTTGTTTACAATTAGTTCATCTGATTCAGATATGGAAGTCACTCATTTTTTCTTTAGCTAATTCGTGTTTTTATTTTAACTTTCCTTGTATTCGTAATGAAAAGCACAGTGTTTACCACGGGTTAAAGATTTATTTAGTGCTCGAACTATTAGGACCTCGGCGCTAAATAAGTTACTTTCACCCCTCCTATAACAATGTACTATTTCGCTCGCACTTCGCGCTCGTCTGGTATGTTCGACATAATACGTGGGGCGTACTGAAAGTCTCTGGATCTGGCCACTTACAATAAAATAATTAAAAAGCAATTATGGAATTCCAAAATGGAACTCTTTGGGATCATGTCACTTTTAATTTGCAAGACTGTCATTTGTTTTTTCACTGTGACGTTCTTTCGAGTCGCTATCAAAATGAATTTAACTCGTGAACATTTTCGTTCAATGATTTTTATGATTTTCGTTGTGGCTTAAGTCAACAAAAGAGTTGCCAGAAACTTTAATTGGCATTTGGTGATGAAGCACCATGTCGCAGCTCTGTGTATTCGTGGTTTGAAGAATTTAGACGTGGACGCGATCATCTCCATACGGCGACTTATTGAAACTGACAAAAAAATTACTTGCCAGCAAATTCGATGCTTTGTTAGGCATTGGAATGAGCCAAGTGCTAAACATTTTATATGTGCATCTGCAGGTTCGGAAGCTTTGTACTCAATGCATGACTTAACGGAGGACCAGAAACGATTGCGTGTCCAGAGGTGCCGTAAAATGATAAAATGTTTAACGGAGGACAGTCATTGGCTGTCTATAATATCGTGACAGGCGACGAAACCTGGGTGTACTGCCCGAAAGAAAAATCTAGTCGGCAGAGTGGGTCTTTTCTTTTGAAGATTTGCTGACCAAAGTTAAGATAAGTCGAAGCATTGGTAAAAAAATGGTTGCTTCTTTTTTGGGCAAATCAGGACATTACACTAAAGTATCGCTTGAAGATCAAAGGACAGTGACTGCAGATTGATACAGCATACTTGCTTGCCCAGGGTCTTAGAAAAAGTTCGCAAAAAGCGTCCTCGAAGCAATGTCCTGCTTCACCACGATAAGCCCATTAGAAGGCTTCAAATGTGCAACTGATGACGCATCTGCCTTACAGACCGGCCCTCGTATCCTGCGACTTTTTTAGGTTTCCAAAAATTAAAGACAAACACATAGGCACACGTTTTACGAGCCCTGAATCGGCGGTGAATGCGCTCCATGAAGCCATTGAAGAGGTCCCCAAGGAAGACTGGTCCATCTGCTTTTTACAGTGGTTTCAGCGAATGCAAAAATGCATTAATTGCGAGGGAATACACTTTGAAAAGCAATAAATGTATCGTAAGTCTTATATCTAGTCTTATTTATCAGAGTCCAGAAACATCCAGTATGCCCTAAGTATTTGGACATTTGTTTAGCTTTTACGCCCAGAGTACTGAACGGATTATGTTGAAATTTGGAATGGAGATACGAGGGCTGCCTTTTAAGTCATGTCGTTAGCAAACTTCCCGCGATTATAAAAAAAAAACATATGGCGTTTTCATCTTTTTGAATTTAGAATTCGAAAACAAAAGAATGATATTTGATTGGTCGACTAGTTTTATTGTAGCGTCTGTTCAAATGTGATAAGTCGGTTGTAAAAATGGAAAAATATGCGTGCGATAATTTTCTACAACAAAGGAGATTAACGCGACTTCAATGTTTTCAGGAGATCACTTCTGCGTTTAGTGATGCAGCACCAAGATGAGCCAAAACCGACCGAAGTCATACGCTATCGGAGCACTTAAAAAAAAATGGTTGCCTCGTTTGTGGCAAAGGGTGGTCTCACGTTGCCACTATTGTACTAGAAGATCGCAAGACGGTTAACGCTGACTGGTACACCACTGTTTGTTTGCCACAAGTCATCACAGAATTTCGAAAAAACAACTCAAGACGTCATATTAAAATTCATTCATAGTGTTTATTATATATTTGTAATAATTATTTACAATTAAAATCTCATATTTGTCAATTATTTTAAAGGGTCAACTCATAAAAAGCCTAATTTTTTTGGTCAAAAACACAAAACTTTTCGACGCTTATATCTCCAAAGTACGCAAAGATAAGTGACATGTATCTTTGGGTGAAATACTAAGAATCACCCCTTCGGACCATACACAATATGTGAATGCCATCTTGACAACTATGAAGGTTTTCAAGAAATTAATAATAATGTAATTACTTTCATGAAAAAAAATGATTTTTTATTTTACACTAAGAAATAGTCATGCCAGGATCAAGATATTTTTTTATTAGTCACCACAGTGTTAACAATAAAAAAAATATACTGTGGGTATACGATGGAAGTCCATATTTTTTTAAAACGGGACCACTGTGTGACGCCTTTGTTAAGAGCTGATCAAATTGTACAGAATTTGATTTCATTTTTGTGTTTATTTCTGTATGACTAGTTTAGTAAGTACTGAGTGCGAATTATGTGCTTTACTAAAATCAGATCGCCGCGTGTGAGATGTCCGTAAATATTTATTATATTATTTTTATATAACGATAATATCGACCCTTTCCTCTTCAAAAATTAATTCTGGATCCGAACTAAAAATAAGTCTTAGATTTGCTACATAAAATATATACCTTAATCAGTTGTAGTTCTGGTAGTTATTGATTTTATCAAATTATTTCCACTTTATATCAAGCAATTTGCAGCTTGCAGGTGGAAAATTTATTGTTGGGTGTTATATAACAAGAAACAGGCATGTTAACTATGTATTGAAGAATTTAAAAATATTTTGCTTCATTGTAGAAAAGAAAGTATACATAATAAATAAAAAGAAATTCTTATTAATTATGTTTTCACATTTTCATTTTGTGCTCGCAGCAAATGGAATAAACTTTACATTCTTACCTACAATGAGGAATTTGGTACTTAAATAAAAATAAATTTATTGTCCATGCAAGTTTTTGTACCTGTTAAAAATGGTTTAAAAATATTTTGGATACCCACTCATGGCTACATCCTCGTTGTATGGGAGATTTCGCGTGACAAAGCAACCATTATGTAGCCTTTTTAGGTCAAGTTTGGCTGCAAAACGACTTTGTAGTCAATAACATCAACATCGATCCAGTGAATTTCAGTGGCCGTGAATGTCGAATTGAAAGACAGATTTTCTCATTATGGTTTAAATTTGTCTCTTGTGACAAAAGCGTCTTGTGACTTTTATCTAATAAGTAAACAGCTTATATATGTTTCAATTTATCGCATAGGTATTAGCGATGTGGTTGCATGCTCGGACTCGCACTTGGCCGGCTATTTTTTTATGGTCCGGTAACGAGTCTTTTTGATCAAAGTTGTCTATCAATCACGTTAATTACCTAAACAAACATCTGCGACGTGTTTTTAATTATACGCAATTATCGAAGTAATGCAAGCAAAGCAACGTGCAATAGCTAGAAAATATAATTATAAATTACTATTCGAGTCTAGTAATTTCTCTGAGCTCAGATTTTTGTCCGTGTGGGGTTCAGACCTTCGCCTGGGAAATTGCCATGACGCGAAGGAGGAAAAGAGTCTGATGGGACAGTCCCATAATACTGAATAATTAAACGATTAAGGGTCGGGCCACACTTATCGACGGCGATCGACGGTGTGCCTATATAAAGGGCAAAGTATGGAAATCCCTTCGCATCGGACGCGGCGAATGATGCGAAAGGATTTCCATACTCTGCGCGGGCGCGTTTTGTACGAGGAGGGATCAAAAAGTAGTGAGAACGACATACTCCTTGGTAAGAAAAAAAAAATACTGGCAGGCATAGCTCAGATAAAAAAATCTTCGATTCTCTTTTGTTTTTTTCTGAATGAAGTCATTTGTTTGCTTCGTGTCGGAATGTGTTCTCGAAAATGGAGAAAAACAAAGTGCGAGCCGTTGTTAGCCGTTTTGCCGTTACCTCTGTTTAAAAAAGTTAACGACTCAAGAGATTCATTGCGATTTGGTGAGTCTACTCCGCCGTATTCTACTGTCGCAAGGTGGGCTTCTCAATTTCGAGTAGGGAGAACGAGCACGGAAGACGAACATCGTTGCGGCCGTCCATCGACGTCAGTCACCCAAGAAAATGTTGCGAAAGTCGAGAAAATTGTATTGAGCGATCGAAGAGTTACCATCCGATACTTAATTACTTACTTAATTCAATCCATATTGAAACAATCTTTGAATATGAGAAAAGTTTCCGCAAGATGGGTGCCGAGAATGTTAACCGACAGTCAGAAACAAAATTGACTTGACATTTCGAAGATATTGTTGGACAAGTTTCAAGAAGATTCTGAGAACTTTTTGTCTCGTTTCGTAACAATGGACGAAACATGGGTCCATCATTTTGATCCTGAGACAAAACAGCAATCTTCGCAATGGAAACGGCCATCATCACCGACCCCGAAGAAGTTTCGTGCCATGGCATCGGCTGGCAAGGTTATGGCCTCAATATTTTGGGACTCAGAAGGAATATTGTTGATTGATTACCTGGAGCGTGGAACCACTATTACAGGCCAATATTATGCAGCTTTAATTCCCAAGTTGAAGAATGCCATCAAAGAGAAAAGGAGAGGGAAACTTCGAAGGGGCGTGCTGTTTCATCACGACAACGCACCCGCGCACAGGTCGGCAGTTGCGATGGCTGCCATTCAGCAAGCTGGCTTCGAATTGGTTGACCACCCCCCTTATTCACCAGATCTGGCGCCTAGCGATTTTTATCTGTTCCCCAAATTGAAAGAATACTTAAGGGGAAACAGGTACGAAGACGATAACGAGGTGATGGATGCCGTGGAGAGCTTTTTGCAGGACCAAGACAAAACTTTTTTTTTAAAGGGTTTGAAGCCTTGGAAAAGTGCTGGACTCGGTGTGTAGAGAGACTCGGAGACTATGTAGAAAAATAAATTATTAAGTTATCAATAGTCATTATATTCTATTTCATTCTCACTATACTTTTTGATCCCTTCTCGTATAGACAAACCGTCTATCGCCGTCGATAAGTGCGGCCCGACCCTAAATCGCAATATACATTTAGGCATAAGTGTAGGCTGTGGTTGCTTGATAAACAAAATAAGTTTAAGAATTAAACTTATTTTTTTTTACTTATTTTGTGGTATTATATTCAAAAATAAAAAGTTTTGAGTAAATAAGTATACATGATCATATTTCGGAATTCAAAAGACTTCGTAATCTTTCTAGTTTCTCAAGAGATCGAAGATCATGAGGATATTTTCATTTCAACCAATCACGACAGTTCTAAAATATGATATTTCCATATTAATCGCCATAGAATTCAGATTCTGTGGTAGGTCTGAATTTTTATTGTAAATTCGACTCTTAAAAAAAGTTATAAAGAGATGCTGCCACTTGTTAAATAAAACTAGAAATCGGTGACATTAACCTGTTTACAAACAAAACTAAGTAAGGTACGTAACCCTCAGTACGGAGTCAGACTCGCACTTGGCCGTCAATTTTTTTATGGTCTGGTAACGAGACCTTTAGATCAAAGTTGTCTATCAATCACGTTGATTACCTAAACAAACATCTACAAAGTGTATTTTTATTTATATACATTATACGCAATTATCGAAGAAATGCAAGCAAAGTAACGTGCAATAGCTAGTAATATATATATATATATATATTACTAGCTATTATATATTATATATATATTTAGAATGTGCAGACTAAGCCCTTTTATTTGATACCCTACATGATACATTAATAAAAATATATATTTTTATTGTTGTATTTAATGTCCTCTAGAGGGCGCCCTATTGAATTTAGTATGACGTCACATAGCCTATAACCAGCGGACAATCAAGACGCTTCTAACGATACTTTATTTGTTCAATTATGATAGATAGTTTAGGAGATATATGGGAACAGACAAACATACATTCTTACATACATACAAAAACATACATAGCAGCTAAAATCATAACCCTCCTTTTTGCTTTGCCGTAGTCGGGTAAAAACAGAGAGCAATTGGGTGGGGTAATATTGCAATAGGGGATCGGACTGTTCTTAAATTTACCATATTTTATGAATTATTTTTAAAATATGGATTAGTAGCAGACGATTCGCGAAGAAAAAATCAGAATTGGTTGAAAAACGAATTTACAGTGACTATTAAAAGTTTCAATATGTCTGTCTATGTATATGTCTGTATGGAGATTATATTATTATGGAATAATATAATCTCCATACAAAAAATAGTTTTTGAAAGAGACAGACATATTGAAACTTTTAATAGTCACTGTAAATTAGTATTTGTGACGTCATTTGTTAGTAACGCCATCGTTACTAACAAATGACGTCACAAGTGGGTATGTGCCTCTCTGTCTAATCTCGAATTTCAAACCTTGATAACTCGGTCAATTTTAAAGATAGAGCAAAAATTATTTTAGTGTTCGATAGCAGAAACTAAGAAGTTTGAATTTATAAAATTAAAAAAAGTAGTCCGATCCCCTATCGTCGCGGTCGTGATACCCTGTGTGTATATGTGTAATATTCTGTGATGTATAGGTAGTACTTTTTTGTTTTTTATTTTGACTTCAGGACGTATATCTGGAGCTAAAGGGATAGACTGCGTGGAGCATTTTCCCGTGTTCCCGTTTTCCCGTTTCAGCGAAGATGGGGAGATTCTGAAAAGCAGCAATCATGCTGAGACTCTTACCCTTTTATCAGCAATTTGTACTATGTTTGTTACGTAGCATTATTATACTTAATGTAAAACTTACTTTCCAAGAGCATCGTCCATATCACCACGACTTGGAGTGATGCCTTTCCATCTTCCTTTGCAACTAAGGGGCATCAACTCATCTGCAGGATATGCATTGTCCATGTAAGCATTATATGCATGATAAAACATTCTTCTCGACTCCTCCCTGTAAACAATATTAAATAAGTTCCACCCACAGAAACAAACAAACAGATAGACAAGAGAAGAGCAGTGTTTCATTATCTATAGCTACGAAATAAATAAGTTAATAGTTTAAAAAAACACTAGAAAAAAACGCTTTTAGAAATGCACGTACAAATTGCTAAGACAAATCCAATGAGCCCAAACACGACTAGGTTGTGTTGTGTATTTGAGGAGTTTCTATGGCCACCTTCCGTCTCCATCATAAGACCAGCTCCATGGTACCATAATATTGCATTGTCATCGCGGTACATAAGTATACCAAATTTCAATAAAACCGAATGACAGCAAGTGCTTTAAAATTGAGTTGCAAGATTCCATTACAGTTAGTTACATACAGGTCGACCTAATAAAAGCGTGTTAAAAAAACGTTTATAAAATGGTTACATTCAAAAACCTATGAAGAAACGGAGCAGTTATTACAACTGAGAATTTAAATAACACACACACACACATTAATTACTTCTGGATTTATAACTCTAAGTTTTTGTTAAAATTGTTTTTGTTTGTAATAGTTTGTTTTACGAGTATATTTCTTTACTTTAAACACTAAATTTAAAATGTAATATTTAAGCTAATAATAGTATTAATGCAAATAATTTAATACTTATAACTAAGTGCAGTTTACGCCTTAAATGTGTATAAGTGACCTCATCATTATCATATCATATATATATTGCGTAAACTTTTTGTCACCGCATCGTGCGGCTTCCATTAATTATTTTAATAAGCTGTGGATATTGTAGTAGGTAGGTAGTATATTCTTCCTTGTTATGTAATAATACTTTATAGTAATATATAATGTACTACTGTTTGATGTCCCGAATAAAATAAAATAAAATCATTAATGGAAGAGTGATACCTCCCAATACAGGCAACTTTGTAGCTTAAAGGGGTCCCAAACCTCAATAGATTAATAAGGCTGTCTGTTTAAAGAAATAAACATATTATAATAAAATTGTAACTGACTGGCTGATGATGTCTGTACATTTACAGTGGTCTGTAGTCTGTACATAAAAGGTACCCAAAAAGCCCGTGGTCCACCAGGTGGACCAAAAGGTGGACTTGGGGTTGCAGCGCCATTTTAGTGTGTGCTTCTTGGAAGCCCACTAAAACTCTGCCACCTCTTCAGGATATGAGCGAAATGATATGTATAAAAGATATCTAAGAAAAAATTATATGTAAAGTTTTTATAAGAGCAATAGAAGCAAAAACAGTTATTTTTAGAACTTGCGACATCATTTTGGAATTGTACTCATCATCTTTATGTGTGGACCTAACTAAATCCATGCACAACATATAGGCGGCAACGTGTCCTCTGTCCGTCTGTCAAACAGCCTGTGCTTTTAGCCAAACTTCATGGGTCATGTTGAATCTTAAGACTTTTTAGTGTGTCCGACATGTTAGTTGTCTTCACAAGGAGTGCACTTGGATCAGTTTTCTTACATTTAGCAAAGGCTGAATTTGAAACACTGTCAAGTGCAGTTCCATCATCTTCTCCAACGACTTCAAGAGACGGACTGTTTAAGGTATGTTCGACCATCTCTTTTTTTCGATTTCATATTTCTAGGTATCCCAGTTTGATTTTCCAATTAAATTGCTGATCTGCATTTAAATAACATAGTTCGTGTACATTCTAAACAAGTGAACACAGCATGTAATACTTAAATACTAAAACTTTAGCTATTTTGAATTTGACTGAGGCTAAAGATTAATAATAAATAAATAAATAATCTACTATATAAAACTGAATGTTTGTCCTTTTATAACTAGAGAACGGCTGCACCGATTTCTATGGGGTTTGTACCAATCGATAGAAGAGATTACTGACCAGGTTAAAGGCTACTATATTTGTGAAAGAAAAATTAATATTTAATTTAAAAATTTTTTTGCGATTCATTAGTCTCAGGTAGAAAAGCTATAAAATATGTCAAATTTGGACCTGACTCCATTATAACCAGCTGTCATTCTATACATGGGGCCATGTCGACCTATATTGGTTCTATCACGTGGCTGCGAAAAAGTGCTTCTGTTGGCAAGTCTACTCCTGTCCGAAGAATTTTTATAGCTTGTAACAGTTCCATAGAGTCTATAGGTATATAACTATTAATCAAGTAACTTTTGTTGACAGAGCATCAATTTTGTTGTTTTTACTTTCTTCTTAGATCCAAAACACATGCGTTGGTAGAATTATTTTGTCCGTGCAGTTTGGGCCATGAATCATAGCTCGGCCCCAGCCTGGCTAGGCTTATCATTAGAGATAACACTAAACTAATTCAGTGAAATAGTTATTTTGACGCGAAAACAACAAAACAATGTTAAAAATTACAAAAATGCAAGATGGCGGCCAACTTTATTAACCGACTATGGTGGTGAGACTCGGAATATAAGACACTATTTTGACACGAAAACAACAAAGCAATGTTAAGGCCAAGTTATTCGCGCGTAGTAGGCATTCAGCCCTACCCCAGTCCCCGCGCGGCCAGTCGCGCGGAGTCATAGATCTGATGAACTTTCAGTCGCACCCCGCGGTGCTCAAATTGTGCGTTCCAGTATAGTTTTAAACAGAAGTGCAACTTACTAGGTTTTACGTAATTGACCAAGCGAGCGCGAAGCGTTTCTCAACCGATTTGCATGAATTTTTGTGAGCAGGTTCAATAGAATTTTTTGTAGTCAGCTTTTGGAAATTTAATAAAAATACAGAGTTATAAGGGTAGAAAACGTAAAAAAATCATAAATCAGCCATTTAAAAAAAAACATACTCGCGAGGTCTACAGCTCACAGAGCCACTAATTTTAGTTTATTTCACATTTACATTATGATCTATGAACTTTTTTTGGTTTTGTTTTCGATCCTCAAGGCACAATTTGATCGTACGTAATTCGCATCTTTTCCCATGGGCGAGTGAGAGTCTGCTTCGCGCGGGGACAGATGGGATTTTTTTATGAAAATGAATTTGTAGGCCGTTGGCAAGAACATTTCATATGCGCCCCAAATATATATTTTATGTTTTATGTCGACGTTGTAATGTCGTAAAATAAATCATGTAGCACTGATTTTATAAAACTATGTATGTATGGGCTCGAGCCCCTCAGTCGGTGGGGATGTATTATGAGCTGTTGATGATGTATGCACAACCAACAGTTGAAAAGAGTTTTTTTTTTTAGCTCTAACTGTTATAAAGAACTATATGGTTTATTTTTTTAGATAAATGTCACAGTAAGTAAAGGATCAAGTTATATAAAAAAGCTAATCCAGTGATATTGTTATTATCAATCAAATGATTTTACAATAAGTATTAAGGTGGCCCATATGGTAAAAAATCGCTTAAGAATTTTCATATTTCTCGTTCTACTTCTGGGTTGTAATATTGAGTTTTAGGTATGACATTTTTGATCATATTTTCTTTAGTCGTATAATCTCAGAAACACTATTCTAGATAACTTTTTCGACAGAAAAAGATCGTAAACAGTGCTGTAAACATTTACCTTTTTCATTTTATCTTCGAAATGTTAAAAATTATTCAAACTTGGTTTAAGGTATGATTTTTACACTTTTAACACGTTTTTATTAACTCGCTTTCTTGTCTGTCTATTTGTTTGTGGTTATGTTTGTTCGGTCCGAATCTTGCAACTCATTTTTGGAGCACGTGCTGTCATTCGATTGTGCTGAAATTCGGTACACTTATGTAACCTTGGTGACAATGCAATATTATGATACTATGGAGCTGATCTGATGATGATGAGAGCCGTGAGCTAAGCAACACGCCCCCTTCGGTCCTGATTTCATGCAAAACGGTAGCCCTATCTGCCAGCCACAGGTAGGAAAACGGCTCAGTGTCCCGTCAGAGGGCCACGGCGATGGGTTTCAGGGGTCACGAAGGGGTTCGTGACTGGTTGAAGGTCATGTTGACGGCGTACGGGTAGGCGATCAGCTTCGGTGGGGTCAGCATAACCCTTTGCTCGGTCCTCAACGACCGTCAACCTGCACGCTCGAGGCGCACTGGAAACCACCCTGGATTCCTATATCTTCCTAATAGTCCTAACGTCTGAATCCAGTAGGACGTTCCCAACGTTGCGGGCTCCGGGGAGGGCGGGAAATTAGGAAGACGAAAGCTAAACAAAATTAACATGGCCAACCCAAGGTGTGAACTTTTGGAAACTGGTTCTACGGGGATCTCCGATGAAACTAAACTGGGTGAAGACTCTGCTTCGGCGGCGGCTTCATCTATCTCTACTGTGCCAACCGACACCGGTGACTCTCAGGGGCAACCCGTGGGTATAAATCCGAGGGAGGAAGGCCAACAAACGACGAGCAAGCCCTTGGGCGGCAGGGGCAGGTTCAGAGGGAGACCTATGGACCTGTCTAAGCCGACCAAGGCGGGAAAAACCGAAGCGCTGGCAACGACTAGTGCCGGTTTCTCCGCGATCAACAACTTTGATCTTGCATGGCAGGTAGCCGGGAAAAGTGGTAAACCTGTCAAGATGTCATCAAAGCCATCGGGCCCTATGACTGACAGACCACTGATCGGGGAGGCGGCCCGCAAGACAAAACGCAACAAGAAACAGAGGCAGAAAGCCCGGCAGCGTGCTCAAGCGGCAGCTGCTTCAAGCAATGGCGGGACTGATGCGACCCCGCCTGAACCGATACCATCTGGTTCGAGTGCTGCAAAGGGTGATGGCGCACAGGCTGGGGGCTCCCAACCTACCGCTGCTAGAATCACGAGCAGTGCTAAACCCACAATCGGCCAAGAGACCCGGGAAGAAGGACCGAGCCGCGGCCAGGGAGGGTCGCCTTGATGAGACCATGTCTCCTCAAGGTGATCCGAAGAGGCAGCGGCTCGGGACCTCTACCCGGCCCTCCGTCAGCTATGCCAAAGCCGTGAAGGACGAGCGAGGTGTTATCATCACATCCGCGAAAACGGGCTTCATGGCCAAGGACGTGGCTGCACTATTGGTCAAAGAACTCCCGAAGAGTATCATCCAAGCGGCAAGATCCAGAGCGCCAGGAGACGCCGGTCCAATGTGTTAGGTATAGCAATACCTACACTCCTTACTCTGTTATTTAAAAATGCTGGCATGTGATAAATGCACACTGGCAGCTTTATTTTGCTCTAGTTTCTTCAAGATTTCGAAACATGTCGGTTTTGAAGGATGTTTTGACTCAGTCTAATTTGAGAAGCCCTTCGACATGTTTGTCTGCAAGCCAACCTCCACCACAGCGAGACCGCCACGGCCCAAATGCGGAGCTGGGTGGAGAAGAACAACAACTCGGTCATTGCCCTGATTCAGGAGCCATGGGTCAGGGCTGGCCGCATACGAGGACTCTTCAATATTGGAGGTAAGGTCCTCTTCACTACTGAGCATGAAACACCAAGGGCATGTATCTACATTACAGGGAACCTAAAAGCACAACCCTTAACGGAATTCTGTTCTAGGGATCTCTATGCCATAAGGCTACAAATACCGCAACCGTCGAGCCTGACGGAACTGGTCGTCACATCAGTCTATATGCACGAAAGTGACGAACCACTCCCTCATGATGTAACCAGACTCGTGAGCTACTGTGAAAGCAACGGGTTAGAGTTACTAATCGGAACCGACTCGAACGCTCACCACACTCTATGGGGTATGAACACTTGCAATAACAGAGGTAACACTTTAGTTGAGTATTTGTTCACAGTAGGTTAGTAAACCTGAACCTTTTAAATATAGGTTCGGAACCAACCTTCGTCACCAGATGGAGCAGAACAATCATCGACCTTACCCTAGCCACACAAAAGGCAAAGGAGCTCGTTGGAGGTTGGCACGTGTCAAGAGAGGCATCGTGCTCGGATCACCGATGGGTTAGGTTCGACATACAGGTAAATATTCCACCAACACCCCCGCACAGGAACCCCCGTAGAACAGACAAAGTTCTGTTCAAGAAGCTTCTGCGGGATAAACTCGCGACGCTGAAGGTTCCTGAGCGACTAGGTAACACAAAACAGATAGAAGAACAGGTACAGTTTGTCACCACATCTTTACTAGACAGCTACAAAGCAGCGTGTCCCCTGACTACTCCCCCAAAACAACAGTCAAACAAGACCTCGTGGTGGGGTCCTGAACTCTTGAGAATAAGGGAGAAAGTCAGGAGAGCTTTAAACAGGGCTATGAACAGCTCAACAGACCAGGACTGGGATTCCTACAAAGCATCAAAGTCCAGGTACAAAAAACGTCTTAGGTTTTGGAAAACTGCCTCGTGGAGAAAGTTCTGCGGCAACATTGAGACCTTCGAACAAGCTAACAGGGTAAGAAAAATTCTAGCCCACCAATCTAAACATGAGATCGGAAGTCTTAAGAAACCCGACAGCTCATACACAAGCTCTCCTGCCGAGGTGCAACAGGTTCTACTGCAGACACACTTTCCGGGCTGCAGACTTGTTGAGGACATCGAGTGGCAGGACACGGAAAAAACACCAACGGAAGAGGTTTGGCACTACACCCATAATGTTATCACTGCAGATAAACTGAGATGGGCAATAAACAGCTTTCAACCATTCAAGGCAGCGGGAGCCGACGGCATCTACCCAGCCCTGCTTCGGTGAGGGGGAAATGATCTCATCGACAGGCTAGTTGTCATTTTGAGGGCATGTCTGGCATACAGATATATTCCCAAAGGATGGAGGGAAGTTAAAGTACTCTTTATACCAAAACCAGGTAGGAACGATTACACAGACGCCAAATCTTTCAGACTCATCAGCCTCACGTCTTTCCTACTTAAGACGTTAGAAAGGCTATGTGAAAGAGAACTGAGAGATGGTGTTCTATTGTTTCAGCCAGTGCATGGCAATCAACACGCATACACCTCCGGTAAGTCCACAGAATCAGCACTACATTATGGTAGTTAGTCGGATCGAAGAGGCAATTAAAAACAAGGTCATCTGTCTGGGTACCTTCATTGACATTGAGGGCGCCTTTGACAGAACTAACTCGTGATGTTCACACTCAAGAGAATCTTGGGAAACTTTCGACTACCAAAGCTTTTTGACACTGAACTCCGACTTACTACAGAGGTAAAGTATCTAGGGGTTATCCTGGATAACAAACTCAATTGGAACAGTCATATTGACAAGAAGATAGATAGGGCAAGCGTCGCCTTCTGGCAGTGCCACAGAATGATTGGTAAGAAGTGGGGATTCTCCCCTAGGGCAGTTCTGTGGCTCTACAGAATGGTGATCTGGCCAATGCTTTGCTACGGCGCAGTGGTTTGGTGGACCAGGTGTAATCTCTCCACAGCCGTAAACAGACTCCAAAAATTTCAAAGACTGGTCTGCATGGCTATCACGGGCTGTATGAGGACAACTCCAACTGCGGCCCTGGAAGCCATGCTGGGACTGCCCCCGCTGCACCTGTTGTCAAGCAGGAAGCGGCCTCTTTTGCAGTACGACTCAGGTCTATGAATCTATGGAAAAACTATACAATCCCTCACACCAAAATCCTCAACGAGGCAGTTGAGGACCTACCCATGCTCATGGCGGTAAGTGATAGGATTCCTAAGCAGTACGTCTTCGACAAGAAGTACAAAATACAGCTCCAAGAAGACCATTGGTATGAAGGGTTAAATCCGAAGGACCTGAGGATCTTCACGGACGGCTTCAAAACCAGTACGGGAACGGGATCAGGTATCTTCTCGGAGGACCTAAACATCAAAATCTCCGCTCCCTAGGTATGCTCAACACAGTCTTCCAGGCCGAGTGCTTGGGGATCCTGCTGGCAACCAGGGCAATTCTGTCCAGAAACGTCAAAGACCAATCTATACGTATTCTCTCGAACAGCATGTCAGTACTACAGGCCCTCAACGGTAACGTCCACACATCAGGGCTTATCTACGAATGCCACCAGAAACTAATGGAGGTATGTACAAACAACCACGTCACTCTTCAGTGGATCAAAGGACACAGCGGCTCCAGAGGGAATGATGCGGCGGACGAGCTGACCAGACGGGGATCGGACCTGAGGGTACAGGGCCCTGAACCCATTGTACCCATTCCGTCAGGCCAACTCCGCACCATGCTCAGAAACCTTACCAAAGACCAACACAGCAGCTACTGGGCCGAACACGGGCATTGCAGGCAAGCTAAAGAGGCTTTACCAGCAATCACTCACCGGCTAGCACGCGCACTACTCAAACTAAAAAGGCCCCAACTACGAATCGTAACCAGCGCGATTACAGGACACGGTTCTTTTAACCAACATCTTTTCACCATAGGTGTCACAGACAGCCCCCTATGCAGAGGATGCATGGAGGCAGAGGAAATGGCCGCCCACGTGCTACTGGAGTGTCGACAGGTGGCCTCGTACCGGGCGCAGTACCTCGGATCGCCGGGGTCGATTCCTGAGGTCCTCATCAAAATTAATGGCTTGATAAGGTTCCTTGAGGAGATCGGGTGGCTCGAATAATCGTCCCACCCCCACGCAAAATAGCCGCATCAGTCGTCGAGTTGCGGATAAGGACCCGCTTTTACCATTACCATTACCAACTCACGGTTTGCTATTTTTTTATCGGCAAAGATTTGTCATAGAAACAGTACCTATGTGAATATGTTTTAAATAAACTCTATTACATTATTTAGTTTTGTCTACAAATTAACTATGATTTGTAATTTAATCAAAAAATTCAGTCTATTTGGTATTTTAAAAACTTGGCTGTATGTAGCTTTAGCATCTTTGGCAACATTTTCACACAGCTACGGCAAAAAATAATCCGCCATATTTCCCAAATCTTTTCTATGTAGGTATATTTTTCATGATTCTTTATTCTGTTTCCTCGCAAGTGTGTTGAAAAACGTCGTATGATATACGTGCGTGGTTATACACACTCAGCTCTATTACGCCCTCCTCGCCTTTGGCTCGGGCTGAAATTCCGCCTCGTGAATTATAACCAACCTATCACACTTATATTGTTATGTACTATAACAGGAAAGCCTTGGGGATTCGAACCCACCTTCAGGATGATGTAATTATGAAATCTGGCATTTGTAGAATTCAACATTTGTAGAAGCTGACCTTTGTAGAATCTGACATTTGTAGACTTAACTGTCATTTTAAGAATCTCACATTAGGCGATTAATCCTTCCTATCTTTGTGTTTTTTTATGATCAGATTTTAAAATCCAATACGGTGGTTAACTAGGTATTGTTTATTAAGTAATTCTAGTGAAAGTATTGTGACAAGAAAACATAAAAGCAATGATAATAACTTCAAAAATCCAAGAAGGCGGCCAACTTATTTGATTATGGATCAAAATAGATGAAATTCGGAATGAGACAGTAGGTATATTGAGAAGAGAACAACAATGCAATGTTGAAAATTTCAAAGATTGAATGGCAAACAAGCCGAAACTAATTTAGTGGTTTTAGGCACCGGGGTGGCTAAAACGGGGGTCATACAGGAATAAAGGGATAGAATTGTTTTGTACCTCTAATCATAATTAAATTGTTTTTAAAGTAGATAGGTAATAAATAATAATTATTATTTTATTGACGTAAATGTACATTTTCAGTTGGAAGCTATATTAAAAAGATACCTAATACAAATTACGTTATTGTCTGGGAGGAAAAAGATAAATTTTATTGAAAACTGCTAAAGGACAGTGTTAGGGTAAGCAGAGTAACGAATATAGGTCCCTATCTATTTTCAAATCACAATTTATATCTTACCTGAGATTTAGTCTTTCAGTCTTCGACATGTGAGAAGATTCATCTTCGGTTTTAACACATATTACAGCTAGAATTAAAACTAACAAAACTCGATATGCCATTATTTGATCACAATATTTTCGAATGACTAGCAAACAAAATAAAATAATGCACAAGATATATTACTAAACATTAAGCTTTATGAAAACTAAACCCTTTATAAAACTGTTCTTGAAAGATATAGGAAATTGTCTTTCACATTGCGAAAATCTGTTTTTTTGCCACACACAAGCAACTGATTGAAGAAATGAAAATGACATATTGGACTGCGTTCCAAAACGGGATAGATATTACCTGACAGCAGTCTGTTTCACTTGCACTCATATGATTTAAACAAAGTGAAAGTGAAACAGGTTATTACCCCGACTGATTTCGCGTACGATTTGGAATGGAACGCACTCTTGATGAACTGAATGAATGAACTAAAGGGTGTATTCCGAATCAGATTTCATGGCTCAAAGTACTGACAGCGATTACTCGCGTACCGATTCAGAAATCGCGATAATACGCGCTGAAACTGCTTTTAACTCAGTCTTGTCAGATGTTGATTACCGTACCAAAACTGGCAAAATTCTAAATTATTATACGTATTCAAAAAGTATCGTACAGCTGTGAAAACAGCACTTTTCGCATGGCTAGTAGCCAAAATAAGAAAAAGTATGCGAATTTTTTAAAATGGAGATGTAAATTAATAGGCACATGAAATTAAAAAAACACAAAAAATAATGTTTGATATTTATATTTTATCAGATTGCCTATGATATTATCTTACGTATGTTTGTACCTGAGTCCAAACTATCGTAATATATACATAACCTACTCGATACTATTACTATCGAACATCTGGCAACCCTAACCTACAATAAATAACGTGTTTTTAATTTTGTTCAACCAAATAAATATAGGACACGTTAATTTAACATTTAAACATGAAACATTAAAACAAACAATATATCAAAGTTGAATTTGACATAACGCTTACGAGAATTTAACTCTGGAGCATGGGCGCCGTTAGCGGATGATGGCGGCGGTCATGACGCAATCCGTGACGTCACAATGGCTGCCCTAATCAAAGGCCGTAATCACACTGACAGTGATTCAGTACGCGGTTTTGTGTACTTAAAGTGATTTCAGCGCAAATCGGAACGCGGCCAAAGATTAAACATCCCTGCGTTCCGAGACGCGCTGAAATCGATTTTAGAGCACTTAGCGCGGACTAATTTCCTCCAGCGGTTTCCTGCATAGACTTATAATATACTGGCGTATAGACCAACAAAGCGTTCGAGGGAGAAGAAAATCTCTTACGGAGATATAGCAAGATAGAAAAGGAAAGCGAATCTATTGGAACTGTGACCGGTTTTGCTTGACAGGTAGTCACAAGTCGACACGCATAGAAGAAGCTCCTCAGTATTTTGTATTTTTTGCGTAAATTGTGGTTTATTTTTAGTAAATACGATTGCATTCAACAATGGTTACATATTCTGTGAGTGAATGTGGTGTTAATCAAAGAAATAATCCTGAAAATTGCACATTTCACAGGTAAATACTTAGGACGTCGTCACTACAATGATGCATTTATTTTTGGTTTTAACTTGTTTTTTAATGTGTCAATAATATAAAATTATGTCAATCCTTTTGCGTATTTTGATATTTCGTGTACATAAAGTTCTGTTTATTGATAATTTTGTTTATTTTGGTGAACTATTTTTTCATCATTAGATTTTACACTAGCTAACGCACACATTGACAAGTCAAAAGTTAGAACGCATTATCGGGCTGTCAGGTTGTCTATACGCTAGTTAGTAAATTAAAAGTGGTTTGCTGATCGCTGACGGCGCTGACAGTTTGATTAGGAACACACCCTATATAAAGGGCGCATTCTGAATCAGACTTTCAGCGCTGTCAGCGATCAGAAAAGAAAAAAAAACGTATGATTGCCTGCTGACAGTAATTCTTCATGAACGTTATCTCGTGTGTGCCTAGCTCCTTATGGCTTGTAAGCTATAAATTCCGTCAGTGACAACAATTTCTAATTCCAGCCAGGCTTGGCTCGGTCTTGGCTTGGGCCAGCGTAGTCGACTAAGGCCTATAATTAAGGGTAGGCTCGAGCCCCTCGGTGGGGACGTATATCGTCAACAATAGCTCATATACGTACCCATCGAGGGGCTCGAGATGGTTGGGGACGTATATGAGTTGCTATACTTGGGTTACTATAGGATGAGCTCTGACAGATTAAAATTTTAAAAACTTATTTATATTATTTCGTTTATTTATTTATTTATTAAGTAAAATTACATACTGTTTAATGATAAAATAATAGGTGAAGTTACTTTATTTTAATATTTTAGCTATTATGGTTTTTAAACTGAATATTCTTAAAAAAAGTTGTTAACGTCGTATGAAAATTTTTGAAGCTGTCAGAACCCATCCTATAAAAACCCAACTATAATATTATGTAAACGCCTGTAAGAAAAATATAATTAAAAATGTATTTTTTAATTTTCTCAGAAATATTAGCGTATTTTGTTTTCATAATACATCTTACTGCAGGTACACAAAAGGTACCAAATCTACTTATCAGTTTATTGAGCAATATACATTAGTTAACAGTACACCCGTGGTCCTGACATCAGGATGGCGGGAGTACCTAATTTTCTAAACATATTTTTAGGGGCGTAGGCAGTGGCGGCATGGCGTAAGGCGTGGGCGGTGTGGGCCTCTTCTTGCACCATCAGAGGGACTCGCAAAATGTACCTTGCCCACATTAAGTTTAGGTCTAGTGCCGCCACTGGGCGTAGGTACACAGATTTCTAGTAAAGGTACTACGTAAAAGTACACAGAAGGTACTAAATATCTGCAATAAACTTCGGCCAATCGGAGAAATACACCCGCGATCCTGCCTGACGCACATACAGATCTCATAAAACCATTGTTTTAACATGGCACATACGAAACCAAATGTACACACGTGTACTATTAAAACCATTTAAAAAGGGTTTAATTCTCTAACGCGGAACAGAAAGGGCTTATGTGTTGATCATCAGTTTTTGGTTTGAACTATTTTGACAAGAAAACATGCTTAACACTGATCACGGGACAGACAGTCAGACATGGGTCAAGTCACTATGTATTTACTTATATTTACGGATTTAGTATGGACAGAAAGTCATTGTATGATATGATAGGTAGTGCATTAAATAAGGTTGACATACTGTTTTGGCATAAAAACAACAACGCAATAGCACATTTGTCAAAAATCCAAGATGGCGGCCAACTTTTTTTGTTTACGGACCGATTACGGTAAAACTTGGTTTGACATACTGTTGGGGCATAAAGACAATACAATGTTAAAATTGACAAAAATCCAAGATGGCGGCCATTTTTTTGTTTATGAACTGATTTCGGTGAAACTTGGTTTGACATACTTTTTGTCATTTAAGATATTGCATTGTTGTTTTTATGTCAAACAGTATATCAAAAATAAAACAGGTTACACCGAAGTCGGTCCTTTTATTTTATTTTATATTTTTGTTTCAATGAAATAAACAGGGCTGCTATCAGAAGGCATCCCAACTTGACGCTATTTCGTTCTCACTTCTCAATAACGCAGTTCCAAGAACTGAAACGGCACGTTAATGAAGTCAAGGTGCAGTGATACGTAATAATTTTTAAGTTTCGGTAGACAAGCTTCGGAGACTACAAGAACTTTTTAGCCCTCTTTGGGCCTATGGTCCTTTTTGGTCCTCGGAGAGTTAAAACTCTTCGCAGAGCTCTAGAGCTCTTTAGCCTTTCAGCCTCCGTAGTCCCCAAAAAAAGCCTGTGCGCCGTATGAGAGCTTAAATACCATGGTCCTTTGGAACACTACCTCTGAGCTCATTTATGCATGCAAAACTACGTACCTACCTGAACATAATGTTTTGCTAGGAACAATCATTTTAAATAGGAAGGTTTTAGTAACGCAAATTACGATAAACAACAAACATAAATAACCCGATAAAACTAAAAAACTAACAGACGAAATAAAGACAATACATAAAAATTATAAACTTTCTGCTGATTAATTTATATTTTACTACGCTTTACCTAACCCCACTCTATTTTGGGGTAAGCTAGTAATCGCATCGTAAGAATTAAATGCCATCCTGACAGCAGGCAGTAAATATGAAAACCAAATGGGTGCAAAAGAGACAGAAGAAAAATTGTACGTGTATGACGGCTGTCAGGACGGCATTCTTACGATGCAATAGGTATAATATAAGTGTAAGAACAGGTATTGGGTATTTACCCACCGCCCATCTCTATCCCGGACACGATGTTACTACGATCGCGTATTCGAAATCGTTCGCAAAATATACGACTTTTTCAAATCGCGATGTTTTTTTTATCAAAAAGTAAATAAAAATAAGTTAAATTAGTTTTAAAACTTGATCGAGCGAAAATACTCGAGATACAGACCTAACTAAACTTCGGGACCTCGGGTCTTTCTAAAAAAATATATATCTATTCATCTTACTCGCAATTTAGAAAAACGAGACATCATCATAATCATCATATTACCCCTGCGTTCCGAGACGCGCTGAATTCGAGCACCCGTAATTTTTTGCTTTTCTGATCGCTGACGGCGCTGAAAGTCTGATTCGGAATGAGCCCTACATTTGCTTCGCTCATTGAAGTGTGACAAACGAGAAATAAAAACCTGTTTGTCACACTGGTGTAAACTTAGGCCGCGTTCCGATATGCGCTTAAATAACTTTCGAATCAAACTGTCAGTGCCGTCAGCGATCAGATTGTATGAGTTTGTGCTAAAATCGATTTCAGCGCTTCGCAGAACAATGGTGTATTCCGAATCAGATTTCACGGCTCAAAGTACTGACAGTGATTACTCGCGTACCAATTCAGAAATGGCGATAATACGGCTCATGAGCGACATCAAAACGGAACAGTGTTTGAGCGCGCTGAAACTGCTTATAACTCAGTCTTGCCAGATGTTGATTACCGTACCAAAACTGGCAAAATTCGAAATAATTATACGTATTAAAAAAGTATCGTACAGCTGCGAAAACAGCACTTTTCGCATGGCTAGTACCCAGAATAAGAAAAAGTATGCGAATTTTTAAAAATTGAGATGTAAATAATCACAAGAAATTAAAAAAATACAAAAAATAATGTTTGATATTTATATTTCTTATATATTTATATTATTTTATGTATCTTATGTAAACATAACCTACAAAACTGATTGATTTAAGATACTTCAGTAATTTATCGCCATTTCATAATTGAATAACGTGTTTTTAATTTTGTTCAACCCAATAAATATAAGACACGTTAATTATAAATTTAAACATTTAAAATTTAAAAATAAATAAACAATATGTCAAAGTATTACGCTTACGAGAATTTCGCTCTGGAGCATGGGCGCCGTTAGCGGAAGATGGCGGCGGTCATGACGCAATCCGTAACGTCACAATGGCTGCCGTAATCCTACTGACAGACAGTGATTCTGTACGCGGTTTTGGGTACTCAAAGTGATTTCAGCGCAAATCGGAACGCGGCCCGAGTCGGCAATGATTGATTCTCATAGTGACTAATATGTTAAATTCTGATTTTAAATTTCAAAGTGGTTACAAATATTTTTATGTATTTTTATTTTATTTCACTGAGTACAATTTTTTTCCAGATTTCTAAAATACGATTTTTCAATGATGGTACGATTCCCAAAGTTCCCAAAAGTTAAAGTTGGCAACACTGGAGTCACGTGACCAACGCCGCCATATTGCATTTTCAGCGGTGGCAGGAAAGTGTTGGTTCGTTGAATGACGAATTTTGGATTAATTTAGTGATACCATTTAGTTCGTTTACTTTTATATCTTTCAAGTTATAACAGAAAGTTAAAAGTGTTTTTATATATCTTATAAGAAGTGTGGGAAGTGTTGTGATAATATTCTCCAGTTCCACACCACCATTGAACTGCCCAAGTAGTGGACGGGCAACCAAAAAGGCGCTTACTGTACAACGCACTGCAGCCTGGATTGGGTAATAAGATTATGATAGCATTATTTTCTCAAAATAATCGTCGGAGGCATTTTCTCTAAAAGTAATTGAATACCGGCATCGATTGTTTACCTTTTATTATTACTTTGAAACTATAAATTGCTTCTTAGAGCTTTTGTTGTTTTTAGAATTTGCGTCCTTGCATTCTAGGTATTTGAAACGTTATACTATAAAAGAATTGAAAATATCATAAAAATAACAAAATGTATTTTCTGAATATAATTTAGTACCTAATTCATACAGATTGTGTCATATCAAAGTCATACATTTTGAATTTTACGGTGTCTGTAATGCATCAACAAGGTTTAGTGAATTGATGCATTAGTTGTATGATGTACACGTAGGTAGCTGTACGACTTTTCCATGGAACCGCCATTTTGAGTACTAGCGTCTCGGCGAAGGGGGAGGGGTCGGCGCGGGAGGGGAGGGGGCGGTGTTCAATATAAAAAAAATATTACGCCTAGTTAGGTACCTATATCTCTTCTCGCGATCTTCTGGGTATTAGATACATAACCTTAAACTATGTTTATGTTTTCCCAGGTGTTTCTTTTATGGGTACTAATTGAGAGCCACCATGAATGGAGGGGTGAATGGAGATATGGAGTCGGTAAACACAGCTGATCAACCAGCAAACCAAAAAACAGTTACCTCAGAAGACAGTGATTTTTCTAAGAATAGTGAGAGTAGCAACATTACTGCAGAAGCTGAAAAGGAAGAACTTCAAAGTGATATTGTATTAAAAAATGGTACTAAGGAATGTTCTGAAGAGCAGGAAAATGAGGACTGTCCTTTGGAAACCTTAGCAGAGCCTATTGGGAACACTAGTGATGTACCAAATGACAGCAACTGCACAAATAGTAATGAGTCCAGTTCACAAGGAAAGTCTGAAGACTCTGAGCAGAAAGCATTAAAAGGTTCAGATGAGACAAAAACTGTAGATGAAAATTTAAAAACAACATCTGATAAAACTTCAAGTAATGATGTGGTAAGTATCTTTATAAATTAAATTTATTAGTGTTACTAATAATGTTCACATCATAACACTAACTACTACAACTATGATGACTATGTTATAGTTACAGACAGCTTGTTATTTTCAATTATTTTTGCCCAAATTATAAAGGGTACTTCATTCAAGTCCGCTCGTGCTATATTATCACCTTGGTAAATATAGAGAATAGGCCAGTTAGGAAAAAAAATAAGGATAATTACTTATGCTATGCAGTGTAGTAGTGTTGTGTGAACCCATTAATAATTTTATTTTAGTAGCCCTTAATAATATTATGTAACAAGCCTAATTTTATATGGATTAATTTAAAAATGAAAGAATTAAAATTAATTTAAAAGAAAAAAAAGTAGCAGCCATACATACATAACTAATTAAAAAAGATCTCATCATTACAAGTCTGCACCTGCTATATTACAACATTGGTAGAAATAGAAATTAGGTCTGTTAAAAAAAGGTCTTATAATTTCAGCTGCAAAATGTCCACAACTGGACAAGGCCAAGGATTGGAAAAGATGTAAAAATTTTTAAATATCAATTTATGTTATTGTCAGCTTATATTCACCACTGCATTAATACTCATGCTTACCATGAAATAGGCCAATTATAGCTTTTTCCAATAACCACGATCGCCCCAAACTGAGCAGGCGATAAGGAAAGGGAATGGAATTTGCGGTGAAGTTCTCCATTTGGCCTTACTCTTGAATACATACCCAACTTTATCGATTAATTATTGTTATCTAAGAATAGGGTAGGTGAATAGCAAAAATATTAATGCTATTTAATATTGATATATTCCATGCTATTCAATGGTGTCGATATTATCAACACAATATTATAGAACTTATCTTATTTCACCTATACTCTTCTTTAGAAGAAGAGAAGAAGTACCTATACTATACTACCCACCTTGCGATAATAATATTATTGATATGATCATAATAGATTTAGATAAATAAATACCTTTTATACATATTATATTATTTCAATAGTTTTACCTCAAAGCTATGATTTTTTAAATATCGGTTTCATAGCATCACCCACAATACAAGTCCTTCTGACCGGGCCTCATCCAACCAGCTTTATAAATTGTCGGGTAGTATCGCGCTTTCTTGGAAAGCTTACATTAGCCATAGGTATGTCATAAAATTAATATACTCGTAGTACTGTGGCCCAGCAGCCGCTGCACCACATGAAGAATGTTGTAGAGGATTGATATGTGACAATATCCAGGGCACAGTCTGAAGAAAAAGGTATTTATATATTATATAACAGTATTATATAACTAACATGGAAAAATAGTAAAAAATTGTAGATAAGCTTTAGGAGTTTACTGTCGGAGATCAGGACAAGAAGTGTAGAATTTAGCAGAAAAAAGACAAAATCGAAACGTAAGAAATTTAAATTTAAAATGAAAGATAAAACTGCCAGCAAGAAAGGTTGCCAGTCATAAAACAGGAAAGAGGACGAATGCCTCGTTACAGTACTATATAACATACAGAACGGCCACTTACCTGCTGCCGCCAATCGGCGCTCCCTCGTCCCGCCCCGCAGTTTTGTCTTCTTAGAGGGCGAGTTAGGAGTATCGAACAAAGGGCCGTGCTACGCTCTCGCGCACAGTCGCGTCGTATGTTAAATTGGACTTTGTGACTGAATATTGTGAGTGAAAACAGAAAATTGAGAAGAGTTGCGCTGTAGTTGCGTATCTTTCGACAATTCTTTGATTTGATAGGTATTTACATTTTTGAATTGTGTCACTCTTAGTGGATTGCTGAGAATTAAATGTGCTGTGATGTGACCGTATGAAATATAGTTGCAAAAAAGTTGCTGAAATTTAAATAATGTGTTTATGTTCAGCGGATAATTTACACTATATTTTCCTTTCCGCGCCAGGGGTCTACTTAGCAAATAGCCGATTTCTCATTCCGACTACTTCTCAAAGTGACTATTTCGCTACTGGACTACTAAGTAAACGTCCTATTTCTCATTTAGCCTACTTCTCTAAGTTTTACTGACACGTAAATCAAGTAATGTATTGTGATAGTTATACCATATATTAATTCTGTCATATGTTATAACCCTACTTGATTCACTCGCACAATACGCCTGTGTAAAAGGGGCACTTAGGCATTTTCATCCCATCTTTTCAAAAAAGACGACTTGGTTCGCCTTTAAGTGCACCAAGAAACTTTTAGTGGGCAGTTATGAGTTATTAATCCTCTTTATAAGTGCGCCGCAATTATCTTTGCCGCGCACTTTTTGAATTTGGAACATCTTAGTGTTCAGCGCCAAAGAAATCGAACGCAAACGAATAAAGACTCGATGGTACGACGGCCCATAGTCGCATCGCGCCGCCGCCGCCAGCTGAATAATAATAAAAAAAAAAAAAAAGCGCGAACTACAGCCCGCGTTTTCTTAGATTGTTAGAAATTCATGGTTTTGTTTTGAAAATGAGTTCTTCTAGTGACAATGAAAGTATAGAATTAACTCCTGAAAGTATTAGAACTGATACAAGAAATGTGATGGATAATCTATTACCTGCAAAATTCCGGGAGAAATATATGAAAGCCTATGGTAATTTTATTGAATGGAGAAATGCAAGAGACGCCGAAAATTTTTTAGTTATTTTATTATTAGATACTATTTAATTTTAATTTATTTGTTACTCTACGTTTTATTAAATAATATAACAAATCAAATCAATAATTATTTATTTCCATTGGATGTTTTACATCACTTAGATCCGTCATTACATTTTTTTTGAGTGAGTTCACTAACACAATGGCGGAATTTGTGGAAAAGAGCTCACCGAAGAAACTCCACAGTCGTCGCATCTTTTGCGTTTCCTTTTTTAAATAAAATATTGTCAATTACAAAATTAATGCTAATTATATCGAAAATGCCTGCTATTCCAACAATCTATTCCTATGGACATCTGTCCTCTAAGTAATCAGATATCCTATCCTAACATTTTTTATACAATTTTTGTTTTATAATTATTTTAAACTTGTCTAAAAGTAAGTTTTAATATCAGTAGGGACCTTATTGTAATAGCGTATACAATTGCCTTTAAAAGAATTACAAATTTTATGTAGTCGGCTGACATAAGCAACCAACTTGTCTTTATTTCTAGTATTAAAATTGTGTATATCCACAGAGAAATAAGGGAGAAGAGATGCCTTATCTCGTTTTCTGTATAGAACCAAGTGAAGCCACAAAGCGGGGGTGCGGGAGGGGTTATGCGTTGACACAGCCGTGCTGGTATCTAGGGGCCAGTAGTAGAACTCTGTAAGCAAGTTTTGTGATATACGCATACGTCGGTGTTCGAAAAAATTCTCCTACTCGACACTAGATGACAGAAGTAGTAAGCATGTTTTAGCTAGGGCCGGACTAAGGCACAAGTAAAAATGGGGGTCATCTAATAATTTTTAAGATTTTCATTTTTTAATGCCGACTGATAGATGCTTCTAAGTAAAATGTCATAAAATTGTGTTACAAAATTTAAAATGGTCACATAAATGGCAGTGCAGAAACGCTCAGTGTTTAGCTGTAAAATAAACTAAAATCACCTAAACAAACTTTCATGATCAGTAGACAATCGCCAATCACTATTTTTGGTCTCTCTATAGCTAAAGAAACCAAAAATTGAAAATCGTCTAAATTGTCAACATTATTTCAATAAAATTTCGATATAATACTATGCGGGTCTGATTAGTTATTTTTTAACTTAGACTGATGCAAATTTAATCGATCGAAAATCGATTTAGTAGATCTCAAGATATGGTATTTTAATAAAAATTTTGACTTTGACTTTGACTTTAACAAGTAATAGTTTTTAATAATCTTTTATACATTTTCCACAAACAGCTTTTTTACAGATTGTGCAGTTTTCACACGTTTTTTTTACAATTACGTTTGTCTTGACATTTGCCGCCTCTTATTGTTTAGTACATCGTTGACCTGTTTCAAAATTAGTTTCTTGTCTTTGAGTCGCAGTTGAGTTTTTTTTTCACATACTCTGCATGTAGATCGCTCACTAGTTGAAGGATAAAATCAGTCCGAGAAATTTTTATTCCTGTTACTTTTCAGTATATAATCCACGAGTATATAGCTGCTAAATCAAACGTGAACAGGCCATCTCCGACCTCCAGCTCTTACGGTGTATTTGCGTGCCATTTGATCGATGATGTCACAAAAAAGTTTTATTGTATTTTTTTTAGTCTACACCAAATTTTGTTTGATTATAAAATTCAATTGTCTCAGGCAGCTTTTTTTTTATCAGTACCTATGTTCTCGCTGGGGTGCAGAGTACTCAAAATAATAACATTTTTTCCTGGTTTTCCTTGATAGACACTAAGGGATCGGTCTCGGTTTTCATTATAAAAGTTTAATATCTTGTCGTACGAATACTTCTACAAATCGGCGGTACTTCTCGTCTTGCACGTGGCATTGCTCCAACAATACTAGTCTTTTCGACCATTTGTTTTTAGCCAAATTTAGAGACGTGCATACTGACTCATTTTTTTATAACAAACGACTGCTTACTAAACGAAACCAATGTCTACTAAGTGTAATGTAAACAAGCTAGACAGTAACAGCTTACTCAGAATTCAACATAAATAAAAACACAAGTACCTTCATTAGTTTGCAGAAATCGTTGTTTACTATTCTTATGTCTTTATATGCCCAATCACATTGACGGTGTGCGGTCTTAGTAGGTATTTGTAAAGGAATCTCATATACAACATATAGTTTAATATTTTTTTGTATAGATTTAGCCTAACAATAGCAAATTAGGAAAAGTCACTCGGGCGCAAAATATAATTTTGGCTTGGGCGACGTACTTTAAATCCCTCGCTACGTTCAGGATTCTATTAAAGAATCCCTCACTTCGCTCTGGATTAAAAAAAGTGCCCTCGCCGTTTAAATATTATTTTGCTCCCTTATGATTACAATCTACTATTAAAACGTGACGGCTGTATGAAGTGTCCGAGGTGTGCATATGTAACAGAGGTCGACAGTCACCACTTCGCTACGTCTGAACGCGTTGCTTGGCGATATCACGCTCTGAGGATAAAATTGGCCTAATTGAAAATTGGTTACATAGGTTACTTGTAAGTTAGCCTTACTGACACTAGTGACACTTGCATACGTCTTTTTTACCTTCTTATTATGTTTCATTTGTTGCCTCTGTTATCAGCTCAAAACACCTCAGAATAAAAATATACTTTTAACAAAATATAATAATCTTTTTTGTTCCAGGAAACACACGAAATTGATTCTGAAGGCTCTTCTGATGAAGAATGCTCAATCATATCTGGAGGACGGAAGGCAGAAGATACAGTAAGCATTGATTCGGATTCAGAGGATGATGAATCCTCGCAAGATAGTCAAAGTAATAATAAAATCAATGACATAATAATATTAGAGAATGATAATAGATCAGAAAGCCAAAATGGATCTGCCAGCCCAGAAGTTCATGAAATTCCTAGTGACAATGATGACTGTGTTTTAACCAATGATGACAAATCTAATTCAAGTACTACAGAAACACTTCGACGTAGTAGTAGAACTATTAAACGTAAAAAATATGAATCTGAAAATGGAGATGAGTCTGACCTTGAAGAAGTAGAATTGCAAGATCCATTGAGTACCAATACCAAACCTTTAATTATTAGCAATACAAAGACCAAGATGTATACTCCTTCAAAGAAAATGCGTCTGAATCAAAACAATGATAGCAAAAAAGAATCCACAATAGTAACTATTGATAACATTTCTGGAAAAGGACAATCTTCACATGAAAAAAACACTTCTGCAAACTCTAATAAAACTGCTCAAGAATTGTATCAAAGCATTGTTGCACGTGGCACGACTGTAACCCCAGTGAGTAACAAAACCAATGCTAACACTCAAGTTTCGGCCCAAAACTCGCAAGCTGCAATACTGCCTTCGTTGACAGATGATATGTTTGTGGTTGAAGCACCTTCATTCATAGTACCGTATGTGTACGAAAAGCCTTCGCTTAAACCTTTTAGAGAATTTGTTGATAAATTAGGAAAAGAATTGGAAGAACAGAAAGCCAAAGAAGAGAAACTACGTTTAGAAAAAGAGAAGGAAGATAAAGAAAAGAGAGGCAAGCTGAGGAAGGAGCGAAAAGATAGAGGTGAAGAAGTATCAGCGTCAGAGGATGAGGCTGCTAAGGGTGATAAGGCGGATGAAGCCGACGACAAGAAAAAAAAGAAAATTGAAAGAAAAGGTAATCAATTATACAAATAAGATAATAGTAGTTTTATAAATTATAGATCTCACATACTTACCTATACAATGTGTTACAAAAAATACCAAAAAAAAGAATATTCGTCATCACAGGCATTTAATTACAATTTTCCCATCTCTAGTGTCAATCAACCTGAGATTGACACCTAAAATATAGACTATCGATTCTCAGAACGGAAAAGTATTTTTCATTACTCATACTCTCGGAAGTTGCCTGAGGAGCGGATCTAATTTCACATTTCTATTGTACTATGTTCCATCTTTCTATACAGCCACTCAATTACAGCGCAATGTTAAATTGAAATAACATAAAGTTAAGTATTAATTAAAGAATATATATTTTTTAAATGACTTTCTTGTAATTATAATTAACTTTCAACTATTTCTTTAAAATAAAATAGGTTTGTGCAAAATATTTATCATTTTTCAATGATGGAAATTAAAAATAATGGCTCAAAAGCTGGCCGGCACGGCCACAGTAAAAAATAAAAATAGGTGGAAAAGCAACAATCCGATTATCATTTGTTTCTTGAGTTGTAGGGTTTTGTTTACAATGAGTTCATCTGATTCAGATATGGAAGTCACTCATTTTTTCTTTAGCTAATTCGTTTTATTTCTACTTTCCTTGTATTCGTAATGAAAAGCACAGTGTTTACCTCTGGATAGAGACTTATTTAGTGCCTCGAACTATTAGGGCCCTCGCTACGCTCAGGCTCCAAACCCCGTCTCGGCGCTAAATAAGTTACTTTCACCCCTCGTATAACAATGTACTATTGTACACCATTTGTGCCTACGTTTTTAAAAGAGATGTACTTAAATCAATTTATGTTAGAAAACATTTTCTTTTTTGCCTTAATTAACTTGTTTACGTAATTACAAACATAAATAGTATTTTGAAATATTTAGTTCATTATTTCATTAATTTATTATTTCATAACAATTATTTAACAAAGCTTTTTTTTATTTAGTTGTAGTGTAGTTTTTTTTTCATTTTGATTTGTTCTAATTTGAATGTTACGGTACAAGTAGTACGTTTTAAACATTTTTAACCATAGCGGTAAAAATAGTCACATTGACCTAAAATTACATATTATCTGGTCCGAATATTCTTTGACACAGCTGATCACTAGAGATAGGAAAATTTTAATTAAATGCCTTTGATAAAATAGTACATTACTGCCGCGGCTGCAAAATTAGTTATTGCTGGACGAGGGCACGTTTGAAGTCCGAGCCGCAGGTGAGGACTTTTATTGTGTACGAGTCCAGCAAGAGTTTTTGCGACCAAGGCTTGTATAGTGCTTTTCTCTGAAATATGCGAGGAAATTATAAAATACTAAAAAAATTAACGAACCTTGGATTTGGATGTCTACTCGTATCGTACTAAACTTATAAGTTTTAACCTTTATCACTTTAATCTCTACTTCGACTACTTAAACCATTCATTTTATAATATTTCCCTAATTCAATGATAAGTTATGAAAAATAAGTAACAAGATAGTACGATAAAAGAGATGAAAATTACAAACCGCCATATTGCGCGCGTTTCTTTTTTTGTTCTGTGCCAATGTCATACAGAGCATACAGCCAACTCCAATCACTACGATTCGTGTACGATTCATATAAAATTTGAATTTAGACCATAAGAGTATGAACGTAAAGTAAAAAGACTCGAAAACATTGAAATTTCTAGACGAAAGTTACTTTGCCGTAGGCCGTTTGAGGGCACATTCCTGGCCGCTGTTTTGTACGGGGTAATGTTTCGTCCAAAAATGAGTCATTTCGCGTATTGTTTTTTGGCAGTAATGATCACATTTTCGAGCGTGTCGGAGAAAATATTTTTTTTTGATACACGTTGTATAACCTACTTTACTTATATAACTTTTTCAGACTTTGGGCTAAAACAACTTAATTAGGATATTGCGTGTCCACAAAAAAAAACTCAACCGGTAAAATATTTGGAGCGTGTTCTAAGAAATAAAATAATCCGAACGTCATGAATTATTCTGAGTTTTATACTATATGAATGGTACAGGGAAAAAACATGTCTAGTCACAAAAGTAACTTCACGAGATATCGCGTTTTGGAAGTTTGGAACGATGTAATTCAATATGTTATTTTCGAGGGGCCACACTGGACACAGCGCGGCGGCGGTGTTTATTTTCCTAAATTCGTAATATCTTCTGAATGGAACGACCGATTTGAGTAATTCAAAAAGTTATCTATAGGTATTGAAACAGTTTTGAATATGAAATGATTTATTTGGATAAGGAATAAAACGAAGGTATGATTATCATGGTCTGGTTTTGGTCAGCTTTTTTATTACATTTTTTTTTTAAAGTGGTTATAGTGACATAATAGCTACAATAGTTGGACATTTATATAGTATCGGGAAATTTTTTGTAGATATTGATATGTCCTCTAATATTGTAGAATGTACGGTCTCGACACCATACATATTTTTATGCAGACGCGGCAGCCTACTTTCGGCCACGCGCTGCAGTGTTCTTTAAATACTAAAATCATTACAATAACTTTTGAGTGCATTACCATCTCGCGAACTAGCAACATCTCAAGGAAAGAATCGCCAGATTATAATAGTTTTGTATATTAACTTTACATTATACAACTTTTACTACGTTTGAGTGATCTTTCTCTTCGCGGCGCTCCACAACGACTAGCAGCCTTACAACCTGCTGAATCCACACACAACTCAAATGTGCGGGTCTCACTTGACTCGTAAATTTTTTGGTCCTTCGAGCCGGATTCAGGTACTTCCTTTTTTGCGATAGCGATTCGGTTTGCCGGCCTCCCACAAGCGGGTCTCACCGGTGTAATTGACACGTCGCACATATCGCAATAAAAGTGCAAGTGCACTGAATATCTACAACCGGCGACCACTTCAAGCCTGCGGATTGTGAAGCAACAACTACTGACGGTTTCATCATCTGGAGATTGGAGTGCGTCACAGAAAACTACGCTCTTCTCTACGGGCTACAACTTTACTACAAAACTTACAAGCTGCGGACTACCATATCAACAACTCACAAATACGTGTCAGCTCTGCAAGCAACAACATTAACTAACGATCAAGCTTAGGTCTGTCGTCATGAACAATGCTACAGGCAGACCGTCAGACCACTAACTTACTTCCTCAACTGTATCCTGGACTACCGCACAGGAACGACAACTACAACTACTTTCAAGTGTACGGGTCTTACTTGGCTCGTACATCAACTAACTGCAGGCCGACTTCCCACACTACGGGCGGACCTGCAGACAACTAACTTAGGCTACGGGCTGTCATCGTAAACTATGGGCAGATAACCGGGCTACTCAACTAACTGCAGGCCGACTTCCCCACACTACGGGCGAACCTGCAGACAACTAACTTAGGCTACGAGCTGTCATCGTAAACTACGGGCAGATAACCGGGCTACTCAACTAACTGCAGGCCGACTTCCCACACTACGGGCAGACCTGCAGACAACTTACTTAGGCTACGGGCTGTCATCGTAAACTACGGGCAGATAACCGGGCTACTCAACTAACTGCAGGCCGACTTCCCACACTAAGGGTGGACCTGCAGACAACTTACTTAGGCTACGGGCTGTCATCGTAAACTACGGGCAGATAACCGGGCTACTCAACTAACTGCAGGCCGACTTCCCACACTACGGGCGGACCTGCAGACAACTAGTCAACTAAAGGCTGGGCTGCTAGCGGCAGCTCTGTGATTCCTTAACTAACTGCTTCAAGGATCTGAGCACCTCGGATAAACAACATCGCTCCACGGCTTATATCGTCAACGACGTACCGACATCGAGCCACATCAAACATATGAAACAGCCACTATATAAGAATGGCAACTCCTTCTCGACGATTTATCTCGCCATCATCAAAACTTAAGATTGGCATAGCGGATAAAACTTTAACCTCTTTTTTCTTCGCGCAGTCGAGTAAGAAAGGCTGCATACAGAAATAGAAATTATTGCGAAACGTAAGAGTTCGACTACTCAGCGAAACGAGCAATGTGCAACATGGCACATTCCTACAGTCCAACGTCCAACTTAATTGAACATAACATTACGAAAAACTGTATCAGCAAACTGCGTTCAACAACCCAACCTTACCTTGAGTCCACTAATACGTCACTTTTGACTACGTCTGTTTTGTGTCGAATTACATGCGACAACTACAAATAGCTAAGGATTTGATGCCGTGGACTTAACCTATCCCAACATTACTCCAGCAAACGCTATGACAAGCATACTTCGGCTGCAAATGGCAGCATTTAGCTGATTTACTTCAGCTACATTAACAAACCCTTCTAGCTGCAAGTGAAGACATCGCCTGAACAGCGACGAGCAGGAAGTCCACTACGAGCGCGCCATGACCGACCACCGCGCACCGTCCACAACTCACGGCGCAGCCGCACGGCGACTTACGTACCTACTTACGCGTTCTGATCTCACGTTACATTCCTTGCTTTGTAATGGCGTTTCGTTCTTTCTCTTGTTGTAACTATTAGCTTTTTACTTTTATTTTCTTTTGGGGTTCCCAGCATGTACGGTCTCGACACCATACATATTTTTATGCAGACGCGGCAGCCTACTTTCGGCCACGCGCTGCAGTGTTCTTTAAATACTAAAATCATTACAATAACTTTTGAGTGCATATTACCATCTCGCGAACTAGCAACACCTCCAGGAAAGAATCGCCAGATTATAATAGTTTTGTATATTAACTTTACATTATACAACTTTTACTACGTTTGAGTGATCTTTCTCTTCGCGGCGCTCCACAACGACTAGCAGCCTTACAACCTGCTGGAACTACACACAACTCAAATGTGCGGGTCTCACTTGACTCGTACATAGAACATTTTTTGTTCTATCATCAATAGTTTCCGCAGCGTATGCGATGAAAGAAATTTTTAAGCAATTTTTTTACACCTTGGTTCACGTTACAGAAGTTTTAGCAAGGATCCCAAATTTTTTCTAATAATAAATATAACCTATGTTACTCAGGGATAATGTAGCATTCTAATGGTGAAAGAATTTTTAAAATCGGTACAGTAGTTTTTGAGTTTATTCGTTACAAACATACAAAAATACTAAAATATAAATCTTTCCTCTTATTATATTAGTATAGATATATTAATACTTATATCTATAAAGGCGGAAGATAATAGTTCATTGAAAACACTACGTTAAATTTTGAGGTATAAATCCCATTTTTGAAAAAAACGGACTAGACATGTTTTTCCCTGTTCATCAATCAACGGCCTGTTACAGTCCACTGCTGGACTATGAGCCTCCTCCACTTAAGTGGAGGGTTTTGCCATAATCTCCACGCTTGGCAGGCGGGTTGGAGATCGCAGATTAAAAGGTTACTGTATCAGAGAGCGCTGCTGCCCGTTCCCTGTTCAATGTGTAGTCCCTAAGTCGCCTCTTGCGACAACCACGGGAAGAGTAGGGGTTGGTGACAAATGTAAAATTTTCCCTGTACCCTTTATATAATACTTCCATTTCTCAGTTTGTCTTGTGGTTGGCCGGTGGAGAATGCCGCTTGGAATTTTTTGTATAAATAAATAAATAAAAATAAATATATGCCGAGTGTTTAATAATATTTGTTTTCTTTTAAAATAATATGCCCAAACAAAAAAGAAATTTAAAGGCGCAATCTGTATAGAAGAGATGTGCCGACATGTGAGACATGTGTATCTTGCTAACGCGGGAATCTTCAACAATATATATTCTTTATTGTACACTTAAATTTACAGGATAATTAATAAAATTTGTTATGAAGGCGAGCTTATCTCTATAAGAGATCTCTTCCAGCCAACCTACAAGGTGGTGGGAGTTTGGATGTTTTTACTTTTTAAATACCCTTATTTAAATGATGGAATCGTACATTTAATCCCTTTGAAAAGAATTGCGTGTGGTTTCTTAATTATAATTTATTTTATTCTCAGAGAAAAGAAGGCGCCGTAACGATGATGATGATGCATCTTGGGATGGAGAGAGTTCCTCTGAATCGGATGAGGATGAGAATTTAAGTGACGATGATACAGTGGTGATAAAAGATAAAGCTGATTCTGTTGAGGAAATTAAAGATATCACAGATTTAACAATGACAGAGAAAGTATCTCATGTTAAATCAGATAATTATTTTGACTGTTCACTTGGCAAATTTTTCGTCAATATTGGACTTAGTCGTGTGCAAGAGTATGTACAAACCGATTTATTGAAGCAACAAAATAGAAAGTTATCCAATGAAAAGAGGAGAGGTTATGGCACTAAAGAGACACAATGTGCCATTGCATCTCTTATGAAAAACTTGGAATTTAGCAAAGAAAATAATGCACCCTATGCTGTCACTCAGAAAAAATGTGAATTTTGTAGCTTTAAAACAGAGTCCGAATTAGTTATGCGTCATCATTTAGAAACTCCACACATGAAGAACAATTTATACAAATGTAATTTTTGTGAATATGAGATACGAAGTCCTCATGACATTTTGACACATATGGAAGCAGTGCACAAAATAAGAGGAAAATTAGAGAGAGCACCATCTTACCACCAGTGTACCAACTGTCCTTTCGAGGATAACGGCAAAGGCAAACTTGCTCGTCATCAGATAGCTTGCGCTAAAAAATTCAAACCTGATCTTAATTTGGCCCCGCCTGTCGAATGGGAGCCTCCGGCTAAGATTCCAAAGGTACTAAGACCTTACTTTTATTTCGTTTACCTAATCTGTTACAAAGATATAGTTCTTTCTAACAAGCTTTAAACAATGTCATTTAATATTTTAGATAGCGAGAGCGCGTAATACCGTAATGGGTTCATATCAGAACGCGTTCAACCGCCAAGTTAGCAACTCCATGTTGAAGACGCCGATCAACATCTCGAACATGATGAGCGGCGCGGGCGCGTTCCGGTCGCGCGGGCGGGCGCCGCTGTCGCTGCCGGTGCGTGGCGGGCCCGCGCTGCCCGGCGCGCCGTTCGTGCGCGGTGGTATCATGCGCCACAACACGCCCACGATACTGCCCAACAACTACTCACTTGCCGTAAGTTACAGTGTCAATACCATCGAATACTTCAAGATACTGATCCGAGAAATACTGACTAAATAGAAAATCGTCGCTTTCATTTTCATTTAGGTATTATGATATTTAACTTGTTTAAAAAAAAACAAATGATTGCACTATTGAGCGTACCTAAAGTGCCCGCTAATTTGAGTGTTTTAAAGAATTATATTATTAGTTTCTATACTTATACAGCATTAAATTTACATCGTTTTGTTCCCGCCGTGTAGTGATAGTACCCGTCAAACTGAACAATTTTTCACAAAAAAAAAATTCCTGTGACAAAAAAATTATTGGTCTCCATACAAAATGGGTCGGTCGGGAGTCTCACTTTGTATGGAGAGACCAAAAATTTTTTTGTCGCAGGAATTTTTTTTTTCGTGAAAAGTTGTTCAGTTTGACGGGTACTATCACTACACGGCGGGAACAAAACGATGTCAATTTCACGGTGTATTTACAAAATATTAATATATTTTCAGAATAACGGAAAATCCAAGTCGGTCCACCAGCCATCTATTTCCATAACACCATTGCCGCGGCAGCCGCAGCCGGCGCCGTCTCAGCCCACCACGCAATCCAAAAACACATTCGTCATTTGTGAAATATGTGACGGCTACATAAAGGACTTGGAACAACTTAGGAACCACATGCAATGGATACACAAAGTAAAAATTCATCCTAAAATGATTTACAACAGGCCTCCATTGAACTGCCAGAAATGTCAGTTTAGGTAAGTCTTAGTTACCTGCTTGATGTAGTATCATAGTATTCTCCAGAAAAAATAATCATTCTATTAATATATCATCATTTGTTATAGATTTTTTACGGACCAGGGGTTGGAAAGACACTTACTGGGAGCGCACGGGCTGGTTACCAGTTCTATGCAAGAAGCTGCTAACAAAGGAAAAGATGCTGGTAGATGTCCAGTATGCGGCAGAGTGAGTAAATTACTGCGTAAAAATCATTGTGCCTATTCATCATGTGAGTGGAAAATTGCAATGTAAATATTTTTGTTTAAGGTTTACCAATGGAAGCTATTGAACCATGTTGCGAAGGACCATAATTTAACTCTGAAGCCGGCACATCTGTCGTACAAGTGCACAGTGTGCACAGCCACCTTCGGCATGTACAAGCAGTTCGAGAACCACGTGTACTCGGCGCACAGTGTGGTTGCCAAGCGCGTCATGGATAAGGGCAAGGCCACCGCTCCCAGCTCCAAGCCCGACAGCTCGCTGCTCAAACCGCTCAAGATCAACGACGAGATCACCATCATACCGCAACCGATCAAGCCCGCCACGTCTACCAAGACTAAATAAGGTTAACAAACACTAAATAAGCATATTTATCATAAATTTAATGCTTCAAGCTAGCGACTGGTGAGAAACTGTACAGAAACATCGCTTCTCGTCTCACATAAGATGCTGACTCATATTTCAGACTTGTGTCTGTTTATTCGTTGTTGGAACTAGTAGGTAGCTATTGACTGTTGTTTGCGACTTATCCAAAGTTCGGCCTTACAATCCGGGGCAAAAGGGTTCGGCGTCGTAATGGGGGATTTTCTGATAGCTCTTTAAAATATAAAAATAATACTAATTCATATTTCATATTTATTTATTCGTGAACAATAAAAATTGTGTTCGAAATTATTACAGGTACATTAAAAATATTTTAAATTACATTCAATATAACAAAAACTGTACATGTCATATAAAGAAAAAAAATAACCAAACAAAGAAGTAACATTCAACAATGAAAATTATGTCAATATTAATGAAATTGTTAAAATAATAAAAAAATAAATTAAGACGATAGATGGCGCCAGGTGCACTTCGTGAATTCTTTTTTTTTTAATCCTTTTATGGCCCTGGGTGACTCGCCGGATTTTTTCGGATCCATGGATTGTCAACGCTATCTATCGAAAATTTATGAGTTTTTAATTGGCTGTCGGAAAATCCCCCATTGAGTATCGCCTTGCCTTGCGCGAATAATCCGCAGTTAAGCCCATCGCAGACGCGGCTATAAATATATGAATATGTGTCAAAGCAAGACCTGTCGTTGCTTAGAATTTGCATCTAGTCAAAGGCCAAGCAGATGGTTGGTCAGTCATCTGCTTGGCCTCTGACTTGATACAAATTGTAGGCAACGAGAGGTCTTTCTTTGATCCATATAACGACGACATAGCCACGTCTGTGAAGCGCTTTATACACAATACCGAGCGACTCACTCGGCTCGGGTCGCGTCGAGTCAATGCCAGATGGATATGTGTGCTAAAATACAATCCCTCTACGCGTTCAGAGGTTTTGAACTTTGCACAAAATATATTTAGACGATTCATAATGAAACCTATGGACAGGCGCAGCCAGACAGGCAGAAAATCCACAATTTTCTTAAGTATGTATTATCAAGTTATTACTCGTTAGTACTAAAATCATTATACAAGGATACAGACAATAAAACGAGTGTTTGTATTAGAATCTGGACTTCAGTCGTAGTTTTATGTCACAAGAGTGTTCATTTATTATCATTTAGTGCCTAATGTGGCTATGGCAATGCGAATGCGAATATTTTGTAAATACGCTACTAGCGAATCTTACTTTATGCGATACTTTCTCACGAATTACCGTAACAGTAGTATGTTATTGTGTTATCAGTCAGTTCCCTAGTAACAGTAACTTGCTAACAACGAGTATGAATGAAAATGGTTATCATCACAGTTATCATGCATATTAATCGCGGTAACTTTGCTTACGTAACTTTAAGGCTTTGTGTACATCATCTTGTATATTGCGGTAGTCCTGGGTGATTGGAAGTCGTGGATGGTATAATTGGAGATCTTTAATGTAGATTGAGCTGAACGTCCTAAAGATTTAAGTAATATTTTTTTGCTATAGAAAAAGACAGTCAAACGTTTAGACAAGACTGTAATCTATTTTATCACGAGAACGCTAGTAGATCTTGCCGCTGTATTCTCTTCACTTTCTAGATAAGAGTCTTCTTCTTCTCTTTCGAAACTGCTTTGCGTCACCACAGTATCTCAACAGTGCTACAGATGATTATCTATCAAAGTAGTTCAGTTCTTGGTGATCTTAGTTAAACCGAGGTGTTATTCATGATTTATAGCGTGATCGAGGTGGCTAGGGTCGCTAATTCCCTTCCGGGACACTGAATGTGTTTTGAATTTGTATGTTTTTTGAATTTGTATGTTTTTTGGACGTTCTTACGGTGAAGAAAAACATCGTGAGGAAATCTGTACTCGCATGAGAAGAAATTCAAGTTTTGTGTGTGAAGTCGACCAACTCGCACTGGGCTAGCGTGCTCGGCTATGGCGTGATCGCTCTGATTCAGGGTAGGCTCGAGCCCCTCGTTGCGGACATATACCTTGATTTTTAATTCCGTGGAATTCTGACAGATCTTAACCTTTTTTCACATGTACATTTCTGTTACCACTAACAAGACAGGCAAATCATAATTTACGTACAATGCAATTATAATAACAATTCCAGTGGCTTGTGCAAATTATATTTGAATCATGTATGGTTTATGCTGTCCTTTTTTATCTGTGGCCACACAATACGAAATTTTAATTAAAGTGAAGTTTGCAATGAAAAATTGTTATTTTAATAGTATTGCTAATATGTTAGATTAAGAACACTTTTATTTTTACGGTTCCATGCATTTATAAAAGCCTTTTTGCATTAGAAATAGAAATATTAACCAACTGTTTGCAATCTGCGGTTATTTGAAAATGATACCCGGCCTTATTAAACATTCTCCCACATTGAATGTAGTAACTTGAACAGATTACAACTTAAAAATAATATAGTCATCTAACAAATGAAAAAATAAAATAAAATGAAGGGCTGCATAAAGTATGACTTTAAAATAATTCACTGTGTTTTTTTTATATTATTTATCAAAACGTGATACCTGTAATTTTGGTAACCTGTCTGACAATACTCCATCTGTCAGAATTCCACATTCCATTAAAAATCAAGGTATACATGAGGTGATAACAAAAAAGGTCTGAAGATGTAGTAAAGCGTAATTCTTTTTTAATAAAGCGAAACTAGCGAAATAGCTCTTTTTACTCGAAATTATCGCTTTAACTATGCTTGGTGAAATTTAGTAAATTAATAAATTGTGTATTTTGTTCCTTATTTGATGTCGACGAAAGTACAACTTATTCGAAAACTATCGTCTGGCCCTGGACTGAATGTTCTAAATTAGATTTCAAGTAGGGCGATTTAAATTTGCATTTGCGGTGACGTTCCTGCTGGTATTACGAGTATGTTGATAGCAATGCCTGATCCAATATCCAGACTATTGTATGTATTTATAGCTCGAATCGCAAATGATGGTGATGTGTACCGCATTTTTAAGTGTGTATCCAAAATCAGACTGGTGTTACAGACCTGGATTTTTAACCTAGGACCCATTATTGTAAGTTACTTATTCCAAACAAAACTAAACTTATGTTAATAATAAGTTGCTAAAAATATGTATTTCATAGGGTATTGAACACTATTAAAAATTTTAGTTTATAATATTTATTGCAAAGAAAAAAATAAATATTATAATGATAAATAAATAATCCGTATGTATTTTTTGCAGGTCGGTGTGCTCAGCGGGTGCGTAGGCGCTATCTGTCTGCCAGCTCCTACATGCCGGTAATTCATCTTGAACAGAACGAACGGGCCGAGTCTTGATTGAACTCGTTCTATTAGTGTACATTCCATTTCAATATACTGCTACGCCTGCCACAGAGGTTTTTTAGCATTAAGTATTTGTTGTATATAGGAACATTCATTAGTAGAATACGCTATAAGTGCAAGGCTCTAAGCAAGGCAGCGAGAACGCCTTTGAACTCTCTCGTCGTAGCGCTTTCTATATTACCATGCGCGACAAAACATTGTCCAAAATATATGGATATAATTGTTTCTCGTAAAAGCTCTATGCACAACAACAAACATATATTCAAGTATCCCGATGTTGAACCCATATCATCTAGTTTATTATTTCTAACTGCTATGGATTAGAAAAAGAAATGTTTATAAATACTGACAAGTGACGTAATATTAATTTTCTTACTATTGTGTTGCAATGCCGGTACAAGTTATGCTGTTCAACCTTGACCGTTCAAAAGTCCATTTTATTATATTACTCATTGCTCTTGCCTCTGTTTCGTCAAACGTTACAAATGAAATAAACACATCATAGCTGTTCCACATATCCCCACTACTGGCGGGAACGAACGACTAGTGAATTATTGTATTGACCTCTGACAAGGGCTATGTTTGTGGCCGTCCTGCATTATTTTATCACTAGCTGTCCGCCCGTGGCTACGCTCGCGTTAAGTAAGATATTCCTTTAATGAGACTTTTTCCGTAAAAAGTGTCCTATGTATTAATCCGGGGTACATACTATCTCCATTTCAAATTTCAACCAAATCAGGCGTGAAAGCGGAACAAACATCCAAACATCTAAACATCCATAGTAGATTTTACAACAAGTGCACAAAACGAACCATTTCTATCCGAGACATTTAGCTGATAGTAATGTCGAGGATAAAATGGTTTTGTGGACGAGTTATAAACTCTGCTTTTCACTTCGATTGCGAGGAAATAAAACAGTAGTATAATATAACATTTCTTTAATCAACCAATTTACAAAATTATCGTAAACTATCTGTTGCACAACTCTCTGTGCATTAATTTCCATAAGCGTATTAGGAGAGAGTGTTAAATCCTCTTCTTCACTGGACATTTTTAACAATTTTAGCAAATTGAAGAAATTAATAAACGCACGAAAAAACAAGAGCTGTTTCCCGCCGCTTTATTGTTTTTAAATCTTACGACATTGATATTAGGCTTGCGCTGCAGACCTATACAGCCTACTATTAAATTAATTTTGTAATAATAATTTTCTTAAATTAATTAAATAACCTACCGTACTTGAATTTAAATTTTAATATCTTTTATGTCTTAAAAAACACATAAGGCAAATAAATTAAAGTAAATATTATAAAATAACAAATTCTGTCTATGAACTTCTTATTGTGTTTGGCTGTATGGCTCATTTTCTTTGCCTTAATATAGATACATTTATGAGTAGATACGTTAATGCACAAAATCGAATTTTGTGCAACCTATATCCTGCACAAATAAGTACTTTCAGAGCATGAGAAGCGAAAAATACATATATATTATTAATAAAGAGGGGGGCGGTAGCCAGATGGGCACTAAGCTAATTTGAAGATCAAACGAAGTATATAAGTAATAGTTATTTATTTTTTCCGAAAAACTCTCCAATATGAAAATATCCTCTACCCGGTAGCCCGTTGACATCCCCATTGATTAGGTCAGGTGTAACCCTATTCATGAGTACAGAGTCCCAGACTCTTAATATCTCATTCGGAGCTATCGAGTCCCATAATTTCAGTTTATTCTCTATTCTGTGAGTCTTATAATCCTCCTTTCCAATCATGAGCTCCTTCAAAATCTCAGAATTTCTACTAACCACATTATGTATGGTTATTTGATTGTCAGTTAAGGTATTTACAGTAGATGATATTTTCAACTCGTTATTCTCTATCTTTTCCATGGTTGTTCGAAGCTCATTAGAGTAGTGTTCGAGATTGCCGATAGAATATCTATTCCAGACAACAGCAGCTCCTAGAACTGCAAGCCCGGCGAATCTTTTCCTCTTACCTATATCCTTTGTTTCGTAAACATTATCTGCCAAGTTGATAAGGGCTTGATTTCCATAACCGTAGTTGTCATATGATTCTGCACATAGCTCATTAGAGAGTCTACTGAATCTTGTAATCTCGAAGACTGCAATTTGGAGGGAAATGCTCATCTTTTATATTCTGGAACATGGGTATATGATATATAAAGGGTATATATGATGTCCCAGATCTCTCGTAATACTTACCGATTTTCTCTAATGCAATGCCTGCTTGAGGAAAATGATATCCGGTCTCTAATTCCGGAATACCTGTGGCTTGTGTAATATTAACTACTAGGGCTCCTAGTAACACTAATGTACTTATCATCTTGATAGATCTTAATTATACACTTGATATTACACATTAATATTAGAGGAAGTATTAGGCTTCTTAAACTTCTTTACTAACTTAGGAGTTTTATAGTCGGGAGGATTGTCAAACAAAGGTGGAGCAGATGGTCTTATGGGTTCCATTTCTGGTATCCATTCCCCCATATCTAATATTATTTTCCTGACTCTTTGATACTTCTTTATCACTACGATTATGGCAACTACTAGGAGAGCTATTGCACAACTGATGATTGATAGACCTACCCAAGAGAATCTGTTAATCTGATCCGGTAGAGATAGAGCTTCCAGTCGCAGGTCAGAGACTTTTTTCCAGTTATTAATAGGGATAATACCTTCAAAGTGGCTAATCAGAGGTTCCGTATCAATATAAGACAAATTATATGTAATTGAAATTACTTTTGATCCTAAGTTGAATATATCATCCTGGAACAGAATATGTGATCCGGATGATCCCTTGACTATCTGACTATAATTTGATAAATAAACGTTGTCAGTTTGATCAATAAAACCGGCATAGGGCTTGATCACTTTGACATCACCAACCCCTGCCCCAATCAGGACACCATCTTCAAGTTGGATCAGATCAGTGTACATCATATCACTAATCATCTCCCAATTACATTCTAAAGTGGTATTTTGCATGAAGCTTGTTATACATTGATTTTCTTTTCTTTTGGGTTTATACTGACAGAGAGAATATCCCACCCCATTCTTACATATGGTAGATGGAAGATTCCAGCAAGTCCTATCCTTGGAGCAGGCCACCTTATTTTCTTCTAATAGTCTGACATTTCTCCCTGAATGGAAAACATTTACAACCTCCACTCGATATATAGAATGCACATTTTTTCTTGTCAATTGGGGTAGTATTATAATCCCGGTCACATGTGGGTAAGGTGTGGTATTTTTTTGACCATTAGTCACTATTCCCAGTACATGAATAAGTGTGGGATCGTCTTCATAGGCTGTTCCTTTCAACTCTGGATGAGATAAAAGAATCTCCTCTAATATATATATATATATATATGTATTTTTCGCTTCTCATTGTATATATATTTTATTAGTGTGATGTGATAACAAAATTGGTGTCTTGTCGCAGTTAAAGAGATACATAGAAACGTGGTAATATTCTATCGCGTAAAAATGTGATGAGTCGGCCCATGTTATCATAGTTTATTTCTATGTAGAAATTATCTTATTTATTATAATACTTGCGCTTGAAGCCAGAAGCAATAAGTAGTTAAGTACAACCATGTCTTTTATAATATGTTTGTAATAACTTTTTGTTTTTCGTATGTAATAAGTTCGAAAGAAACTCGCGTCACTGCCCGGGCTTATGAAGCCAGTGATATAAATCCTGTTAATTACTACCTACTTAAAATTAAAAAGAACCAAAGGAGAACAAAAAAAGTAAAATCAGTGATTTGGTGGAATAACAGTAATTATAATTGGAATGTATACTAATTTATTGATTACACGGACAACTTCTATCTTCACTTTATTAGTTATGAGAATGGATGTGTGCGAGCATATTATTTTATATAGGCGCTAAAGATGTGCAATGACTTTATAAAAAATTTTTGATTGTGTATTCGAATTGATTTTCGTATGTAACCACTTGCCGCGTAATATAGTTGTACGAGATGCAAAGGCTCTTATCTGCCACGCTTGCCTTGATGGCTAAACAAATGTTTTTTTCGTTCATGCATGTTAAAAATGATTGGTGTACGTACAGGTACATCAAAACGGTAACAATATGGCAAGTGAAGTGCGCCTATGTCAGCTAAACAATAACTTAAGTGTTGGTAGTATTAAATTAACATTCGCCATCCGATGATGTAAACACGAGTGTGAGTCAGAATGGCGGGTGTAAGCACTGATAGTGACGGTTTATGCGTGAGAGCAATGTACGAGCAATGTATGGAATGTACATAAGACACTATGTACTTTTTTAAAACCATTGAGGCAAATCTTAATATGAAAAAGGTCTCATTATTAAAAATAGCTGATTACATTATAATATGAATAGAGTTTGGAGCACACTTTCTTCTTTAGGGGTGCATGGCAACATTTGCCCATGTTACGTATAAATAAATGATGTGCAGTTATTGCGTGAGAGTTTATAGTGGCGTTATTTAAGTATTAAGTATTTATTTAGTTAATGTTTAGTATTCATCCAAATGAAGCGTCAAGCAATGATTTCAGACATTAAAATATTGGTTTCGTTTGCGATAGTTTTGCTGACTGGCTCCATTAATAAGTTCAAGAGTTGTCAAATTATTAAAATATTGGTTTCGTTTGCGATAGTTTTGCTGACTGGCTCCATTAATAAGTTCAAGAGTTGTCAAATTATTAAAATATTGGTTTCGTTTGCGATAGTTTTGCTGACTGGCTCCATTAATAAGTTCAAGAGTTGTCAAATTACTAAGATATTGGTTTCGTTTGCGATAGTTTTGCTGACTGGCTCCATTAATAAGTTCAAGAGTTGTCAAATTACTAAAATATTGGTTTCGTTTGCGATAGTTTTGCTGACTGGCTCCATTAATAAGTTCAAAGAGTTGTCAAATTATTAAAATGTTGGTTTCGTTTACGGTAGTTTTGCTGACTGGCTCCATTAATAAGTTCAAGAGTTGTCAAATTATTAAAATGTTGGTTTCGTTTGCGATAGTTTTGCTGACTGGCTCCATTAATAAGTTCAAGAGTTGTCATATTATTAAAATATTGGTTTCGTTTGCGATAGTTTTGCTGACTGGCTCCATTAATAAGTTCAAGAGTTGTCAAATTTTGTGTTACCTTTATGATTACTTATTTAAAAATAGTTATTATTAGAGTATGTTTTTATAAACGTATATGAAACTTGAATTGAAGAGTGAAATATTGGTGATTTATCTGATGAAACATGCATTAGTAAATTTGATTACAGGTCATTGTGTAGTTTTTCTTTCATGTATTGTGTATTGAGCAGCGGATTATTTCGTACGTAATACCGTTGCACATACATCCTTATACGCCTTGTAATGTCTCTTATGGGTATCTATACCATGCCGTGCATAGGGCAGTGAATGCGTTAAGTTTTCTTGCTAAACTGACTTTTAGTCAGTTATCTATCAGAGTATATAACCAAACAAGTCTACTTTATTTCTGTTTGCGTCTTGTCGCTATAAGGCTGAGTTGTCCAAAATAACCTTATGGGTCTTTCACTCACTCTGCTAATATATTACTGATACCAAAGTATAAGCGTAATTCTGTTACAAGTTCTTATTTTGTATTGTGAATTTTATTCTATAACTACTGTGGTTTATGATTGTTCAACATCTATTCTGAATACAAATTTTAATGATGTACATCACACTAGCCTGTGCCTGGTGGTACAGTAATGTTTTATTTACTCGGCTACTTGCGCCTCTAATCACGCTACAGCGAGACCGCTTACGAGCGGAGCGTGTAGTGATGAGTACTGCGGGATTATATTATTCTCACTAAGTAGGTAACTACAGCGCCTGCGATCACCGACGCATTCCACGATTATTATGAATACTTCTCCGTAGTTATATCGAAGGTGCGTGGTAAATAATTTATTTTTTAAATTAAGATTCTTTCTATAGAGATTAGTTGTTTAATAATATTTTAAACGAGTTAGTACTATTGTGTTTTTATTTCTACCTGATTGGAATAAAACTTGCTTAAATTTAAAGAAAAGTGTTAACTTTCGTAAAACTAAAAATGATTCTACATTCTTTTATAAGTTTTTTGTTACTGTGTAAATATTTAGGTATCGTAAATAATTATTGTAATAAAGAGATACCTATCTAGAATATTGTTGTTTTAATATGTATTTTGTAGGTTGGTTTTATTTGAGACGAAAATAGCATAATTCAGCCACGGAAATTGTAGTGCAGGTTGACGTTCTACAGTATTTAGTTGTATAATCCGAAGTTTACGAAGATAGGAACGAATTATTATTAGATAGGCGGTAACAAACTTCTTAAACTGGGATTATACGACTAAATTCAATAGTACGTCAACGAACTGCTCAACAATGAATTCTGTGAACAAGCAGTGTTGGGCGTAATTAAATAATTTTTTATTTCAAATAATATTTGAAATACATTAATTTCAAATAACATTATTTGTAATTGATTTATTTGAGAATTACTTTATTTCAAATAATCAATTTTTTTTTTATTTCAAATACATTATTTGTTATTTGTAATTGATCAAATACTTTACAAGTAAAGTATTTAAAAAGTTTATTATAATTACATAAACAATTACGCATGATCTTGGTCGGAATTAGGTACTTAGAGGCAAAAGAATAAAGTGGATATGCCTCAAATCCAGAGTTTTAATATAAATAACAGTAGAAATCGCGTAATTTGTAATATTTGTAGTTCGCACAAAATATCTTGCGAGAAAAAATAAAACAATAGCGGAAATGCGGGGCACTCCCCGCTTAGCGAAATTTTAAATCCTAGGAAGATCCATATTAATACATACTTGCCAGCACTTTAAAAATATCACACGATTAAAGAGTGTGTAATAATAATAATAAATAACTTTGCATGCAATATTACTATTTAATCTCTAACAAATAAAAATAACTTAATACTAAGATAACTTCACAAATATCAATTGCTCATCCTAAATTATTTACAAGTATTTACAATTGAATGTATTTGAAAATAATTTATTTCAAATAATTGTATTTTCAAATACATTCAGTATTTACAATTGAATGTATTTGAAAATACATTCAATTGTAAATACTTTATTTAGCAAAGTTTATTTGTATTTCAAATAAATATTGCCCAACACTGCACATAAGGACGTTAAAACTTAACGTCCTTGACTACACATTATAAATAGATTTTTCTTCCAACAAGAAACAAGGTGTAAGAAAACTATATTTTTACATACAATAAAAAAGCCGCTGCCTATGAATTAATCATAACTAAATAACCGGCCAAGCACGTGTCGGGCCACGCAAAGTGTAGGGTTCCGTAGTTGTCCAATACTACTTATAACAGGTGTACTGAGGACAGTTAACATTCAACAAAATATTTTTACCAAATTTATTATTAAATATTTGTACCAAATTTCTTACTTGTACAAGTACATTTTATAAGTTGGTCTATTTCTCGATAACCTGTAAGTAAAGCCTACTTGAAGTTGATACTTTTTCTTTTAAATTCATCATATACACTACTACCGTAAATTTTTTCACATTTCCAAATACAACGGTTTCGCTGGTAGGGCGGGCGGAAACTTGACTCTAAGAAAAATAAGCACTTTAAACCGAAATATTTCTGAAACGTACACTACCATCGAAAAATGGTTATGGTTTGCCATTATTTAAAAAAAAAACCTATCCAACGAAACTCCACATTATAAGGTAATCGTGAATAAAAAAAATAACCCCCACTTCACGTGTACCAGAGGAACCTTAAAAAAATTTTTGAATTTTTTTCTTGTTTTGTTTGGTAAGGAGATTGTAGGTAGATTTTATATTTTCATATTGTGGGTAGTATGCAATAAACAGTCAGTTATAGCTCGATCATCGTGTTTCATTGACATTAAGATTTTATTCTTTAGCCTGTCGGCATGATTAATGTATATCTGTCGCAGTAAGATAGTTGTAGCCGTAATATGATCATATCACTAGAGGGATATGATCATATACCGGATGATAGTCATACGAAAGCTCCTATGTACTATCTTACTAGGGATATGATCATGTCACTAAACTAATCTGGTGAAATAGTTATTATCGATCAAAGTTACCCAAATTGCATGCCTGCAAGCAGGCGTGGGTGGTCACGAGATAACCTAACCCCGAAGGGTATAGCGGAGGGAGCCGAGCTCGCATATGATCATATCACTAGTAAGATAGTTATACGACAGCTTCCATATGACTATCATCCGGTGTATGATCATATCCCTAGTGATATGATCATATTACGGCTATTTCTATCTTACGGCGACATATCCATGCCACATTACAGCCTTCTACGAGGGCTGCTATTTATGTATCCGGAATAACAAAAAATACTTTTATTGATTTTCAAAATATTCCCCGTGATGATCGATGCATTTTTTCATACGTTGAAACCAACTTTCGTAGCATTTTTTCCATTCTGTACCGGGTATCTCCAAAACGTGCATTTTGAAAGCATCAACGGCTTCTTCCCGAGTCGAAAATCGGTGTCCACGTAATTTGTTCTTCACGCTTGGGAATAAATAAAAGTCGTTCTTCGTTGTCGATTGTTCTTGCGTATTTCTCCAAAGACTTCTGGCAAGCAAATGGTGGTGTACCATTCAGAATTAACCGTTTTACGATTCTCTAGTGGTACTGTAGCCAAATGTCCACTAATACCAAAAAAGCAGGCAACCATTTGCTTCGAAGTGCTTTTTGCACGAACAACTTTAGTTGGGTTTGGCTCATTTTGGAACACCCAAACCGTTGACTGCTGTTTAGTTTCGGGATCATACGCATATATCCAAGATTCGTCTCCTGTGTAGATATTATGAACAGCTTTTGATGTACTACATTTGTATTTTTTTATCATTTTTTTGCACCAATCAACACGAGCCTGTTTGTGCGGGATCCAACGAGAACAAATTTTTTTACAGACAAATGTTCGTGTAATATTTTATAAATACTCGTCATACTAATGCCCAGAAATGCCTCTATCTCGCGATATGTAACATGACGGTCTTGCATTATTAGTTCGCGCACAGCATCAATATTTTGTGGTACAACAGCCGATTTAGGGCGACCTTCTTTAAAATCGTCCGCAAGCATACGACGACCACGATTAAACTCACTGAACCAGTGATACACAGTGGTTTTCGATGGGGCTTCCTCCCCAAAAGTCGACAAAAGTTGATCCATGCACTGTTTTTGAGTTAATCCACGCCGAAAGTCGTAATAAATCATAGCACGAAAATTTTTTACGAGTCAAATCTATGGTGATGATAGACAATGAATTTTAAAAATGGCGCCACAATGTATAAACAATTGACAGATGAATGAAACAAACTTTATTTTACAGCCAAAGAGTTCTATTTTTAAATGTTATAATTTCTTTTTAAATATTGTTTATGTAAGTGGCCAGTTCCGGATACATAAATAGCAGCCCTTGTAGTACTGATCTCTGAGCTAAGCCGCGGTCGGACAGACAGACATGGAGAAACTTTCCTTTTTTACTACGGAACCCTAAAAATGTAGTCTTATGCATGGGTCAAAAACAAAGGTCAAAATGCTTCAGTTATTTTTTAATAAATAAATAAGTAGCTGAACAGTCTCCGTTCCGGGATCGATACCGTTGGGGACACTGTCAAGCAAAAAATCCCACTTTGGTTAGGACATTGCAGGCTGAATCACCTGATTGTCCGAAAAGAAAGATGATTCCGTGCTTTGGAAGGCACGTTAAGCCGTTGGTCCCGGCTATTTACTCATGAGCTTGATTATGGCTGTTTAAAAGTGAATATGTAATCTCTAGTAATGTCGCTACATTTATAAAAGGATCATTATACACCCTGAGTAGTAAATTAGAGTAGCCATACTCCATCGTGATATCAATGCATTAAGTGTAGCTGGCAGGTTATTGTGCAGCTTCTGGTGTTATTTAAGAGACAATCTAGATTGTTGGTGTATGCCACTCTTGATGCGACCATAGATCTAGAATTTTTTTTGCTGCGGTCCCCTTCGCCGTAAGGTTATTAAATAAACAAATAAACATGTCGCTATTTAATACTTAAAGTGTATGTATAGTAGAGTACATAACATACGTACTAAATAACACACCGTGTTGTGTTTATAAAACGTTTACGAAATGGATTTCCATAGATATTTATTTATCACTAAAAAGCTGTTGAATGCTCTCTTATAACACCAATACACAGTCAGAAAGATAACTAAAATTCATAATCTAGCCAGTATAATGCTTTGGGCTGGTATATAGATTTTAGTTAATTACTGTACAGCAAAGAACTTTCTTAAAGAATTTATGAAGAAATCGTGCTGGATGACATTTGAACGCCATTTTAGCTCTGTAATCTGCTCTGTAATAGCAGATTTTTTAACTATTTTAGATAATTTTGATAGCGTTAATGCAATAAATATATTTTCCACATAGTTAATTATAATTTAAACAGTAATTGTAATACAATAAACTGAGTGTTATCTTATGAAATATTTTACTCGTATTATTTTTTTAAATATTTTTGCTAATTGTGTTTATATGGAGGGCGCGTCGAATATTTGATGCAAATACATATTCACATTTACAGTAAAGTTGCATTCGCATGTCTTGCAACTTATTTTAAACACAGAAACGCGTAATAACCAAAGTGATAATTATATATTTAAAAGATCGCACACTTCAACACAACATCTGTCATTGACATGCACTCTTCAAAAATATTACCACAATATAATTGTAACAAAATAATAACAAAAACATTTTGTTTTTGTTTATTTAAATCCTAATGCAAACTCTAGTCAAGCCTATAAAAATCTAAAAGCTGTTATAAAGAATTACAGTAGCTGAAACGTAGACTAAAATGGCTGGATAATAGCTGTCGAAGCCATTGTGCAAGCCTTGTACAACGAAAAGGACCTGTTAACCAGCCAATTTAATGCTGAAGGTTTTGGGGCCCCTTTAAGAGTTACAAGGTCTCTAAGCACGCTATACAGTCCTTGTCCAGCACGCTAAGACAGCCTTGAGTGTTCACATATTCTGTACTCCTGCCACTAAGCGGCTGTCATGTGCTACTTGGGTAGGGACCTTTTCAATGGCTTCATGGACACATTCACTGCCGATTCAGGGCTCGTATAACGTGTGCCTCTAAGTTTGTCTTTAATTTATGGAAACAAAAAGAAGTCGCAGGGTGCGAGATCCGAGCTGTAAGGTGGATGCGTCATCAGTTCCACATTTGAAAATAGGCTTCTGTTACCTTAGCGGAATGTGAGGATGTGTTATCGTGGTGAAGGAGGACATTGCTTCGGAGGACGCTTTTCGCGAACTTTTTCTAAGACTGGGCAAGCAAGTGTTGACGTACCTTTCTGCAGTCACTGTCCTTTGATCTTGTCTTCAAGCGATACTGTAGTGTAATGTCCTGATTAGCCGAAAAAAGAAGCAACAATTTTTTTACCAATACTTCGACTTTTCTTAACTTCGGGAAATCTTCAAAAGGAAAGACCCACTCTGCCGACTGGCTTTTTCTTTCGGGTTCAAAGCAATACACTCAGGTTTCGTCACCTGTCACGATATTATAGACAGCCAATGACTGTCCTCCGTTAAACTTTTTTATCATTTTACGGCACCACTGGACACGCAGTCGTTTCTGGTCCTCCGTTAAGTCATGCGGTATCCATCGAGTGCAAAGCTTCCGAACCTTCAGATGCACATGTAAAATGTTTTTTTTTGCACTTGGCTCATTCCAATGCATAACAAAGCACGAATTGGTAAGTTTATTAGTATTTTTTATGCAAGTTTCTGTAAGTTTTAATAAGTTGTGTCGTACGTTGTCAATATTAGAGTTTGCCCACGTACCTCGTCATGGAGATGATCGCGTCCTCGTCTAAATTCTCCAAACCACGAATACACAGAGCTGCGACATGGTGCTTTATTACCAAATGCCAATTGAAGTCTCTGGCAACTCTCATGTTGACTTAAGCCACAACGAAAATAATAAAAAATCGTTGAACGAAAATGTTCACGTATTAATAAGTATATGTATACGTAATAATATACGTACGTAATAATATAATGTAATAATATAATAATAATACCTAAGATAATACGTAATACCTACGTATTAATTCATTTTGATAGCAACTTTCGAACGTTGACTTAAGCCACAACGAAAATCACAAAAATCATTGAACGAAAATGTTCACGAGTTAAATTAATTTAAATGAATACCAAAGAAGCCGGGGAAAACAAAACTATACCATACCAAATTCGAATACGCGGTACAGTGATTCGGTTTGTAAGAACGTCGAAAGTAAGCTTCAATGTACAGCAGCGATATCATCTGCCTGTCTGTCGTCGTGTCGTCGTCTGTCAAAATATTGTGCGAGTTAGGTGCTATGTTTTAGCGGGATTTGCTAGGCGGTTACTTTTCTTGACTAATTGTAGTTCGTTTGCCCCACGTATGTAAGGATTATAATCTAGTACAGTACAAACGAACCTTCTTGTATGTACCTCCAACCCTACCTAATTGACTTATACCCTACTTACAGTACCCACAGCATACTGTGCGCGCATATTGCACATCATAATGAGCAATGCTGGTTTTTGAAGTACCAGCAATGGGTAGCAAACTGAATTTCGTTCAATCAAACTTTGATGTTTATATTATGTGGCAAACACAGGCATCAGACAATATCCTAATAACATTTAAATTTTCCCCGCCCCCCGACAGACCTTCCCACTGCTCTGTTACACCGGCTGGTGTTTATAGTTCTGTTATAGTCGGGCTACTTTATGAAGCGACTTTTGAAGTTTCATGTACTTACCAAAGAACGATAACCTTGCACCAGCGTACAAACAAAAAACAAGAAACGTTGCACTTTTAAAGCATACTTCTTAGATATAATCAAAGAACTTTAAATTTTTCACTACTTCTATGATAAATTACAGCTGCTATGTGAGAGCAACAATTTAACAAAGCTATAACAAAAATATTTGGCCGACGCGTAAAAGTTACGTCGGCCGTAATATATAATTTTTTAATTCCTAGTGTTGTCACTATCAGTACTAGCCTGATAGCAGTTATAACGTGAGTACGCTCAAGAGTTACTTTTGAGTATAGATATACAGTAAGCTGTAATAATTATTATAGATAAATGTAAGTTTTTAGTTTTTTCAATTTTATATATTATTATGACAAGGATCATTGTATTATTAACTTAATTTTTTCTATGGAATTATAGTAAAAATACCAAATTATAACTATTTCCAGTCAGTTATATTATATATAGTCATGAAAATAAATTTATTCTTTAAATCTTATCGATTTATTTTTAAGGTAAGTAAGTTTCGTGGGTGTCTTTTATTGTGTAAGGTTCGTTGGCGTCTTTTATTCAAAATATGATTGACAGTGACAGTGAATCGGCTTCTTCCACAAATGAACAAGCCAGTCTGTGTTTTCCTGTGATTTTTTTTTCTTAATTACGAAAATAATAATTTTCAAATAGATAGGCATCTTTGTAAGAAAATATAAGAAATGGAAAGGTCTGACTGAAATACTAGATACTAGGCAAAGTCAACTATTACACTACGGGACATCACTATTTACGTCACAATGACATCCTTCAAAAGTCGCTTCATAAGGTGGCCCGAGCCCGACTATAGGAAATAATTTGACTTATCACCACATTAGTGTGAAGAATAAGGGTTGAATAGGGGATGAAATCCTATAAGTACACCTGACAACGGAACATGAAGGTATGGGATCTCACAAAGTGATTTTTATTTAATTTCATACCTTTCGCCAGTTATTTAGAGCTATGTATTTGCATACGTTTGTTAATTTGAGACTAATATAACACAGGAATTTCCTCATTTTTGTATGGTGCCGCTATTTATATGACAAGCTGTTTAATCGCTTCCTTTCTGTTTATTATTTTATCGCTCACGCTACAGGCATTGAAGTAGGAAAGAAGATACAAATCAAAGTTTGTAAAGCGGGTGAGGAAAGTGTTCGGGTAGGGAAGGCGGCGCGGCGGCGTCAGCGACAGCGTTGCGTCGTCGTCGTGGTGGTGGCCACAATCAAGTAATATGCTGTAGTCATAGTGGTGGCTTCGACGCTTGCGCTCGGAGAGAGCTCTCAGTAGTGGCAAGATGTGGCGGTGGGCGATTTTGTGGCACGCGTTGGCGATTCTCGTGGTTGGCGCTACGCTCGACTTCAGGCTCTTCAACCAGAGACGACAGTTACCATCCTCTACACAGGTAAATTAAATTTAGTTCAATTGATTTATAAATAATTAGATCTTGTAAGGTTTGTGTGGGTGTTATTTATAAAGTTTGCGCGAGTTGCGAGTTAAGGTTTTTTTCTGTTAAATTGTAATAGTTATTTCAGGTAATTCATAAAATCCCTGTTTTATTACTACATATTTACTTATTTAAAAATTTACTTCGAAGCCTGCTGGCTTTTTACTTATAAATTTTTTACTAATGTTTTTCTTTAACTAATCGCCGTACTCAAGCATACCATTAATTAAACAAACAAAATAAAGATTTTATAAGAGTGCGCTTGGAGTCTCCTCATAGTTCGTAGTGCGATTGTTTTGTCCAGGGTCAAACAATTTCTGGGTTGTTTTATATGGTGCCGGACAAAACAATCGAACTACTGCGACGTAGGGTCAGCGCACACCAAGAGCAGAGCATTTTCAAATGTATCTTATTACATTGTATTATTATTATTTAAAAAAAATGATTAATTTATTGAACCTGCTCATTTCACGAGAAACAGTTGAGAAACGCGACCTGTAGAGTGGAACAAACAGACATACACGCACACACACACACACTCACTCACACACACACACACACACACACACACACACACACACACACACACACACACACACACACACAAACACAAACAGCAAAAGCAATTTTGGCCAACCTGAAGCAGAGCCGCTTCGCTCGCTCTTTCAATTAGGTATAGATTGTCACAGCACGCTTTCGAAAAGTAACATTAAGTCAATTATACTCGCAAAATGGGGTCTCCAAACAACACTGCAGTATTCAAGTGTGCTGCGATCAAGGCTATTATTATACAAGAGAATTTTTGTTTTAGGTCTTCGAAATAATTTTCCATTCCTAATTACAAAACCAAGGATACTTGCTTTTTAATAGTAGGTTCAACATGGGGTAAAAATGTTTACTGTCAATGAAGACTCGATCACGAATACAGATCCGATTCTTGGAACCTAATGCCATTAATAGTATAGTGTGATGATAGAACATTCAATTTACGTGTAAACTTTACATATGTACATTTTTTAGAATTCAGGTACATTCCCTTACGCGCACACTATTCAGTTAGCCTGTACAAGTCAGCCTGTAACAATGCAACATCAAACATGTCTCTGATTACTCTTGAGAATTTTAAGTCATCAGTGAACATGGACGGCACTGAATTTTAAAAGCAGCTAGGAATAGAGAGACAGTATCGAAGGCCTTACTGAAGTCAGTTTATACAACATGAACTTGTTTGTGATTGTCCACTGCCTCAGCAAGGTCCTCAACAAATGATAACAAGTTCGTGCAGGTAGACCTGGCTTTAACAAAGCCATGCGGATATGGAGTTAAGTATTTTTTTAAATAATCTTACAACATAAGGGTGGCAAATGATTCCAAAAGCTTAGAGAATGTGGGTAGTATAGAAATTTGTCTGTAATTATTTACTAATAGCTTACTGCCTGATTTATAGATAGGCACGATTTTGGCCAATTTCCAAACATTCGGAAATACACCAGACGTTAGCGACAGTGATCAAAGGCACGGAATCATCTTTCTTTTCGAACAATCAAATGATTCAGCCTGCAATGTCCAAACCAAACTGAAGAAAGTCTCACAAAGATCGAACCTGGAACCTTTGTAATGAGCGGCGAACCACTTGACCATTCGGTCACAGAGGCCTGTTGTTGTAATATGGCCTAAATGTTGTGATATGCGGTTAATATGTATGCTTCATAACGACCCCTTTTATCTGATACTGTGTCAAAATAACCCCCTCGAAACTTGCCTTTTTGTTAATATTCTCATTTGCCCTTCAGAATTTTCCCCTTAAATTCAGAATTCGTATATTTACGTTATAGCCCTTGTTTATCATCTTTTAACCTTTCAACTGTATCCGTCCAGAATAAGCGTCCAGAAAATGCGTAGAGCCTGTGACAGACGTACACGAGAAGCAGATTCTATACAGTACAGGGTGGCCTATTTAGGTGGGTCAGAACGGGTAATTTGGGGGGTGAAATAGTTCAGTAGAGAACCCGAATGCGCTTCTCGCAGACGTCCGCACTCGACATATAATACATAAGTACATGAATAACTCTGAAATTATAAAACATAGAAAGATTTGTTCTAAGGAACCATGTCATCGATTTTAGTGACAATAAAAACGGCATTCATAATAAAAACTCATATTCAGTTCGGATCGCATTAAAGAAAAATAAAATTTGCTGTGCTACAAAATATTTGGCTCTCGTATATTTGAAACACTACTGGGTGCTTACAATAATCAGAAAACTTTTGTTGTATAGATGATTATGGTCAGTTTGAATGTACAGACAGCAACATCCTGTGACCATTAAAGACGAAACAGAGTGAAATTATCACTGCTCGAAAGGGATGTATATCGTATATGTATCTATGTTTGTCTGTCAATTTCATTATAGTCGCTCGTAATGACTTTTAACTCCGTCGTGTAGCTTTATGCCCTAGCTAGTAACAAGGAACCTAGTGCCCTAGGAACATTCCTTGTTCCTAGTTTATGCCAGATGGTATGACAAAATTCGTGTTCCGAAGAATTACCAATTCAGAGATAACTTTTTATAACTGACAAAATATAAACCCTAGCTTATTATTGTCTTTGGATGAAACTTTCTGGGACTCGGAGGAAAAACTCCGAGTTCTGGGAGGTTTTAAGTTTTTAAGTTTGATAAATTTTTAACACATTTAAAATATTTTTTGTTTGATTCATGGAGATATATTTTGATTATCTCCATGAATCTTTTGATAGACAGTTCTTATTGTCAAAAACGGAATAAAATTAATTAGTTTTATCAAATTACTTTATTCATTAAAAATTCTTGTACAATTTCGACTGGATAAATAATATTGTGATATTCGTTGATGAAAAGTCTTTTAGGTCTGATAAACATGGCCGAAAATATTATACAAGCGAAAAAACGAATGGTTCGTGGAAGCAAACACTCTACCAAATAGATCAAGCGGCAGAATAGCCCGGGTATTTGGAGATGGATGAGTGGTCTAGGAGAAGTCACTGAAGTGAGCGGTCGAATGAACGGATACCACAGTACATGGAACTACTTAGGGATACTCTTATACCAACTGTTCGAACTGTACACAGTTATGAATTCGACTAATTTCCTGGACTATTTTTGGGTTATTTTCTTGCCCAGGAATTAGTCGAATTCATAAGTCATACGTGGTGCAAGAATGGCTCGCGACCCAGTCTGACATTACACTCATATGATGGCCACCTAAAAGCCCAGATCTAAACCCGATTGAGAATATTTGGGGCCAAATGACTGGGATCAGATGTGCGTACCAGAAATAATTTGAAAGAAGTGGTATTCTCCACAAGGGAATCCTTATGGGGACGCGAAATGCGAAATGGAATGTGGTGGAGGACATGTGGGTCAGGATTATGTTCTGGAAAACGGAGGAGGGCATATTCCATGTTAGGTTTTTGGAAACATTTTATTAAATAGTTTTAGCTTTTATAACCTGGTTTTCTTTTTTGTTTATTTAATCATTTATTGCACACAAGAAAACTACAAAAACAAGACATTAAAAAAGACGACACAACAGGTATTGCTTATTTCTAAAGAAATATCTTCCAGCAGACCTAACGGAAGATACAAAAGATATACGGTCTTCTTTATGATATTTAAATGTGAAAGTGGTTTATTTTTTGTTCTTAAAAAACGAGAAATAATAAAATACTTACTATAATATGTATAAGTACGAAAGTTGAATTTGTCAAACACGGAAGTAGGTATATCTGAATGGGTAGTTCATTATGCCATTGCGCAAGTTAAATATGATAATTCCTGAATGGAACCTCGCGTGATCAAAGAGAGTGTTCTGCCACTCGTTAAATTGTAATTGATAACATGTGCTTTAATTACCGCTGCAGCGTGCAACAAATCGCGAAAACACTTCGCGGTGCATATAAAGCGGCGATTAACTGAGGATAACTTTTAACTTAGAGTTACCAGGAAAATATTGTTCGAGTAATTGTTATTACGGTGCAACGGCACTACTTGTACCTTACTGTAATAGGAACTAAAGATTGTATTATGTTACAAGTAAAGACCTAGACACCCATAATTTCATCTTTTCACTTCTGACATTATTAAATAATATCCTTCTCTATTAAAAAATACTTTTTAGTAGATTTTTTTTATATATATCCATAATATACCTTACAACGTGTTAATTAAATAACAGATTTTTTCCATGTAACACATCTCTCGGGTGGAACACTAAATAACTTTTGTTTTAAAGTCACTATTTTTTTTTTGCAGTTTCATACAAATTGCCTCGGTTGTATTGTCGGTTGTAGAAGAAATATTTTTGACGTTTAAGTTCTAAAAGTTATTCAGTTTCACGGACCACCGAGAGGTTTTACGTTATTGAGAAGTTGTAGATTTAAAGGGGCAGACAGGCGTTGCAAGAGTTTCTGATCTATCTATGAAAGGAACTATTGAAGTTATATCCTGTTAATACTCAACTGAATTCGCGTGATATTCATTCATCGTTATGTTTTTGTTAAACTTTTGTAGTCCAATTACATAGATGGATGACTGGGTGTTGTCTAGGCTGTCATCGAGCGAATTCAATTCATTGTGTGCGGTGCAGCGAAAATGCATTGTTTACCTTTACACGCCTCTTGCGAGTTTATTGAACTTACTTGGCGCATTTTGCTGTATGTTACTACCTTTTTCATGATGTATGAGATCTTCAGCAGGATATTAGATTTTGAATGTATAGGTATCAAGTTTAGTTTTTTTTTTGTTCCAGGTTAACTGTTTTGAATATTCATTAACCACCGATCGACTCGGAAGGGCGCTGGAAAAAGGTAATCTTTGTTATTTTATTCTTATAAGTAATGCTTACTTTACACGAAGTCTGAGTTATTAGTTTGCTATCCTACCTTGAAAAACTACACTTATGTATCACGGGCATAACAGTTTCACTTTATTGCTACTTCAATGAATTTATTTGTGTATTTCTATGTGTATAGGATGGCGGCCCCAAAACAAAGCGGTGACTACGGTATTCGCAGGGACTATTGCGCCTACGTTTCCCACCAATCCCTTGCTGAACCTCAACGAGATATCTAAAAGAATAGACTACTTACTGCCTGAAGGGAATGATATTGTCAAAGAGCACGCTAAGCTTGTGCAAGATATAAACAGTTTAAGACAATACGTTTTTGTAGCTCCGGTAGGTGACGATACCAGAGACTACGACGATTCTATTTTCCACGAAATTATTGAGACTTCGACGACGACAACGCCGAAACCTACAACGGCGGTGCCGCATCGTCCCACCAAGCCAATACCAGTGATTCTTTTAGGCGGGGCCAGTCAGCGACAAGTGATCAAGAGCCAACCGTTAAAGTTCCCAAAGCCGACCATTAGTTTGGTTGGCACGTCAGTGTCTCCGCTAATGAAGCATCCGTATCCGTTCGTGATGCAGGCGAGCGCGCGGAAGCCGGTCAAAGTGTGCATGACGGCCATGCCCATGATGTACACGACGACCACGCGGCGGCCCTCGCTGTGGCAAAGAATCCTCCACTCACTCATACCCAGATAGTCATAAAGATGTTGGAGCGGTTGTGTGTGATATCTAAGTATTATGTTTCTCCAGAGAACTCTTTTATCTCTAGAGTGGTAAATTATGTAATAGTGTTACGTTTAGTTGATTCTGTTGATGTAATGTGGTGAATTGATTATATTTGTAAATACGTATTGTTCTCATTGTTTTTGTGAGAAGAGGCTTCCTGCCGGTACGTTACGTGTGTCGCGCGGTGTGATCGCCGCTGCGCCCGCGTCGTTGCTGCGTGAGCCGATGTCGTCGTTCGCGTGTGTCGCCTCTAATTATAGACGTCGATTATGTATTGTCTACTTTTTTACACTTAACGCGTCGGAATGGAAAAGTTGAATGCCTTATGTGTTATGATGAAATAATTTTTCAATGTAGTTTATACCATTAGCGGTTCACGTTCACTTAGCATTTTCGCGGTGGAGTAATTTTCGATTTGTTGGTAGCGTTCTATCACGAATCGGCTAATTAATGCCGTTAGCTTGCATTGAACTACAAATTAATGTAATTGTAATGACAGTCCTGACTTCATACATTTAACTGATTAAAGCGAATGAATTGATTACTGCGGAAATTAAAATTTTATCTTTACCTATAGTTGGTAGGTAATCAAGACAGCAAGTGTCTACTAATATATAATTATATACTTTCTACTCGTGTTGATAAAAATATTCTACTACTCGTGTTGATAAAAATATTCTAATTAGCCGCTGTTTGCATCAGTTACAAGCAAATAATGTATTATATCTTGTGAATATATAGGTATGTTATGATGGCTGTCTGCTCGGGTGCAACGCAACGCGCCGCCGCCGCCCCGTCTCACCACGGTGAGAGTTATTTTTTGTTTCGTCTAGTGCTATTGATAGATCGAAATAGCTCTATCATAGAATAGTTAATGAGCTCGATAGAATCTAGATAATGACGCGATAGAACCACTTACTGCATTTGCAGAGTAACATAATCGTAATTTGAATAAAAATGTTTCGGTATATTGTTTATTACAAATACTTAATAGCAGTATTTATACTCCATCAAGTATATAAACTACTTACTAACTCCGTTATCTATAATTTATTTACTGATAAGTTGCGTGTTACAATAATTGCCAATAAACTTGTAACAAGAAAACAATTGAGTAAGAAATTTAACTAGCAATAAGTAGCAGTGACCATGGGTGATAATATATTACTATCGTATCCTTGGATAATATCTTTCTTAGGTAAATTAAGAGCATTTTGTGGATCAAAGTGACATTGACTAACAACAACACCGATCCAACGGTAACAAAATCTACCCCAAAAACAGGTACCGTGGACATAAACACTACTCGTAAATGTACCAGGTGTAATATCCATAAGTACTTACTACGTACCGACGCCTCTACTATGCACCAGGTATCTACTTACTGTATTACTAACTATTAGTGCATTGTACCTTTTGTTTAAGTGGTGTCTCCGGAAAACACTAGGTAATAGGTAGTCTTGTTTGATAGCCTAGGAAGTACACAGCGGAGAAGGGAAATGTGTATCCGAACACAAAGTAACACAGTCTTTGTGGTATAATCAGCGGGTGACGATAACACCTTTACCTACCTAATATAAGAACAATATTTTCCTGATAAGTTTGATAATTCAAGGAATTTTTGATGTTTTATTCTGAAACGCAGCAGTACTTACTTACAGAAAGGAAGTAACTATTTTCCTGGCTTCTGCACAATACGCCAGAAAACGTCCTAACAAATTTATTAACTAAATAGACTTATTAATCAATACAATAAGTACAACGAATACAACAAATATTCTTAACGAAACTTCTGAGACTGGGCCATTATACTTCTATGTTAACTACGAAAATCTTTTACATGTCGTCATTATCATACCACTACCGGACAAAATAGGCCTTCACTCACTATGAATCTCCACAACGACGGGTCCTGTGTGGACCGCATCCAGTTGCGAAGGGCCTTCACTCACTATGAATCTCCACAACGACGGGTCTTGTGTGGACCGCATCCAGTTGCGAAGGGCCTTCGCTCACTATGAATCTCCACAACGACGGGTCTTGTGTGGACCGCATCCAGTTGCGAAGGGCCTTCGCTCACTATGAATCTCCACAACGACGGGTCTTGTGTGGACCGCATCCAGTTGCGAAGGGCCTTCGCTCACTATGAATCTCCACAACGACGGGTCCTGTGTGGACCGCATCCAGTTGCGAAGGGCCTTCGCTCACTATGAATCTCCACAACGACGGGTCCTGTGTGGACCGCATCCAGTTGCGAAGGGCCTTCGCTCACTATGAATCTCCACAACGACGGGTCTTGTGTGGACCGCATCCAGTTGCGAAGGGCCTTCGCTCACTATGAATCTCCACAACGACGGGTCCTGTGTGGACCGCATCCAGTTGCGAAGGGCCTTCGCTCACTATGAATCTCCACAACGACGGGTCCTGTGTGGACCGCATCCAGTTGCGAAGGGCCTTCGCTCACTATGAATCTCCACAACGACGGGTCTTGTGTGGACCGCATCCAGTTGCGAAGGGCCTTCACTCACTATGAATCTCCACAACGACGGGTCTTGTGTGGACCGCATCCAGTTGCGAAGGGCCTGCCGCGGCGGCGGAGTCTTCCGATACGTGATCGCTCCTTAAGAACTTGCCGACTTGCTTGCAATTGAAAGCAATGTACCCACTCCTTGCCCTTGGCAATTATTCGGGTATTGGTTTTTTATGTGTCTTAATCTTAATATAAGCAGGCTATGACAGAATTAGGGTGTCAATGTGGGCATATAGGCAAGTTAACGACGAAGAGCACGTTGAGCTCGATGAGCGCGGCGAGCACAAGGAAGGCGGCGTACACCACCGCGCACGTGACTCCGATTCTCCAGTCCAGCTGGAACTGGTTCAGCATCAGGGAGCTATACAGCGTGATCAGCGTTGACAGAAGCGACAGAGCGCTGTATGACAGACCACTGGAGTTTATGGACACCTGCAGATTACCAACATCGTCAGTTAGGTCGAAGAGTCATTTTAAACCATCGTATCGTACCTTGCCAACTTGTATGATATAGATTGTTACACATTTTTCTTACCCAATGATTTCCTGGCACGGCAGGGTAGAAGAGGGACTTGATGAACCAAGGCAGTCCCAGACAAAGCAGAATGTCAAAGGTGTTCGAACCGATGGAGTTACTGATGCCCATCGATCCGTGACCTGAAACAAATTAAATCAAGTTATAAAATTATACACGACGCAACGACGGACGAGTAATTTTTATTAACTACAGTGCTCCTTCCTACCAGGATGCGAATTTGGAACCTCGCATCATGATTTGAGAGACGAACGTCCTATCACAAAGTACGTAAAGCGGTGGCGTGGCGGCGTAAACCTTTTTATTTTGTGGTTCTACCGTTCGGCTATGGAGACCATAGATTTTTGAAACGTCCGTCGCTTCGGTAGCGATCTTCTTTTGTTTCTCTGAGATAGAGACTGTCAAATACTTTTCAATACACCTTGCTCGAAAATTGAATTTACGAAGGGAGTAAACTGTATGGTAAATGCATTTTACCACACTAGTTCTCTTTTTTTAGTTTTTTTTTTTTATTTCTACTGTCTTCATAATTATTATTCAGCCATGATCATTTTAATAAATAAAAATAAAAAGGAAATTGAATTGACAAAGAGAAAAGTATTTAATACTTTTTTATTTCAACAAATTGTATCAAAATATTATCAGCCAGTAATATTTTGATAATAAAAATAAAATTATCTTGATTTAAACGAATCGATTCAGAGAGACTGTATGTTCGTGAAAGCCTTTTCTCCATAATTATGCTTATAAATAACCGGCCAAGCACGTGTCGAGCCACGAAAAGTGGAGGGTTCCGTAGTTGTCCAATACGACTAGGGTACCTGTTTAAGACAGTCAACGTTGATCAAAATAATTTTCTATGATATTTATACCGAATTTCTTAGTAGTACAAGTTGGTCTATTACTTTATGTTGATAGTTTTCCTTTTAAATTTATTATAATGTACTACTTGCTGTCATGAATTTTATCACACTTCTAAATACAATGGTTTCGCTGGAAGGGGGTGACTCTAAGAAAAATGAGCACAACAAATTATTTTTGAAACGTTCACTAGCATCTATATAAGGTGCCCCGGGTACAAATGGTTTTAAAAGCCTATCCACAATTATTTTTAAAAGCCTATCCGATGACATCGCACACTATGGAGTAGTTAAGAAAATAATAATAATTCCTCATTTTAAGTGTACCAGAGGAACTCTAAAAAGAATATTTTAAAGATTTTATTCTTCAGCTTTATGATTAGTAGGTATGTATATTAGTAGGTATGTATATTTTGTTGACTACGGAACCCTAAAAAGAAACCTAATATTGTTTTGAGATTGGCGCTAATTTTGTAAAACTTTAATTTAGTTTGTTTTATGTTAAGAGTGATCAAGTGAGAGTGACCGTGGTCTAGTGGCTAGGGCCGCTGCCTCCCGTCCGGGAGACGCGGGTTCGATCCCTTCCACGTACCAATGTGTTTTCGAATTTCAAATTCATAATATGTACATTTATTCGACGCTCTTACGGTAAAAGAGGATCGAGCCTCTCGGTGGGGACGTATAGCATGAGCTGTTGATGATGATCAAGTGATGATATTTTAATGATAAATCTGAAAATAGTACAGCAATAAAATTGCGCGTGATTGATTATAATAGGTTATTTAACATTTACATGAACAATTTTACCTGTAGTATCGTAGCTTTTGTAGGGGTACATTTTAACCATTTCATTTTCATTATTTACCATCAGTTTCCTCACAAGTGTATTGAAAAACGTCGTACAACACACGGATCTTAGGTTTTATAACAAACTCGTGACATTATAATCCCTCGCCTTTGGCTCGGGCTTACAAAATAAAGTTCGTTTATAATTTGCCACCTACGATCCTCATATCGTAATTTACTATAATGTTTAAATATTAATTTTGTTAATTTCTTACATAACTTACATAAATGACGTGCCTTACTTTTTTTTTCTAAAGAAAAAATAATCAAATAAGTCTTGCATTGAGAGTATAATGTACCATGCTGTGTGACAAGGACGCTGGAAACAGCTTCTGGAAGACTGGTGCCGGCTGCGAGGATCGTCAGACCCGTAATGCTGTCGGGAATGTCCAGGGTATCACCTGGAACCATTGATTATTATTTATTGTTAAAAAGACTCTCAACGTTATTATTAATATGATTAAATATAGTAATTTGATGTCAAGAGGGCACCTTTTTAAACGAGCTTTAAGTAACAAAAATTGAGCATAGTATAATAAAGTTGTTCACTTTCGTTATGGCTGAACTACCACCTAAGAGATTTCGCGTTTTTTTAGATATACTTTGCACATTTTTTTATCAGCAGCAGGAGGACAGATAAGCAGCATCGCGAAATAGCAAAATCCCAGATTTGCAGAATCAGGACAATAAGATAATATCAAACGTAGACTAGATTAATGAATAGACTAAATAGAAAATACCTAGATTACTCCAAGAATAAATTAAATTAAATTGTACATGACGTGCAGCTACGAGTATATTCCTGCTCTAGCTATGTTTCATTGTACCCGTCTCTAAAGAAATTTGTTTCTATGCAAGTGGTAGCCATAACAAGTGAACAACTGATAATAATAAAGTTCAACAATCAAAATATTATTTTCAGTTTGTAAGCCACTCTTTCTTCCCTTCGCAATCGACTTTAGATTAGACAAGAAAATTCTTGGAAACTACTTTGCTTGATTGAACATAGCCGCTCGCTAACATATTTATTGATGAAACACTTCGACATTTATGAAACAGGCTAGAATAGGAGCAAAATGCGCAGGTTAGACCGACGTCTTGCTTTTGATTGTACGTCTCTTTCTAACAAATCTTTGTCAGAAGCTAGCTTCTTAAAATTGGTAGACTAGTGAAAAAATATTGCTAAAGAATAAATTAGTTGTGGGAGGGAAGAGTACGGAATACCATATTATAATTTATTTTATAAAGTAGGTCACAAACACCATAAAAATGAGCGGTTGTTAATTTTCGTATTATGTTTTTTTTTACCAACAACAGTGATGATCCAAGCGACCAGATAGGAGACGCCTCCTATCCAGGAAATGCACATGAGAAAGGTAATCGGCACGAGGCGTGGACTGCGGCGGCAGTCGGGGATGGTCAGCCACAACGCCAGGCTGATGGGCCACGTTACCACCCACAACAGTTTCTTTGCTCCCGATGTCTTGTCGCCTGGCCAAGACCACAGTGAGCTTGTACTCGTATCTGAAGTTAACATAATAATGTTAAACACAAACACATGAAACCCGTCTTTATCGTTAAATAGATATTCGTCGGTCTCGGTCATCATTTATCACCTCTCCTTCATTGGTCATAAAAACAAAAAGGATGGCTGGAATTTAAATTAGAATTAGAGCATGACTTCCCGAATCGAGGCCATTCTATTCCTATAATCGTGTGATATCTATTACAATGTCTTAGTATTAAGATCGCTCTCTGATGTGGTTTGTGATATGGTTTGAAAGAATAGATTTAACTGAGTCTGCTGACTGTACTTTTATGAAAAATAATTTAAAAATATTTATTTTGTAATGGTGACCAATCGGGCATCGTTGTATGGCTTTATAAAATGGTGACCAGTCGGGACAGTGACCAGTCGGGCATAACTCGTTTGAATACAGACGAGGTCAAAGAAAAAACAAAAGCAGAAACGAAGTAAATATTTGAATTCAGAAATACGCTGGGCGCTGCTACGGCGGCGTAGCAAGCATGGCGTAGCACGTCGACGGAGAAGCGCTACGATACGACTACGATAAGAAAATACTACACAAATGCAACTAAAAATGATATTTTTTTGCAGCCGCTTCAATCAAATAGTTTACTTGAAGAGAATAGCTTTCAACGTCTCTTATTTTTAATAAATTTGTTCCATTTCTGCAGAGCAATAATTCTTATCCTTTTAGAGATCATCATCATCATCTCAGCCGGAAGACGTCCACTGCTGAACATAGGCTTCCCCCATAGGTTTCCAACGTGAATGGTCTTGCGCTATTTGCATCCACTGGCGCCCAGCAACCTTCACCAAGTTATCTGTCCACCTTGTAGGAGGCCGTTTGGCAAACTCAACTCAACTCAAGACAGTAGGAACAAAACTCAAAATAGAAGTCCGTTCTATTTTGACATCTCGCCGATAGCCTGGTATATTTTTACAGCAGCTACTTGCCACTTGCCGAGCTTAGATGACGGATTAAGGTAACTCGCCACTGTACTTGGGATTTAGTTAATGGATTAAGTTGACTCGTCACTGTACTTGGGCAAGTATAAACAGGCCTTTGTTAGGCATGGTTAATAAAGATAGCGCCTTACAAAAAATCTGAGCGTTAATTATTTAATTTTAGTAACAGTCGTTACAAAATGGGTATGGTAAAAAGTCAAGATGTTAACAAAAACAAGTTTGAATGATAGCTGTGGTTGGAAAAGGACATAAACTATTTTTTTATCGCCTCAAAATATCTGTTGCTGCTGACATTTGGACAAATTATGATGTTTTCGTGATCTGCGCTGAAGGTTTTCAGCGTAGTATCGATAGTTTCATTTCATCGCTCCAATTCAGGATAGGAATGTAAGTTACCTGAGCCAGTAGAATCTTGACTTCTGGTCAGTTCTATTCCTTGCTCCAGGTCGTCTTGAACTGGATATCTCACGCGCCGGACCTCACTAAAACCATTTGTGTTACCTGCTATAAACAATTACGATGAAAAATAACACTTGACACAAATATGTTTAGAATATTAGGCTGCTAAAACAGTATTAAAATTCAAAAACTTAAAAAACGATTACAGAATAGTGACATAGGTAGCATAAAATCTAAATAATTGCCAAGCTACGATTAATTTAGGCTATATAAATATATTCAGAATGCCTGTCTTACATATCGAAGCCCGAAAACCAAAGATAGCTATAAATAATATAGTTAGTACAGAATTGAAAACTGAGATAATAAGATCAGCAGATATAGGCTGATGGACTGGCCTTTTGTCTGACATTGGCAGGCTCAAAATATAAATATGTAATAATAAGTACCTTTCTTTACCTTTTTGATCAATTAGTAGGGGAGTTATATCCGTATACAAATTCGGTTTCTTGAACGTACAGCAACCACTTTTGAAAAATGTACCCAAGCGGGTGTTGAAAACCATTGCTAAAAATAAAACAAAATAATCATAAACATTACGTAGGTACTCATTAGAATTAAAAAGTGTTAGGTTTATGTTTTAGAATTTTGTGGCATAAACTTAAAAAGGACAAACATATAAAATACATAGTCTATTCCCGTTGTCCATGATATTTTGTCCCCTTTAACGTGGACAGCGGGAAGTCGGTGACAGCTTAAAGTCCTGTCCTGACCATTCGTATTTTGCAGCGTAGTAAGTACTTTATTTGATATCCATGTGTCGGAGGTTCTGGGTTGGAATCCTGGTGCGGACACAAACAAAATCACTTAGTGAGACTGTCAGTGCATTGCAGGCTAAATAATGACTGAAAAGTATAAAAATTCCATGCTTCGGCAATTTTTAATCAATTTTTGGATATTATCTACTGACGCACTTAGTCTTGGAGGAAAGTACTTAGTAGTCGTTTCATGAGCCATAACAAAGGGTTTTGGCTCTTACATCATGGCACAGAATTAATATAGACCAGTGTTTATAAGTCATATCGCCTTTACAATTCGCACGATTATGATGATAAGGACATTGTGGTTGTGAACGAATTGCTCACCCAGTATGTAGAGTGTGTACATGAGGACGAGCAGGAGAGCTTCGTGCCAGAAGACCTTGTCGTCCAGCAGAGTCAGGATCAGCGCCACCACAGCCACGGCGTACATCAGGCAGTCGCGCGACACCGACCACCAGTCCAGGCTTATCACCTGCCATGGACGCCACACGGATTTTTAGCTCTTTGTATTAAAGTAAAAGTATTATTTCTAACTAAATCACGGATCATCTCATCTCAGTCGTATCACTCTTGGCAGAGTGGTCGTGGTCAACATGTACTTAGGAGGTTCCAGGGTTGCAGATGTTACTCGTCTCACGATATCCCGCCATCTCTCCCGGTTATCAGTCCTGGAGCATTTGTGTACGGGCTCTCCAACCATAGATTTAATTTGGTCGGTCCATCGCATTGGTGATCTACCGCGAGGTCTAGTTCCTTCCACTCGCCCTTGGACAACAAGCCGCTCATAGTCATTGTTCCGCCACCGTGAAGTGTGACCGAACAGTTTTGTATGCGAGTTTGTACTAAAGTCGAAACACGCTCTTTGATGTTGAGTTCCTGTAGTATGGAGATATTGGCACGAAATTCAATCAATGATACTCTCAGCATTCTTCTCCAACACAACATTTCTAAGGCATCTATTTTCTTCTTTTCGATGTCTCACAGAAGTCACGGCGGGGCGGCGTAAAGGAATATGGTGTATACCAGATTTCGAACTAGCCGAATCTAGTTGTTTTTGTTCTGTTGTTAATTTCTCCATGTTTTCTTCATCTTATCCGTAGCAGTACTCATTACGGCCATTCGTCGTTTTACTTCATCTACATATCCGCCGTTCGAGATTAAGGCTCTTAGGTATTTACATTTGTAAGCCGATCACCCGCGCAGTTCACCACATGTGTTATTTCTGGCAAGTTGTTGTTTGCACGATCTATGATCATGACTTTTGTTTTGCTGCGATTTATCTTTAAGGGTCCTACCCATGCCAACTCGCAGTTTTTGAAGGCCTAAGACTCGTAACCGAGCAAGCAGAAAATTCCATAAATAAAACATATATATTAAACTTGGATATATAACCTTTATTTCGCGCAGACTGATTTTTATTAAAAACAAAAAATACTATACCTACCAAAAACGGCATTGAAGTCGAGCTGTTCCTATTGTTAAATTCGCTACTGCTTCTAAACTACAACAGACGCGGACACGGTTCCTACGGGATATTATTGGCAATACATTTATCTTTCATCCGTGCAAAAAAATAATAATCATAGGTAGTTCAAGAAAAATGTAAAAAAAAAAAAGAGTTTTTCGCATGATTCCTGCTCATGTCGGACGTAACTACCGTGAAGCATCGCACGCTAATATAAACGTTATTTCTGTAGTGCGTCGGTTGAACTTTCAACTAAAGCGCGTTGAGTTGCTAATTTTGCCATTGTATGCCACTGCCGAACGTAAATCACGTATAAATCACGGATATCAATTTTTAAATGGACAAATTGACTGACGAACTGAATCACAGGCTGAAATTAATTGTCAAAAAATATGGAACGGTAACTTTTCTCCTGACGTTCGACCTTGGAGAAAGAAGCGAAAATATATAAGTAAAAAGTTTTATTTTTGGAGGTATGAAATTGATAATTTGGTGGCTATAACAAAATAATATGTAGTTGGTATCGTGTCCAAGAGTTTTGGAATCCTTTCCCAATGGGTTTGAACTGTTACTTCCCGGCTCGATAGTTTGACGTAACGTGACCTACATAAAACTAGAAAGTTGAAATAATACGAATATTACAGCCAGCAAAAGAGATTCAAGGCAAAATCAAGTAATTAACACCTCTTTAAAAGACAACATTTTATCTCTTTTTTATGGCAATTGTTTTGGGTTTTATCCTGTAAAATTGTATAAAATATTTGTTTGTGATAAATAAATAAAAATAAAATAAAATCTATTAGATACTGACTTTGGAGGAGAATAGAGCGCAGCATGCAGGGACGGCCAGCACGTTGAAGACTGCAGAGCCCACGATAGCGCCCACGCCCAGGTCTCCCTCCGTCACGAACGTGCCCACACAGTTGATGAACAGCTCTGGACTCGAACTCGCCGCCGCCATGAACGTCGCCCCGGCTACGTCAGAGGCCAAATCCAGTCCTAGAGACAATGTAACATTTAAAACAAAATTATCCGACAGATTTCAAAGCAAGGTTTGAAAAAATTATAAATTTCTCATTTTCTACTTTTGAAGGCGATTTTCACTCAGACATGTGTTTTTTTTTTCTTAGTTTAATACAATATTTACATCACCTAATTACCATTCTATATCATTCTCAATGAAGGGCGTTCTCAGCCTTATTTCCGTCGCCATTTTGATTTAAGTATGATTTTTTGGATATTCTGACTAAAAAATACAAATCAGTATATTAATAGATAAAAATATATTTCTCACTCAAATTGACCAAATGGTTTGAAAGTTATTTATCGATTTATTTCAAAGAGAATGGAAATACAAACAAAATATCTGTTTCATAGGATTTATATTATTACATATTTATTAAAAAATTGCTTAAAATTATGTTTAGTCTTATTAAAGTCTTTTATAGGAAATTTACCAGTTTTGCTTAGGTAAAAACTAATAAATAATATATAGGTATAATTAACGAGCATGATCATCCTTCAATGTTATAAAATACATCATGCTACTCAGAATTTAAATAGGTAATAGTCTTCGTTTACGAAGTATGAGATAAGTACGGGTATAATTTAGTCAATTACCAATTAAAGGTTTTTGGCACAAAAAAAGCTCTTATGTTATACTACATTGATAAAATTTAAACAAAAATGAGTATTTTTGACTTTAGAAAGTCTACGATAACGGTAAAAATACAGTAATTTATTGCAATTTTTTAGAAGCAAAAGACGAAATTGACGATTTATAGTTACTGTAATTGGTAAGAATTGGTTAATATGTATATAGGTATTATCATAAAGAGTATGTATTACTTTACATAATATATACAAATTATCATAACTCTTATCTTAAGCATGTAATATAAAAATTAAAGAGATGAACGGAAATTAGGAAACTAGTGATCCATGGAAAGGAAATTAGGTATTTAAGTTCGTAGCTCGACACTGAAACAAACGGCACAGGCCCCGACTCTCGTATGGTGTGTGTGACACACGCACGGCACAACGTACTCGTACGCTACGCAATATGGATGGACATACATAACGTGCTTTGTTAGTGATGTACTTTAATGCTTTATATCATTACTCGGAAATTAGGTTCCTTGGTCGAACAGGTATACAAAATTAAATTAAAATTCAAAATAATAACATCTTCTTGAATTACTTGAATTATATAAGAGGTAAGTTAGCATGCTTTCAGAATTTGTAGCTCATATTATAAATACTTATAATTATATTAATTAAATAGGGAATATGCATAAAAAAATATTAGATTTTTCATAGTTCATCTGAAAGTACCTATACATAAATAGAATACTGACAGTCAAAACAGAATCGAAATTGATCGAAAAACAAACTAGTTACAACATTATTAAACAAATATATCTGTCCTTCTCTACGAAAACAAAATTTTCTATGGCGGATGTGTGGCCCGCGACATATATGACGTCACATGTGTCGTCGGACCTCTCTGTCTAACGATCAACTTTGAAGCCTTGTAACTTTGTTTCTGAGCAAGATATTTGGAAAATTATTTTTTTGTGTGTTTATCTGGAACTTGAAATATTTCGATTAATGAATTTAAAAAAAATTGTGCGTGCATGTTCCCTATAGCAAACAGTTCAATACAAAACAATAAAAATAACAAATTAAATAATTATTATATTTACAAAATTAAAAACTTAAACTACAATTCGAACAGACCGCCTCTAGTTTATCCCTGGCGCAAAGATAGCCATTACGATGCTGGCGGCATTCCCGCGTTGAATATTGTGAATAGCCTAAGATAACGAATAGGTTTTAATTGTGACATAATCTGGAATGCGGACGCGGAACGGAACATAGGAGAACAGGATTCAAGCAATTTTATCACGTAGATTAATCCTACATTTCAAGTCTATAATTGTTATAATAACTAGATTATAGCTAGAACTAGTCCTATAAAAAAATTCGAATCCCTATCTATTAAGAATTCCAAAATATTTGACTGGACGTCCCAAAATCCTTCCAAATGAGAATGAACGATAAAATGATTTGAAAAAATATCAAAACCTGTATACAATGCAATTAAAATAATAATTCCAGTCACAAGTTTATTTTTCATCCCATCTAAGTATTCATTTACGATTGGTTCGCACATTATCTACCATATAATGTTTGTCCTTTTATAACTAGAGAACGGCTGCACCGATTTCGATGGGGTTTGTACCAATCGATAGAAGAGATTACTGACCAAGTTATATTTGTGAAATAAAGAAAAAATAATATTTCATTTAAAATCTTTTTTGCGACTCATTAATTTCAACCCCGGGCGTAGCCTGGTAGAAAAGCTAGTATACTTACAATTGCGCCCAAAGCAGGTCTACCTACACGAGCGTAATAGTAGATTGTTAACCAAGGGGTGAAAATGATCAATTACATCCCGAGGTATTTTGGCGCACGAGCGTAGCGAGGGCGCTTACAGTGCGAGGGAATTGATCAGTTTCCCACGTGGTGAACACACTGCTTTTCATCTCGATTGTGAGGAAAGAAAACAAGTCAAATTTGTAAATAAATAACACATGGGCTACATACCTACCTACCATATTGACATCACACGTGCAACACACTCATCAATGCACCTATTTCATAGTCAAACTGCGAAATTTTCAGTTGGTTTTAATGACACCACTGTATATTAACTTTTGAAAAGTCTCACACAAGTCTAAATTAACCTAATTTTCACTATTTCATCGTTAAAATTGATATAAATTGATAAACTATGTATCAAATCTAAATCAAAACATTGCTTAAAACCACAGATAACTTTTTTTTCGGCAAAAAATTTCTCCCGCCTTTTTTTTTATAGGGCGTTTGTTTCCAGCCAGGCATGATATTTGACAATAAAAATATATATAATATATATGTTTTTTTTTCTTGTGCACGTTACTGCTACAATATGACACCGTATTTATGTGCAGCAGGAACTCTGAAAATGGACGGACGTATAAAATTACAATTAGCCAGCTTATTATTTGATGTAACAAAGTCTGGTCAACCTGAATATCTTGTTGATAAACTTACCTGGAGACATTCATCTGGGCCGCGATCGCGTAAGTCGAGCTTGCTTCGTTCACTTGGCTTGGCTTCAAGCAAGTTGAACGGTATTCCGATTCCGATTGTAGGAATTGTCTAACTTTTGGGACGGTAATCGTCTTGGGGACAAAGAGTAAAAATATTCACTTGTAATCGTCTTCGTTGACTTGGCTTGCTCCTTACGCGATCGCTTGAAAGCCGCTGGCGGTCTTCAAACCCGCCCCAAGCAAAGCAAGTCCGCTTACGCAATCGCCCGACAGGTCGCTATACGGTGCGCAGTTGTTCGAGTGTGTCGGTTGTTCCGAAGTTTAGAACCATTCTGTTTCGTGGTAGTTTCAAGTACGCGGCAACAAAGTGTTGTAACGATATTTCTCCCCCTTTACGCAGCTTGACCACCAAAAATGTATTTAAAAAGGAAAATCGTAAACATCTTTTTCTCATGCAGATGTCAAGTGCCTGAAGTCATTTTGATAATGTTGTCTTTGTGCTACAGACTCTATGAAAATATTAAATAAATCGGCTTAGTGCGATAGTAGGCGTCCCGCTGTGAAATCTTTGTAGTGCCTGGCTCAATATTATTTCAATATCAAAACCAAGTACATATACATATCTATTTTAAATAACTAGGATTTTATTAAACTATTTATATTATATCAGTTCTCAATTACCTTTTGAACAAGTTCAGTTTATCTCTTTGTTGAATAGCTAATAATATCAATGAATGAATATTAGCCTAATATTATTATTGAGCAAAAGGCTAATATTCATTCATTCATAGCGTCAGAAATAAAATGTAAATGCCGCAGGCAAATCATACAAATCGTCCTCAATCAATCAGTCGCACGAGCGTAGCGAGGGCGTTTATAGTGTGAGGGTGGAATTGATCTTTTCCACGTGGTGAACACTCTGCTTTTATGTGGTGCCAATGCAGTGCCGCGCGTTGTAAAATATAGAACAATTCAGAACAATTTGCTTTGGCAATTTGTGGCACACCGCATTTGCGACTAATTAAATTTTTCGCTAGTAATACTCGTAGGAGTGTCTACTCACGTTCACATATGACTTCGATGGCGGGCACGAAGTACTGCTCGCAAACAGCACCTAGCAGCAGAAAGCAATAGATCGCCAGCACGCAATGGACCAAAACAAAACCCTGAATAAAAGATAAAACATGAGGTAAGCTTATATAGTTTTTCAGCGCCTAAAAAAATTAAGTCGTATAAAAATGAAACTTTTAGTGAAGGACAAACTAAGTATTCAAGTTTGTTAAATTACACCTTTATGAATTAAGCCTGTACTTAATTCATTTGATGTTTAATACCCTACTCACGAGGATTGTGTATTGTATAAACTTTATTATGATTATATATGTGAAAGCTTGTTTGTATACATTTGGAATACCATAATGAAATACTCGTAGTGTTTACATGGCGTCGTTGTGCTCGCGTGAAGCCGTCCGGAGGGAACTCCAGGACCGCGGGTCGGGTGCAGTTGCGTCCTTCCTCCACCGCAAGAAGGTGCCGCCGCCACTGTCCCGACTCTATTCCTGCAAACAGACGAGACTCCTGATGCAATTGCATTTGCAGCAAACAGATCTCATTCTCTAGGTAGCGTGCAAGAAAAGTTTGTTGTATCAAATGAGTCGTACAAAAACACGGTAAACCACTCAACGCATCTTAAACGACAGGTGTCGAAAAGACTTGCTTATACGAAGAACATTATCAGTAGGTATAATGCTTTGTATAAATAAAAATAACTAAAGTGACTGATTTTGCCTTAGTATTAAGTGTTGAGCAAAAACACAAGTATGACTTCTCCTGTATTGTATAGTATATGCACTGAGACGATGTACGATCGAGGTTTTCTTAAATTTGATTTTGTGTTTTTTAGCAGGCCAGCAGACAAAACCTCTGGTACTGGCAGAATTTCATCTATCACTGGCCTGCTAAATAATTAAAATGATTGCGAGACGACCACTCAGAATTTCTAGGTAGGAATATAATTAATTTAACCGGTGACTGCTATGAGAATTCTGCGGCATTCTGAGTTGGGTAGTTCAACGTGTTTAATTAGAGGTTTAATAAAAGTACAGATTACCTGAGTCTGAAATTTCTTCAATACCAGCGTGCCAATGTTTCTCACTTATAAAATCACGCATACACAGAAAATAAAATGTTGGGATACCGAAGAAAAATATCACTCTTAAAATAATTGCAATTCTCGCTTTGCACTGTGGCTGTCTAGTCCTTATCAACATGTTTGCCATCTAATTAAAAATATTATTGAGTTATGCTACGATGACTAGAAAAAAGCTTTGCAATTTAGCAAAAAATAAATGTTCGCTAAGTATTCGTCAAATAAAAAATTCAAATATTTCGCTGTATATACAGCTTAATCGCATTAGAAAGAAAGATTTTAAAATCAAACCGCAAGTTATTCTTATCATAGACGTGCAATGGGGCCCGACACAGGCAGAACACTGTGTTCAAAAATATCCTTGTTCACCTTAAGAAAATAATGGTTTATCAGTATACATATTATTTATTATTTTTATTGATAAGGCTTAGAAGTGTTTATCTGTAGCTATCGGCAACAATGTAAACATATAGACGCTTCGCAGCATAGAAAGATTAGATAGAAATGTCTCTTAGGGAAACGGTAGCTGCTAGTTGTTAAATGATAAGTTTTCTAGAATTATAATTTTGATAGTTCATGCAGTAACAATAGTGTGCTTGAAGTAGGTACTCCAGGTCATTGATTGACATATTTTATGGCTTATTTATTAGCTTTTTTAAATTTTGATGAGATGACACCGCCAAACGAGTTAAGATTTTGTTTCTTTTAACCCCCGACGCAAAAAAGAGGGGTGTTATAAGTTTGACCGCTCTGTGTGTCTGTGTGTCTGTCTGCGCCACCGTAGCTCTTAAACGGGTCAACCGATTTGGATGCGGTTTTTTTTATTTGAAAGCCGGTTTTCTAGCGATGGTTCTTAGACATGTTTCATCAAAATCGGTTTAGCCATTTCAAGGTCATCAGCTCTTGTTAACTGCGGTAGGGTTCTTAGACGCATAATGTGTATTTACTTTTCACTTTTAAACGTACGTGTACAATTACAATTTGAAAAGCTCATGTATGCTATATAACTTTGCATGATGATGGAATTATTGGTCTGATGCTGCAGCCAGGATATCCAGCACTCTTGAAAAAATAATAGTAGATAATATGTCGTGTTTGGATTCGTTTTGCTCAGTATTTGATTCTACATACAATGCAGTGGTGGCAACACGATGAGCTGATGCTGCAGCCAAGATATCCAGCACTCTAGTACACTCTTGAAAAAATAATAGCCGATATATCGTGTTTGGATTCGTTTTGATCAGTATTTGATTCTAGATACAATGCAGTGGTGGCAACATGATGAGCTGATGCTGCAGCCATGATATCCAGCACTCTAGTACACTCTTGAAAAAATAATAGCCGATTTATCGTGTTTGGATTCGTTTTGATCAGTATTTGATTCTAGATACAATGCAGTGGTGGCAACACGATGAGCTGATGCTGCAGCCATGATATCCAGCACTCTAGTACACTCTTGAAAAAATAATAGCCGATTTATCGTGTTTGGATTCGTTTTGATCAGTATTTGATTCTAGATACAATGCAGTGGTGGCAACATGATGAGCTGATGCTGCAGCCATGATATCCAGCACTCTAGTACACTCTTGAAAAAATAATAGCCGATTTATCGTGTTTGGATTCGTTTTGATCAGTATTTGATTCTAGATACAATGCAGTGGTGGCAACATGATGAGCTGATGCTGCAGCCATGATATCCAGCACTCTAGTACACTCTTGAAAAAATAATAGCCGATTTATCGTGTTTGGATTCGTTTTGATCAGTATTTGATTCTAGATACAATGCAGTGGTGGCAACATGATGAGCTGATGCTGCAGCCATGATATCCAGCACTCTAGTACACTCTTGAAAAAATAATAGCCGATTTATCGTGTTTGGATTCGTTTTGATCAGTATTTGATTCTACATACAATGCAGTGGTGGCAACATGATGAGCTGATGCTGCAGCCATGATATCCAGCACTCTAGTACACTCTTGAAAAAATAATAGCCGATTTATCGTGTTTGGATTCGTTTTGATCAGTATTTGATTCTAGATACAATGCAGTGGTGGCAACACGATGAGCTGATGCTGCAGCCATGATATCCAGCACTCTAGTACACTCTTGAAAAAATAATAGCCGATTTATCGTGTTTGGATTCGTTTTGATCAGTATTTGATTCTAGATACAATGCAGTGGTGGCAACACGATGAGCTGATGCTGCAGCCATGATATCCAGCACTCTAGTACACTCTTGAAAAAATAATAGCCGATTTATCGTGTTTGGATTCGTTTTGATCAGTATTTGATTCTACATACAATGCAGTGGTGGCAACATGATGAGCTGATGCTGCAGCCATGATATCCAGCACTCTAGTACACTCTTGAAAAAATAATAGCCGATTTATCGTGTTTGGATTCGTTTTGATCAGTATTTGATTCTAGATACAATGCAGTGGTGGCAACACGATGAGCAGATGCTGTAGCCAGGATATCCAGCACATTAGTACCTGTATTAAATACTCTCCAATTTGATAGTGATCCTTTTAGATATAACTGTACTCATATATCATAATTTATTTGTAATAAAGTTTAAAAATTATGAAATTTAAATAAATTTAAAATTTAAAAATCCCCGAAGCAAAAAATTCAAAACATTAAAAAATCAAAAATAATACCTATTGTTGAGCCATCAAATTCAATAAAGTAACACCTATATATTTTAATTTTATTAAAGAAATTGATGGATGGCACGATTTGGTTTGCTCGTTGAAATGACGCTATAATGTCACGTCGGGGTACCGCTCCGGTCTTCTTCAAAAATAATTACGTCATCTTGCCAGACTCACTAGGGTTGGTTGCTTGCTACTGTAATGTTTCTCAGTTTTGGCAAAAAGTTGGTAGAATAGTACATTACAAACATACATACTTCGATACATTTATTCATTCATTCATGTTATCGTTCTTACTTGCCTTAGTTAGAGGGTAGACAGAGCATCGAAAAGATCCCGATTCTACACACGATGAAGATTCGTGGGTCACACTGCGTCAAGAAAAAGGAACTTGAGTGCTAATAAAATTTTACTATCCTTCTCTTTTTACCCGTTTTTGGTATAGTGAGGACTGTGTAGTGCAGGCACTGTGTTCAGTAGTATTCAAACAACCAAATATACTGCAACACTGTTACTGTGGCATTGTTTTATGTAATACATTTTGACAATAGCAATAATAAATGTAAGTAAAGTCATTCAATTTAATTTTATAATTATTGGACCAAAACAATATTGTTTTGACAATACTAGGTGACAAGCGCCCGCGCTAGCACTCGAGCTTTTGCGATCGCGACAAACTCTTTGGGCAAAGGCTTTGGAGCACTGTTTGGGAAATGCGTGGCAACGCCTACGACACATCAATGTGTGCGGGTGGTTTGTACTGAATGGAGTCTCTGCCTGGGGCTCCAAGTTAGTGGACGTTTCCCCCGAGACCCGTTCGCCGGAACGGGGGTAGCGACTAATTATAAAAAACCGCAAATTTTGATGCGGCGTTTCGTCCGAAGGTATTTTTATTGCTGGTTTTGTACAGACAGCATAAAATTGTGTTACTTTAAATAAATAAAAAAATAAATTTGTTTGTACAAAAAATATATTAATAAAGAAACGAAGTCAGTAAATACTAAGTACATAGTAAAGTAATTGAGTTTAAATATGGGCAATAATCAACTTAATAAAATGGTGAAACTACTATTATAACAATCTACAAAAATGTTTTAGTATTTATATATAATATTTATTGCACACAATTTCAACATACATTTGATTAAAAATTAACATTGCAAAGGCGAGCTTATCTCTACAAAGAGATCTCTTCCAGGCAACCTATTCATGTAGTAAGAGAGAAGAATAATTTAAAGATAGACCAAAAGTGCGCTAAGTATAATGTAAATAAACAAAATCCAAACATACAAATACATACATACACATATATACATACTTATAAAATTATAATATACATTTATAATAAATTCAAAGTACATAAAGTAAAAAAATATGGGTATAATTATTATCACAGGTATTCTTAATCGTATTTACAAATATTGTAAAACTATAATAAAAAATGTAAAATACTAAAAATATGTAATTTCTACTATTACAATAATCAACAATATATATTTTCTTACAATAATCAACAACTAGGTATAAAAAAGAAGAAAAAACTAAGAAAAATTACAAAAAATAATTTCGTTTCGCACAGATAACTATTATTGAAAATAAGATGTAAATTCATCTGCTTAAGTCCATATACTATATTGTTTTAACTCTCGAATCGGTCTACCGGTTGAGGCGTGAAAACCAAATTGACAGACACATTTTCGCATTTACAATATTAAAAATAATATGAATTATACAAAGTATAATTTGAAAGTATGTAGGTACACATTAAAAAAGAAATGTTAGTAAGCGCTAACTTACCTTCAGGTAATAAACAAACTTTTTAAACTTTACATTGAATATAAAACTAGTTGTTATTGTTCTGTGTCCATATTCCCATATTGTGCAAGTTTTATCCGCATCCTGTTATTTTATTTTCTTTCTTCCGTGGGTCTACTGGAAGATATTTCCTTGGAAATAAGTAGGCCTGTTGTGTCGTTTTACTGTATGTTTTGTATTTGTCATCTTCGATGTGTATAGGTACAATAAATTGTTAAATAAATCTTGTTCCTCTGTTTTTGCATTGTCAATAGTAGCTATTAATAATAATTAGCTTGGGTAAATAAGATTATTGTACACAAAGGACTTATTTAAATCCATAGAAATACTGTACAACATTGTTGATAAGATTCTTGCTTACAGTCATAAATTCAGATACCTACGAGTAGGAAGAGTAGAGCTCATGCGATGTTTATTTGATTAACACTGTCCTAGATGCACAAATATTATCAAATCCGTTACTTCAAGGCCCACACAAGGCAAATCTAGAAAAAACAGCTAAAATATTCCATCAAGACATACTTAGCTAATCCAAGATTACAAGTGCTTAGTGCCATGAAACTTTCCACTATTTGGAGAGCTGTACAACCAGTAGGTAAGGCACTAATATCATTGAGTACATAATGATAGATAATGTGATACCAATAGATGAGATATTTATAGGGTGTTTGAAAAAATATATTAATTAAATAAATGATTGATAATAAATCATACCTTGCGTTGCGATACATTGTACGATACGAAGATCGAATGAAGATTATTAAAAACGAGTTTATAGGTCACGTTTATAAAACCTTAAGATAATAAACAAATTAATATAAATAAATATTAATTTCTTTTTAATATACATGTCGACGCAAAACCACAAATAGTTATAAGATTGTTAGTTTAATTAATTAATAATTCTCCGCTATATTCTAATCGTTGATTTGTAAATAGCAAATAATCAGGTCTCACATAGATGCAGCAAAAATAAATTCTAAGTCTATGATTTTAAGTTAGGAAACCAATTGTTGTTATCCGGGCGAAACACGTGGCGCCATTTTTGCAACGGTAGTATCGGCTGGACAATTTAGTGATGGCTGCAATCAACTTGTAAAAATAATTCATGATTTTACCAACTCATTTAATTAAGTAAATAATTTTGTGAGTAGAATAGTTATTTTGATAACGCAGTAGTCTAGTCCCACCCGATTCGACGCCCGCCATCTTTGATTTGTGTTCGGTAGCGGTTATAAATAATGCGAGCATTCGCATACAGTCATTACTGTCCGAGCGTTACGTGAAGTGAGACTTATAAGTGGTGTTAGTGAAAATTCTGTAAGTACCTTTTGTTGTTTTTAATTAATCTGTGCCTATATTAATCTGTGTATTTAATGTTGGTTGAAAAATAAATCTGGTACAGTACAGCTTCGTTTTCTTTATTCGCAACTAGCGGCCCGCCCCGGCTTCGCACGGGTAGATTAATTCATACTTTAACACATTTTTAACCAACTTCAAAATGGAGGAGGCACGTTTTGTATCATTTTTTTAGATACCTACTCTAAGGACCCTTTAAGTCAGGATTTCAAAAACATTTTGGAACTCGAACCGAATAATTCAGTCTTATTATACAATTTTTTAAGTTCAGGAACTTTAAAAATGGCTGACATTCCATACAAAATTTAATCCCTACTTCCCTTTTCAAATAGGAATTTCGAAAAAATCCTAAAAGACTTGTCAAATCATTTACTAATCTTAGCCTAAATCCAAATTTTCAATTTCCTAACTTTAGAAATGGACTTTCCATAGAAACATTTAACCCTACTTTCCCCCTCAAAATAGGGAATTTGATAAAATGCTAAAACATGTATCAAATGAATTATTAATCTCAGTCTAACTCCAATGTTTAAAGTTTTTACCTTTTAAAAATTACAGACTTTCCATACAAACATTTAATCCCTGCTTCCTCCTCAAAATAGGGATTTCGTAAAAAGTTTAAGCACGTATCAAATGATTTATTAATCTCAGTCTTAATTCAAATTTTCAATATTCTACCTTAAGAAATGACAAACTTTCCATAACAAAATTTTATGCCTAGTTCCCCTTTAAAATATGGATTAAAAAAACTGAGAAACATGTGAAATTATTATTTTTTCTTAGTCTAAATCACAATTTTTAAGTTCTTGGCTTAGAAATGACAAACTTTCCATGAATCCCTACTTTCCCTATAAAATTGGGATTTCGAAAGTATACTTCAATACGTGTTAAAATATTTATTACTCTTAGCCTAAATCCAAATTTTCAAGTTCCTACCTTCAGAAATGGCAGCCTTTCCATACAAACATTTTAATCCCAACATTCCCCCTCAAAATAGAGAATTTGATAAAATGCTAAAACACCTATAAAATAATTTAATAATCTCAGCCTAAATCAAAATTTTCAAGTTCCTACCTTTAGAAATGACGGACTTTCCATACAAACATTTAATCCCTGCTTCCCCTTTAAAATACGGATTTTGAAAAAATACCTAACTACGTGCCAAAAGGTCTTATCTTTTAGAAATCAGACTTTCCACACAAATATTAAATCCCTTCTTCCTCTTAAAAATAGGGATTTCGAAAAAATGCTTAAACATGTGTCAAATCATTTGTTAATTTTAGTCTTAATCCAAATTTTCAAGTTCTTACCTTTAGAAATGACAGACTCTCCATAACAACATTTATCCCTACTTTCACTTTAAAATAGGGATATCAAAAAAATGCTAAAATATGTGTCAAATTATTTAATATTCTCTGCCTAAATCCAAATTTTCAAGTTCCTACCTTTAGAAATGACAGACTTTACATACAAACCTTTCCCTACTCTGCCCCTCAAAATAGGAATTTTGATAAAATGCTAAAACACGTGTCAAATGACACTAATCTCAGCCTAAATCCAAATTTTAAAGTTCCTACCTTCAGAAATGACAAACTTTCCATACAAACATTTAATCCCTACTTTTCTCCTCAAAATAAGGATTTTGATAAAATGCCAAAACACGTATCAAATGATTTATTAATCAGTCTAAATCCAAATTTTCATGATCCCAACTTTTAAAATGATTGACTTTCATACACACTTGAATCCCCCTTTTTCCCCCCTTAGAGGGAGAATTTTCCAAAATCCCTTCTTATTGCTTGCCTACGCCATAAAAGTAACCTACTGTGTAAATTTGGTATTTCTAGCTTCAGTAGTTTCGGCTGTGCGTTGATGAGTCAGTCAGTCAATCAGTACGGCCTTCTCTCTTTATAATAATAGTATAGATGAGTGAGCCAAGTGATGGAGATGGTGACGTCAGCGCTGATGTCACCCTTTCTAAAAATCCTTCTGGACCAATCCCCTCGTCATACATTAATATGTAAATAAATATACATTTTAGACACCGCTTTCTGATTCCAAACAAACTAAGCAGAGCCTGTACACTTGTAAAAAAATGGTAAATAAATAATAAAGCCTACCTATGTTACGCACATGAAAAGTTGCAAAACGTAAAGGGTACTAAAGCATTTATAGTAAAAACTAACCTTTCTATATCCCTTCTAAATCCAAATCACTGTAAGTCAAACGAACGAAATTCCAAATCACGCTTTACCAAAAACATCTTTACCCAAATCACTGAAGGTCGAAAGAACGAAATCCCAAATCACGCTTGACCAAAAACATCTTTTCCCAAATCACTGTAAGTCAAACGCACTAAATCCCAAATCACGCTTTACCAAAAACATCTCTTCCCAAATCATTGTAAGTCAAATGAACGAAATCCCAAATCGCGCTTAACCAAAAACAACCTTCAATGCAACGACAAGAAACGCATAGCAAAATTTCACTAAATAGGTAGAGGTACCTATTGTCCGCTCGCGATCTGAATGCATTCGTGGCCATAGTGCACAAGGGGCCCCGCGCCGCGCCTCTTTACCTACTTTGTGCATAGTGCTTGATGATTATCACATACAATATCAGAGCTGCATTCAGATAACGCGCGAAAATAGGAAGGATATGCAATAAATAGAATATCCTCTGGGCCATACAATTCTTCGGATATACTATTTAAAATCTGATATATATATAACTTAAAAAATTTTTGCAAATTAGCTTATGTTTTCGTCTTTAATTTATACTACATAAAAATCGCGGATTTAATAATAGATTGTTAACCAAGGGGCGAAACCGATCAATTACACCCCGAGGTAGTTTGGCGCACGAGCGTAGCGATGGCGCTTATAGTGCGAGGGAATTGATTAGTTTCCCACGTGGTGAACACTCTTCTTTACATCTCGATTGTGAGGAAAGAAAACAAGTCAGTTTGTAAAAAAATAAATGGGCTACTTACTTACCTACCACATTGACACCACCGTGCGTTACACACATCAATGCACTTATTTGGCAGTCAAACTGCGTACAGTTAGTTTTAATGACACCACTGTATTAATTTTTAAAAAGTCACGCACAAGTCTGAATTAACTTAATTTCCACTATTTCATCGTTAAAATTGACATAAATTAATAAAATATGTAACAAATCTAAATCAAAACAAATAAAAAGAAAGGTTCGAATTGTTAGTTACATCCCTTGGGATGTAAATTGGACTTACATATTCTACTAGCCTACTCTTCAATGTTTGTAAAAAGATCCTTTTAATTTACAGGGCCATACTTATATAGTAAAATTAACGCTAAACTTAAAGTTGCGCAGCTCTCTACAAACCTCTGCAAAAAAGAAGCCAAAAAATGGCTTCTCCCTCTTAACTATGCTAAATTAGAAGAGCTGTTGAAGATCCTTAAATGAGAACATCAACTAATACCACAATAATAAACACACAAAAATGATTTTGAACAAACTATACGGACAAACTAAATATAAAATATATATAACACTACTAACCTAACATAACACTACTTACTTTTACAATATATTGTTATCCTACTTTGCACACACTCAAACACACGAACATTATAGTCACACACACACACACACACACACATTTTAAAAATAAATGACACAAATATAATAGACAAATATAAATGTTCACATCCTACGGGAAGAGGCTGATATCCCACAACACAGGGAATCCTAGTGTGGGGACCAGTGTGCAGCCATTGTCAACTTTGTTTGTTTTTTGCCAATAAAGATTTATTATTTATTTATTATTAAACTAGCTGACCCGGCGAACTTTGTACCGCCTGAAAGCTTTTGGGCCGCGGCCGCACTGGCCGCGCGACGGCGATCTCAGTACATTTTCGTCGCGTCACGTCGCGCAAATGTACTGAATGAAATCGCCGTCGCGAGACCAGTCCGGACGCGGCCTTACTTAGCTAAAATTGATTTTTGGTTTCAATCAAGGTAATTAGAAAATCACGAATATTATTAAGATGTATAATCATTTATTTCAGTAAAGTACCTTATTATATACTACATTTTTAGTTTTATTTTCGGGCGCAAGCACAAATAAGGCTGACGGTTTGCCAACACGTGAACATGCCATGTACTGCAATTGACCATATGAGAAACATGGTTGTTCTAAATTTAAGCCACAAATGGTCAAGGATTGTCCTTGGGATTTATTTATCGTCATTGCGAATGCTAGACGAATCGGAAACTGAATACGTTTAAACTCAAAGGTCATTTCTGTTGGAATCATTGGAATCCTTGGAATGAGGACTTCTTCTCCTTTGAATTTCCCTTTCAGTATAGTCGCGTGAATGACGTTGGCCATTAGTTTTCTTATAACTAAACGCGTTCCGTTGCACAATTTTGGTTGGTTAAGATTTCTCAGCATTATGACTACCGAGCCAACCTTTAACTCTAAATTGTGCGGTGGTAAGCCAGGCAAATCCAACGAATTTAAAGGCCGCAGCATTCACAGTAGTTGAAATTGTCTGAAATATAATAATGTTTACGAACATTCAAGCTAGAACACACATGAGAGCAAGAAGTGCAAAAAATAAACTTCACTACAAAAATTTATAAAGTAATTAAGTACATATTTTAACAACTTACCTAGGACAATGTTGTCACATTCTATGCATCTGCTGCACATTTGCATTGCTCTACCATTTCTTGCAAAAATTGCAAATCACTGAAAGCATTAATATAAAATGAAACAAATTTTCTAAACCAAACTGTAAAATGCTCTTAATCTATATTACATTGCACTTTAGTGCTAAAGGTAATAACTTTGGGAACACTCGCGTGAGTTTATGTATGTATGTACAATGTACATGAAACATGACAATTATTGTAACTGAAAAATGTACAGTGGTAGAATACTTACAATCTTTTCTCAACGCTCTACGTTCCATCCACTTGCCGCAATTATGGCAGTGTTTGCCAAAAGCGAGCAGATTTGGCTATGAAAAAAAAATACGTATGTATAATCCTTAGAAAAAATATGTTTCTCACTACAATAAAAAAATATTACAAATACTTACGATTTTTGGCATTGTACCACGACGAAAATGATCCACCAGCACCACTCATAAATTATGACAGCCGTGATGGCAAATTGATTGCCAAAGACAAAAATAAAAATAAATTCTTATTTGAAAATGGCACTCACAAACTCTGATAGCAGGCGGGGTCTTTTTTGTGAATCTCCTAGCAACGCGTTTGAAGTAAAAATGGCTCCGCGCACTCGACCATGGCGGGTTATCCAACTCTTTATAATTTGTAAATCGCAATTGCGGGGTCTTTTTCCTTTTTTTAAAGCTTATTATTTAACTTTAGGCCGAGACGATCGCAACGAACCCAAAATCGTCCAAATCGGTTTAGCCGTTCTCGAGTTATAAGCAAAGGAACTAACACAACTTTCTTTTATATATATAGATAGATAGATAGATACATCCTTTCTTTGGGGTCATTATTGGACTACTTTCAGAGCATGAGAGATGAAAAAATATTTAGATATTAACTTACACCGTAAAGAAGCACTTATTTTCGCTATACAAGGCAACATGTTAGCACGATAGTTATAGCAGTAGGTAAGTATTATTTCTTATGTTGCCTTATATGGTTTGATACAGTATTCGTGCTCAAATCTCTTAATGAAGTGTAATTTGTAAGTCGCGTGCCGACTGCCGACACTCGGAGCCGCGCGGGCGCAGGCAAGGGCCGACAAATTGACGTTTGAACTTACGGATTATTGAAATCACGACATTCACGATCACGACCGACCCACTCTGCGGTTCATGGTTTAAATTAAGTACATTTAGGGTGTATTGTATTCACATTATAAAATGAGAAAGAAATAGGCGTTCATAATTTTTATTTGATTTGGTATTGATTAGACGGCTCCGTAGCCCAGTTGGTAGTGTATCTGCCTCCGACGCACAGGGTCGCGGGTTCGGATCCCGCCTAGGGCAAACATTCGTGTGATGATCACTTGTGTTTGCCTTGTCTGGTTGTTGTTTATTATATAAGTATGTATTTATCTATTTAAGTAATGTGTATCAGCTGTCTGGTACCCATAGTACAAGCTCTGCTTAGTTTGGGATCAGATGGCCGTGTGTGAAGATGTCCTCACATATTATTATTATATTATTATTGAGGAAAAATGTCTATGCTTGTCTTTGCTAACAGTAGAAAATCATACAATAATTTAAAATTAACTAAAATAATGAATGTGACTTGTCGTGATTTTTAAGGGCTTTGTATTGGCCCGAGTAGTATTTTAGCAGGTGCGGTAAGCATGTGTAGCGAGGCCGTAGTTTAATTGAGTGCGATAGACTAGGATGCTCGCTCTGGGAGTCACTCCCGCACTGCGCCCGAGCGCCGGCCGACGTACGTGTATTGTATGGAAATTATAATTGGACCCGTATTCTTCTTTTGACGAGCTCTCCGGCGGCGGGTCCATTATGTCCATTTGAACGCGAACGGCGGCATTCGGACGCTAGTGGCGACGTCCCCGGTCGCCTGCGACGCGCTCCACTCAACACCACGCCACTATGAATACCTCCGATCGAGGTACGACTCACTGTCTTACATTTTATGGAGATCGAAGACCGGCAGCATCTCGTCTCCAGGGCGCAGAGCCTCCGAGCATCGAGCGCTGGCGAAGTGCACGCGTGCTCAACAAGGTTACATCGAAAGAGGTCGGAAGTGCGTCCAATTCCCGGTGAATGGCTAGGTCACTCACTATTGCGGAGTGAATCGGATGGAGCTGGGAGCACGATTATATCAGCGAGCCAGTGCCGGTGGTTGAAAGTGAATGTTGTGGGTCGTGTGCTCGCTGGCGAGGGCCCCGCGCCTCCGACCGGTCACTTCTTCGTAAGTATGGAAAGCTGAAGACCACACCATGGTATGGAACATATCAGGTATGACAGTTTTTTTTTAATTATTTCGTGTTCTTGTTAGATAAATTTTAATATTCTCATGAGTGACGTCCTGTATAACAACTTAGTCAATGGCCGTTTTTATCTAGGCGTTGAACAATAGTTTTGTGACTATACGAGTATAGGTAGAGTTGAAAGTACAACTGATATTTTATACTGGACGGACAACAGCGGGCGTGGTTGACGATCCTTTTGTAAAGGGTCTTTGCACAAATAAAAGTATTTACATGGAATGTAGTAAATAATATAGATATCTACGTAGGGTTTTCTGACTTCAAGATACTTGCAACATCATTTACTATAAATGCAATATACTCTTCAGTTGGAGGAGTACATGTATAATTAATTTAGATTATTACTGGTAAAGTTTGCACGTGTATAAATACGCATAAAGAAGGAGATGACAGTTTTAAAATGGTAGCTTTTTAGTAGCTTGTACATTTACCAATAATAATAATTCTTTTCAACGGGCACAACTAGGTATGACTAATTTGATTTCTTCCTTATACCAAAGTTAGTTATCTACAATTTGTACCATATGTCGTTAATATTTACTGATAAGAAGTGAATTATGAATGAAATAAATAGACATAACCTTTCAAATGTTGTCAGTGAGGATTTAGGGAATTTAGGTAAATTTTTAGGTATTCGGTAGTTGGTGTTCCTAAAGTTGGGAGGGAGAGGCATGAGCCGCGACCGGCGCAGCGCGGCGCGGCGCCTCATCCGGTCCCCGCGCAAATTGACAATTGGCCGTCGCCTCAGGGCTGCCATTGCCACCGCTCGCCACTCGCAGCGCAAGGTTGAGCGGCGGCGGCGGCGCTGATCTGAAAATCACGTGGACTTGTCCACTGACCCTCCACCCAGACTATGCCTCGGCGGGTTTTCCTTCAAGCACTTTATGTAGATCAGAGATTCTTAAGTTTATAGTCACCAGTTAAAACTGGTTGCTCAAAAGGAGTAACCGACTTTACTCTAAAGTAGTTCTTGGCTACTAATTAGGTACTTAATTGTTACTGATTCTTAAAAAATAAAACAAGACGGAGCTTGTATCGATCCTTATTCACGCTTTTATTGTTCATGCATTTGTTGAATTCGTAAATAGTTAATCTTTCGTTTATTAAAAAATTTCATTTGCGACATTTAGGTAATTATTTATTTACGTACTTACAAAAAGACAATAACATTGAAGGAACGACACTACATGCCTACTTATTTTTTAAGACATATCTTCCAGCCGACACTTTTTTCCACTTTATGATACTTTCATGAAAGTTATCAGCCTGTCAAAGATCTCTGTCATCTTTCTTACTTACATTTTTCATGTATAAGCAATAAAGTTATATTTATTCATTCATTCATCCTGTAAAATATTTTAATATCATTATTTTATAATAAAAAAGTAGCTATAAGTAGAGAGTTGATACCTATACCACATCGAAGTCGACTTACACGAGACTTTAATGAGGACTTCCTGCCTTCTCTGATCTGTCAATTTCCTTCATAGTGCACTTGGTGATGTGCGAGTGTCTAACAAGACATGACACGCACAATTTGGCACACGATTCAGGGCGTGCCGAAGCCGCATGAGCTGGAAGCGGCCACCGGTGGAGTTTTTTAAAATTGGTTAATCCGATGAAACAAGCTGGCAGCTTATTAGAGACAATTTACCCGTATTGTCTGTTGACTTGTCGTTAGTATAAGTTGAAAGTGCCTGCCACTGGATGTGAGTTCTTGTTTAACATTCCCCGGTGCAGTGACTTTACTTCTAATGTAAGGTTGGAGTTGTAGTTATCAAAATACGGATTAGATTGTAACCATATTGTTATAATATAACTATCAGTATTTCCTATCATCACATGTTTCGCCATGTCCGTCTGTCTGTCTGTATGTCTGTCTGTCCTCGGCCTAGCTCAGAGAAGCAAAGCTGTTATTTGGTATAATCATGCTGACAAAACTGTAGAATATAATCTAAAAAAAATTTTGTTTAAAAATTTTTTATGGTATTACACGTGAAGTGGTGGTTATTTCTTTTTCTTGACCACCCTATTATGAGGTGTCGTTGGATTAAAAAATATTGCGGGTTTGCGAAAACCATTTTCCGATTCTAGCCAACGAACTCTAGCGTACGTTAGAGAAATATTTTGTTTATGTGCTCATTTTTGTTACATTCCACCCCCCCTACCAACGAAACCATTGCATTTGGAATAAAATACAATTTGTCCTTTAAACGTGCATAAAGCTTGCCCTACAAGCTAAACACATCCGGTAATGGGGATAACGCTGAGCCAGTGCCGCGCTTGACGCAGTGCGCTAACTTTTCTTTTCCAAACTCAAAATATAAAATACTCAAAACTGGTCTCGGCAATGAATTATTGTAGTTCGTTGGGTCCCAGCCAGCTGCTGAGATAAAATTCGCCTTCGCGATGAGTTCAGTAACCGCCGCCGCGCTCTGGCTCTGTGAGCTGCAGACCTCGCGAGTCTGTATGTCTCTTTATATTTATTTTTTATTTTTTCTCCACAAAGATCCCGACCCCTTGAAACTCAAATACATTTTTATTAATTTATTTATTTTATTTTAGTTTATTTTAATTGATTGAGAAATGTGACCTGTAGAGGAAAACAGCTTCAGCGGTAGACCTTGTAAGCTGGCAACCACCGTAACTCCGTCATTTTAAAAAAATCCCAAAAATAGACTCGACAAAAAAATTCGATTAATTTCTGGAATCTGCTCACAAAATTTCACGAGACTCGGTTGAGAAACGTGACCTGTAGAGTAGAACAAACAGACAGATGGACAGACAGACAGATAGACATACAAAAGCACTTTTGGCCAAGCTGAAACAGAGACGTTTCGCTCGCTCGGTCAATTATAATAGGAAAAATATGGGACAAGATTTATTTATGTCTACTTAAATGTATTAAGTATCTACTTATGTACATCTCATTAAATATTAGATTGTTAACCAAGAGATGAAAACGATCAAATTACCTACACCCAAAGTATTTTGGCGCACGAGTGAAGTAAGGGTGTCCCTCGAGGTGAATATTCTGCTTTTTATCTCGATTGCGAGGAAAACAAATATAAACACTTTTAGGTTTTCGCGGTTGTTAATATACCCCGGTAGATGTGTGTTATTAACCCCTAAGCTCGGGGATGAAAATGGCGGCGATGTAAACAAAACAAATAATAAATTATATGGCCCACATACTACATGCACCCACCACACATCAATCAAACACAAACTAAGTAATTTTCAGTTGATTGTAATAAAATCACTGTATATGGACTTTTGAAATTCACGCACAAGCTTAAATCAAATTATCAAAACATAGGTTATAAATTTTTAAAGGGCGCGTTTGTGTCATTTTCGTAAAAAAATATGATTATTTTGTGTTTTTTTACACGACTGCCCAAAAAAAGGAGTGTAATATGTTCAGGTTCATTATGTATGTGAATTTCTTTATTCCACCATAACTTCTAAACCACTGTGTACTCGTTTTTGTTTACCAATTCTGTTTTTTCTTCACAAATTGTCTGCTATTCATAATAAGATACGGTAAATTCTGGAACAGTCAAATACTCATACAATACCTATAATAACTATCTTATTACCTCTATGGATATCTTCTAGGACTGCGTTGAGTTTATGTTGTGATCTAACCGTATTTTTTTATAATTTGGTAATTTTTTTATTTATTTTTTCCATGTGTACGTAGTGTATGTAAGTATATATTTTAAACTCGTAAAATAATACCGCTATTGTTGTAACAAAGATGGACTAGCAATATATCTTATGTGGTCTATAAATTCATCTAAGCTCTTACCTATCGTAAATCAATTGACATCCACATGGGTTAATTATGAGGTCGTACTACGATGACTAACTGATCAAATTTGTGTTTATGGTTATTGAATCGGTTTGTTAATATTTCGTAAACTGTAATAATTATGAACTGTGTAAAAATACAAACAAGAAAGCATTTGTGGAGAGGACACTTATCATACCTACGTTACGATTAGTCAGCTTTTCATTTTGTCGATATGAAAATACAAACTTTTACGACTATTTCAATTATTTTTAGACATCAGAAAAGATGAACAAATTAATCTTGGAAAACATCACGTTTCTCTCAGGGAATCATTATATTGGCAAGTATTATTTTTGTACAAACATAGTACGGGCCGTTGATGTTAATGTTGTTGATAGTACAAAATTATTTTGTAGAAATAGGTAACTAATTTGTTTTATTTATTAGGTTTGCGAACATCTTAAGAATAGGACAATACTAGTAGTAGTAGACCCAATTATAGACAAACGACAAAGTATGCATTTTGTGGTTTCTGATTAATAAATGAACGTATTAGTAGATTGTTATCCAAGGGAGATAACCAGTCAAACGGTCAATTAAAAATGAAGTATTTCGGAGACTTTTTTCACGCTAAAAAGTAGTTTTAAACCCATATACAGATGAGCGTCACTTTACAAGGGCTTATTTCCAATTTGGGAAAAAATGTAATGATGGGAATCCATTTTTAGAATTCATTCGCACCTCTATACTAAATTATCTATATTAAATTATCTATACTAAATTATCTATACTAAATTATCTATATTAAATTATCTATATTAAATTATCTATACTAAATTATCTATATTAAATTATCTATACTAAATTATCTATACTAAATTATCTATACTAAATTATCTATATTAAATTATCTATACTAAATTATCTATACTAAATTATCTATATTAAATTATCTATACTAAATTATCTATACTAAATTATCTATACTAAATTATTTATTACAAAAACTCTTAATTCCTCTCTAAACTTGACTTCCAATTCACGTATTCAAAACAAAAATGCTTATTTCCATGTCATTTGCTCGCATCATTTAAGTTCTTTTACAAACCGACTTAATTCCAATAAATAATAATTTATTATGTATTGGAATTAAGTCAAGAATTATTCTTGAGTCACTTTTCTCTAGCAAGCAGATTCAGAAACATGAAGAATTTAAAAATACCATTGTTTTGTGTTGTTTTATCATGAAATAGGCTTAACAATGAGGCTTATTTCCTGTAGTACTGAACAAAGTGACTTATTTCCAAACTATATTGAGTAATATTTTCCTATTATATACAAACATTAAAATTAATGTGCTTCTGTCAGAATCAGCTAAATATGTAAATATTTATGGTAAAATGAAAAAGTACTTATATATTATATAACATAATGAAACATATAGAGGTTTTTTGCATTTATTGAAAAATCTGATAAGGTGGAAATAGCCCTTTTGTTATGACACTCCTACAATAAATGTATAAAATATTTGTAGTTGTTGTCCCACAACACCGGCCTTCTCGAGCTGAAGCGAGCACGAAACGCAACCTGCCGGCCAGGATAGCCAGTAAGGGCTAGTTCAGACACGGCGGGAGCCGCGCGATTGGGAGATCGTATTGTTTGAACCGCAAAAATGTCGACTATTCAAACATCCATCGGTGGTTAGTTAGCGATTAGCGTAGCGATCAGTTTCAAGATGAAAGTCGAAGAGGAACTAGTGTGTCTGTGGTTGCTCCTTATTGGGTGCATTCAATATTAAGGGATCGACTGACAAATGGCCAATTCGTAACGCTATATCCCAAATTAAGAATGATATCAAAAATTTTTTGACTATTTGAGAATGGCAATAAAATCTTTTGATGAACTAATTGACTACTCTAACACGAAGATTCAAGACCATAGAACAAAGACAGACTTAAATACCTTTTGCCAAAGTGTCAATAAAGTTTTTTTCATAGAAACGTCATTCTTCCGTTTGCACTTGAGCGGTTGCGTGTGTTTGGATTTATTAACTGTGGTTCTGCTGCTAATAACTTGTATAAAGTGAGGTGTTTTTTCATTCCAAGTTTTTTATTAGTAAAACATCGTAAATCAAACAAAAATATAAACGCAAACTTGTTTTATTTAATAATTCTGGAAGTTTAAATACTGAACAAGTGAATTTGAATACTGTCAGTATTTGACGTGGAATATTACTTTATTTCTTCACAATTAACATATTATCTCTATAGAATCTGATAGATTTATTTTATCATGATTTAATAAAATATATCTCATATGCATAGCTTTTATAATGCTAATAAAATGCATTTTTTTTTGTACATTTTTTTGTACAAAAACCAGTTTTTTGCAGTTTTTCTAAAAACTTAATTTACATTGAGGTAGCCGGTTCTGCCCCTGCCAGATGTCAAAATTTTAGCAAAATGGCGGCTGAAATTTAAGGATATATTTTTTATTCCCGCTGCGGGAATTTGCCAGACGAAGGGCTTGCACTAAAACGTCACCGCGGTTCCCAAGACGTGTGCCGTCATATTTGCGTTTTTGTCTTGGAGGAAATAGGTTTTTGTAAGTATTATGTAAAAAAATACCATTCCATTTTCATAAATAATGTAGATTTTAGCACTAGTTCGTTTAGTCATTTGGAATTTTTACTCATTTACCAAGTCGAGGAGGAGGGGGAGGGGGCTCATAGTCCAGCAGTGGACTGTAACGGGCCGTTGATTTTTTTACCAAATGGACGTTGGTAACATCACATGGCCTTTTTACAATCTTGATTTACACTTTTAACTGCTTTTAACATATTGACAGTAGTTTCGCAGCTACATTCTTCATGCTTAACATATTTTTATTGTCCTACAATTAATGTGTCTGTACGGTTCACAACCGTACAATATTTTGAGCTAGCATTGCGACCTACTTTTGGACAGCCGCGCGCGTCATTCGTCTGCTTTTTAATAATTCTAATGTTTTTATATATTTCACTCTAAGTGCACGCGCCGCTCTAACTTAGCTTACGAGTTGGGTCTCTCTCAAAAAAGTGGCACCGCCACCTGTCCCACAATTTTTGATTGGAAAAATGCATTTTTTTTGTACTTTTAAACACAATTTTATACTCTAAGGACGTAGTTAGTTTTATTGCACAGAAGCCAGCTATTTTTAAGTCGAACAAATTTACACTTCAAGTGTTATTAACGTTTGTACCAATATTTTATCATTAACCTGCCGTGTCCGAACGCGAGGTACATCATTTTGAATTTCATTTTCTCAGTTGAATTAAGATATTCCTTCAATTTTTACCTCTTTACAAAATTATAGTAAACTAAGCAATGAGTAATGACATAAGGTAAATATTCATTAAAAAGACTTAGTTTTTACAAAATTAGACGCGGTCAAACATTGTCCAGCGTTTTTTTCTCATCAACCTGGCTACTTACACTCACACACGTAACACCCACACTATAAATATTTAACCCTCCCCTCTCACGTCTAATTACACAGTCAGTCACTGTCTATGTGTCAAAGGTGAAACCCGTGTTCAGTACTGCGAATTTATTGAGAAATCAGTGACGTTCTGCTTCAATTCGGATTTTGTAACAGGTATGTTCTATTTGTTCTGTGTACGTATTTTTTTTCGAATTGTACTATATTAATTTATAAATAAATTCAATCCATTCATTTAATAGCCTATTTCTAGCTGTAGCATAATCAGCACAGTACAGCACAGCGTTTATTAATAAAAAAAAATTCGAAAGATTCTCATTACACTGTGCCTCTTTAACCTGTTTTAATTTGACAGGTGAATGAGGAACTGGCCAGGTTAATGAAAATCGTCACTCAACTGTCAAGTACTGTAATAGTTTTTAGGTTCAATTGTACAGTTAAGGTAGTTATTAGGTACTAGTAATAATCGGATGGTACATTTCTGGTACACTTAATTGACAGCAAAAATATTTAAATAAATACCTAAATACCTTTATGGTCGGTACAGGACGTGTTCGTTTCGTACGGCCCAACTTTAAATAAGAATTTAAATTGATCTAAGCATTACATTAAAGTTATAGTGCCTGAATCAGGAGGTACATAATGAGATCATTTATTTCTATTGCTTCTGATACTCAAATTTGCATTGTAAACCATTGGCCCGTACGAGGCGAGTACGTTGCGTACCGACCAATCTGAACTAGCTATAATTTCTACAGTCTATAGGTACACATTTTTTAATACTAGGTACTAAATAGTACAATTTAAGTATGTCCCTATCCTATCCAATACCGTGTTTTTAAAAATAAAGTATGGTCGGTACCCAACGTACCACACGGCTGGCAAGAAACGAAAACGCGCCACTAAAAAAGGCGGGAGAAAAATGGATGAAAAATTATTATTATCTGTGGTTTTAATCAATGTTTTGATAATTATTAATTTGTTTATTTTAATCATGAAATAGTAATAACTAAGTTGATTTAGGTTTGTGCGTGTATTTCAAAAGTGAACATATAGTGATTTCATTAAAACAAATTTTAAAAATCCAAGTTTGTGTGTCAAATAGTGCACTAAATATGGCGCGTGTGGCATGTAGCTTATTATGTATTTTTTCCAAACTGTATTTTTTTACTTTCCTCACAAATCGAGATGAAAAGCAGTGTTCACTATGAGTTTAAAGCAAATCAACTGAAAATTCTAAATCTTCATTTATCTTAATATATATAATTCTTCTCTACGTGTTTTTGTCACCTAACTCCTCTTAAACGGCTGGACCGATTTGGATGAAATTTATATGTATATTTCGATGGATTCCTCGATGGTTTTAAAACACAATTGGACCCGGTAGATGTTTGGTATGTGTAGGGTAGGTGACAACGTCTGCCGGGTCAGCTAGTTATTTTATAAAAATGTATAATACATTCGATATTTGTATGATTTTATTTTATGATTTTTACTATTTCGGTTGACACTTTCGTTGAAAGCCAATGTCAATATTAAGGCTACTTTCCCTATAATTACCACAATAATTCCTCCGTATACGTTTTTTAGGGTTCCATAGTCAAAAAGGAACCCTTATAGCTTCGCCATGTCCGTCTGTCTGTCTGTCTGTCCGTCCGCGGCTTAGCTCAGAGACTCTTAGTACTAGAAGGCTGTAATTTGGCATATATGGATATACATATTAATCATGCCGACTAAGCTGAAAAATAAAATTATAAGAATTTTTTTTTCTCTTGGTGGTGGCTATTTTTTTATTCACGAGTCACGACTTCCTTGTAGTGGTATCGTTGGATAGGATTTTTAAAAATAATGGGGTTTTCCAAAAACCATTTTTCGATGCTAGTGTACGTTCCAGAAATATTTCGTTTTAAGGTGCTTATTTTTGTTAGAGGCAAGAGTCCCACTGGTAAGGACCGGCGAAACCGTTGTATTTGGAAATGGATGAATTTAAAAGGAAAACTATCATCATCAAGTAGGCTACAGGTTATCGAATAGTAAACCAACTTCTAAAGTGTACTTGTACAAGTAAGAAATTTGGTAACTATAAATATCATGGAAAAATATTTTGATGAATGTTAACTGTCGTAAACAGGTACCCAAGTAGTATTGGGCAACTCTGGAACCCTACACTTTGCGTGGCCCGAGACGTGCTTGGCCGGTTGTTACTTATTACTATTTTGTTTTTTAAAGAATCAACATTTCCATTTCGAGTTGTTACTCTTTTAAATCAATTTATCAATAGGGATATTTATTTATTTGGTAAATTGTTTCGTATTTAGATTGACAATATTTATTTGATGGCTCCGTAGCCCAGTTGGCAGTTTGCCTGCCCGAAGCTATGAGTCGCGGGTTTGAATTCCATTATTCCACCCGAGGGAAGCATTCGTGTGAAGAGCACTCATGTTTGCCTTGAGTCTGGATGTTGTATTTACCTATTCATTATATGAGAATAAGTATGTATTTATCTACTAATATTATGTACATCAGCTGTCTAATGTCTATAGCTATAGTACAACATGCTCTGTCAAGTTTTCTTTTTATCGCGGTATTTCCCTATCGGTGAAGCGATGTGTTAGTGTATGTGCATGCGTTTCAGAGGTGTATTCGCGCAACTGCACGCCGCCGGCGATCGACGACTTCCCGGCAGGGCTGTTCACTGAGTTGCAGAGGCAGCATGGCGCCATCGTTCTGCACGCCTTCATCTCCCTGTACCTATTCGTGGCGCTCGCGGTCGTCTGCGACAAATTCTTCGTGCCAGCCGTCGACAGAATATGCCACGGTGAGCCTCATCCTAATAGCTCTTTATTTTTTGAATGTGATGAGTAGATGCTAATAAATTAATATATTTAATATTGTTATATCTGCTGTACCCCCGCCAAGTCAAGCAAGTTCAAGTTAATCCTCTGTTAAGCTTGATGTTGTAATTTTCTGTTAGGTACACAGTATTTATAGTGAATGAGAGATAATAATTTTACATAAAGATTAACTTTAACTGATCTTTGACGAGTGCAGCCCAGCCCATATATTACTAGTACCGGAAAAGAAAAAGAGGAAGACTTCCTACAAAAATAAGAAAAGCTCATATAAGACAGAGAGTGGGCTTTAAGAAAATCCGTTGTTGGTGTTCAAGAGGTAGAAGGTTCCAGAAAGGAAAAATAGGACTATCTAAAAAAAGAAATGAGATGCCATCAAAAACATAACTTGTAAAAAAACTAAGTCTCGCAACTCAGTTCTTCTACCGTAAAAAGTTGTGAGATCCATGTAATACCAAGTCGGTTAATTATTCAGTCCTACTTAAGGGTCCTTCTATCTTAAGTTAGGTTACGTAATTAGCTAACCTAACAACATCTTATAGTGACAATATCAATATCAAAAATCTTTTATGTTTTAAATAAATAGATTGACTTGAATAGATTGATTTCTCATATGTGAATTTTTGTGGATAGGCTAAAAATTTTTAAAATGTTATCCTTGGACAATCGCAGAGACCTTACAGACTTTTTGTATTTACCTATATATAAAATGATCAACAATAGAATTAGCTGCCTCCTGTTACTGAACACATTGCAATTCTGCGCTCCTTCGAGATGATGTCATTGCGTAAGTAGACTGAGTAAACCAAATAAATAAATAAAAGTGTGACTGTCGTGCCGCGCCTATCAGAGTTTTAAAGCCACTCTATGGCGCTCTAGTTGATGCAAGAGATCAACAATCCATGATTTGATCCGATCTGAAGACAAGTTTTATCTTTATTTTCAGCGTTAAACATGACGAACGACGTGGCGGGTGCGACATTCATGGCGGCGGCAACATCTGCGCCGGAGTTGTTCGTGAACGTGATCGGCACGTTCATCACGGAGGGCGACATCGGCGTCGGCACGATCGTGGGCTCGGCCGTTTTCAACATCCTCGCCGTTGCCGCCTGCTGCGGCATAGGAGCCGGAATGGTCAGTATGTAGTGTAATGTGGCCTTTCAGTATTATCAAATAATGTAGGCTTCTTTTTTATAGTCCACGGTTTTCATGAGCAAACAAATTTTCGAAAATTTATATTTTACTTGATCCAAAAAGTAAACAAAAAAAAATACTACTACTGTAGGGGGGAGAAATTGAGGCTTGTGTAATTTAGTTAGGTTGTTCGTCGAAATATTGCTTCGCTGTCTGCTACGCTTGCTACGGCGGCGGTTGCTACGACGACGCCGCCGTAGTAATAGGTAGTATATAATTAAGTAATTAATTCTAAAAAAAAAGTTATTTGATGTATTAGTATACTACTTAGGGTGGTAGGTGGTGTAATGGTATATCAATCAATCAATCAACGTACTAGTATATGCTTGAATGAATTCAGCAAATACATAAACCACAAAATACAGTTCTTCCAAAGAAAATTAACAAGACATAAAATAACTGAATCTAAACGGTACAACCATTTTAACTGAGGTATTAGGTAGTAGGTATTATGACTATTGTTAGATGACGACTTATATATGAGATCCTTAAACTGAGTCATCCATCTTTCTAGAATGTTTATGCACCAACGGAAGTCAGTAAAATGATGATACTACGAACGAGTAAGAAAAGTGAACCAGCGAATTGCAGTTCGTCTCATTGAATTAATTATCAACAAAGTTACATTCTTGAGTACATACCTCTATTATATTATAATATCAATTCTAAGCACTTATGTCATCAGTAACTAATTTATTATGAGTGCAAAATGTTGACCTAAGGTTGTACGAGTAGCATGAACGAACAACTTATTCACTTACGAGGTTTACAACCGTAATTTTGATCCTCTTTAACGTGATAATGTAATGACAGCATTTCCGGGTTGTTACTGTTGTAACGACCACATCAAGTATTTAATACGTTTAGCTTAATTTAGATCGTGCGACAATTCACTGGAAAAAAAGCTTTGTAATTTTTCATACGAGGGAATATGCATAAAAAATTATTGTTTTTTTTTTAATAGTTCGTCTGAAAGTATACAAAAATAGAATACTGACAGTCAAAACGGAATCGAAATTGACCAAAAAACAAATTAGATTTGTATCTATTTGTATCATTATTAAACAAATATATCTGTCCCTCTTACTCTTTTACTGTTACTCTTTAGTGCCTCGAACTATTAGGGCCCTCGCTACGCTCAGGCCCCAAACCCCGTCTCGGCGCTAAATAAGTCACTTTCACCCCTCGTATAACAATGTACTATTTCACTTTTTAGTTTTGATGTACTGTGAAAGCGTGTATTTTTTTGTTATTTTTTTTTCAAATTATTGTATTGTCACCGGTTCTTGATAAGTGTACAAAGTTTTAATTAAATCTGTCCGTTTCAAGTGGTTCAAAATCGAGTCCAAACAAAGGAGTTCGGTTACATACAAGCATACAAACAAACATACAGGTGAAGCTAATAAAAGCATGTTAAGAACGATGATAAACACAATTTCAATACTAGAAATAAGGATAAGTTGTCTGCTCATTTTAGTCGACTGTGTAGAATAATACATTCTTATAAAGGCAATTGTATACGCATTTACAATAAGGTCCCTACCTACGAATAAGGAAGCTTCCTTATTCGTAGGTAGGGTACAGTGTAGTACACTTCGTTAATTGTATTGAATCAGTAAATTTGGAGGGGTGGCGGGTCAAGTTCTTGTATTTTATGTAGTGATACATTGCCAATGCAATTACATTGTAAATGAAAAGAAAAAAAAACTGTTTCATAGCTGCAATATTCCTGGATTTACCCCACCATAAAATTCTAAGATCCGTGCATAACAGTTGAGATTTATGTCCGTGTCAAGTGCATAGTGTTTCTTTACTAAAAAGTTGTTTGTTTAGGTGGTACCGCTGGACTGGTGGCCCTTGACGAGGGACTGCCTCGCGTATGGCATCACCGTCTCCATCCTCATCTGCATCATGCACGACGAGTACGTCATGTGGTACGAGGCCTTCCTCTTAGTGCTGCTCTACGGAGTCTATATCTGCATTATGTACTATGACAAGTCCATTCAAAGCTTCGCTAAAGGTTGGTTATCATAATTTATTTTAATTTACTTAATCTAATTTCACTAGGAATTTGAACTTTTCTTAATTGATATTGCAGGCAGTTGGAAATGTGTCAGGGAAATGTTGAGCAAGAAAGAAAACGAAGAAATCAGTATAAACAATGGTAGGACACTTTAATTTTGTAACACAGCATGTGTCTTGCCTACATGTAGGTATATATTTATTTACAAATGACTAGCGGTCCGCCCGCGGCTACGCAAGGTGTTAACTATTTCTTTTTATGCCCTAGTATTAATTTAAAAATCCATTGAAATAAACAAAGACTTAGACTAGCAGTGAACTTACATTAGTAGTAAATGAGCAAAGCATGAAAAAGCTTTCCTTGTCTAAGGTGCTAGCTTCGACGTCAGAAATGATTTTGTAAAATCTTAACTTAAAAAAATGAATTGATTTGATTTTAAAATATTTAGCCTGCTCGTGAAATATTTTTTTTCACTAGTTTTGACCAGTCGAATATCAAATATACAGTATTAAATTTTTTTAATATTTATTAGAGAGAGGTATAGTTTGAAGCTATAAAAGTTAACCACTATTTCAGACGTGAAAGAAGCAAAGACACCTTCGTCACCTCATAGAAATGACGTGCCTTCAGATTACCATCAACATAACGGTAATCTTAAAATTACGGTGTCCACACGTCCTGACGGAAATGAGAAAATCAGTGAGTTGGATGTAGCGCAAGTGGAAAAAAGTGGAGATCTGCCAGCTAAAATTATCAACATGGAGCCTGATGTAAAAACTAACGATATGGAAGACACGAGACCCGAAGACAACACAAATCAATCGAACGTAGAAGAAACTAATAAAGGAGCAGTAGACGAATACGAACACTCTCTTTGGAAATGGCCCTCTGGGAGAAGTTGGCTGACAAAGGTAGGATCATTATAACGCCTTAATATTTTATGTTGGTAATAATAAGAAGCTTATCCAGAGTGTTCAAATTATATAATGACGTACTCGTTTGAGTACAAATGCTAACATAAAGAGATGAAAAAGTCAAGCTGCCTACTAAACAAAACTAATTTCTTGTTTCAGACGACATGGATAGTGACTTGGCCGATTCATCTCGTCTTCCTATTTACTATTCCCGACTGTGAAAAGCCTCGTTTTAAGAATTGGTTTCCGCTGACTTTTATGATGTGCATTGTTTGGATCGGGTCTCTGTCTTATATCGTGGCTTGGATGATTACCATCATAGGTAAGATCGAATTACTACTAAAAATAATTAAACAAGGCATGTTCTTTTTCTCTCCTATCAAATAAACACATTTTAAGTAAAATTTATGCAATACTGAGCTGGTTTTCGGAGTACGGATACTGGGTAGTATGTAAGCACTTTGTTAAGAGATTGTTTACGGTATATTCGTGAAAGCTATACTATATTTGTTTACTTATTTAATATTGTTTCTCAGTACTACTGCCTCAGTGTTATTTTTATTTAACAGCTAAAAATTGTGGTGCTTTTTCATACTTTTACCAAATATCTGTACAGCGTAATATTTTATAGCATTTTTTTTGTGTTTTTGTATCCAACTGTAATTATGTCACTAATTTTAAGTATAAGTATAACTTAGTCAAAAACAGAAATCTGATAATTTTGTACTATAAAATATTATTTTAAAATATATTTTATTACATACCGAGATTAGTAACAAGGTGATGATTTTTATCATTATATTATTTTAGGGGACACTCTGATGATACCAGATTCCGTGATGGGGATAACGTTCCTTGCAGCTGGAACGTCGGTACCGGAAGCGGTGTCGAGTGTTATTGTCGCTAAACAAGGTATGTATTCACATTTGTGAGCACGTTCTAAATAAATCCACGAAGGTACTGGCTAAAAATAATGCATATACATATTCGGCTTTGTAGAGCGCTGCGCCCGCGCCCGTAGCATTAACAGATTACTGTCTTTGCGCCCGATGCGCATTACCCAAAGAAAGGGGGTGGGAGCTATTCCATCCACGCAGCATAGTATTAAATGTCTGTGAAAAAGATCGTATTATGAAAGTAAAGTATTGTTATGTCTGTTTCAAAAAGTGTGCTCTCAATTTCAGGTCATGGATCGATGGGAATCAGCAATTCAATCGGATCGAACACCTTCGACATCCTCCTGTGTTTAGGTTTGCCGTGGCTCATCAAGGCATCGTTGACGCCAGCTGAGCCAGGAAACTATTGGGTCAGAATTAAACTTTTTCAAAACATTTTTATTTTACTGCCAGGTGATGTCTTTAAATTAGCTCCAAGCACAGCGAAATATTTCAACAATGTGTTCTTTGCAATGCGATGCGATGTAATTTTTAATGATGCCCTTTTAATCCCCGATGAAACAGAGGGATGTTATAAGTTTAATTTAACGCCTATGTCTGTCTGTTTTTGTGCATCGTAGCTCCCGAACGGATGCATCGATTTCTATGCAGTTTTTATCATTTCCATATCCTATCGCGTTGCTGTCTGGGGCAATGTTTACAATCCTGAGCCACCGATAACGCGCTGTAACTAGAGCTGGCGAGTCGTGTGAGCCGCTAGGGTTTTGAACTATAGCTTATTGTTGGCAGGTAAAGATAAACTCAATGGGGCTGGAGTACTCGGCGATATCGCTGCTCTCGACGCTGCTGATGCTGTACCTGACGTTCTGGTTCAACAAGTTCAAGCTAGACGCAGCGGTGGGGCGCGCGTGCCTCGCCATGTACGCCGTGTTCCTCGTGCTCGCCACGCTCATCGAGCTCAACGTGTTCTTCCCCGTCAACGTGCGCACGTGCAGGAGAACGGAGCTCAAGTCCTAGGCCAGTGCCCGCCGCCCGCTGGACCGAACAGTATCACGAACATTGATCAATCACGATCGTGGTGTCTCTTGTTACGTTCAATGTAGGCAAGCGTGAACGATGTCCAACCAGATTCAGAAATAGAGTAACTTTAATGTTTTATTTTTAACTATTTAAAAGAAGATTTATTATTCGCTATCTCTTTCAAGAGCGCAGGCGCCACTTCCTCTGTTGAGTTTGTTTCGTGAGGTAGGTAATTTTTATTTTTTATATCAGTGAGTCGTGGATTATGTGTTGGTATACAAGTTTTGCACGTTTGGTTAAGTATATTTCTATTATAAGAAAATATTCTTCTCTTTTAATTAAGTAAGTTGAAGAATCGACCCGAATCTCCCAGGAATGTTAAATTTGAAATATCTCAGATATAACGTATGTAATTCTGTTTTTACTTTTTCAAGTTCACTTATATAAGTAGGTAAATACAAATACCTATATATTTGTATTGAATACTTATTTATAACCGTAATAATCATCGCTGTCATCTCGGACGAGTTATTGTACATACAAGCTAAACATACGAAGTAATGTGAATTTAAGATTAATTAAATATATAGAATTTTATTTCTGATAAAAGGTTAATTTTATTTATATTATCCATAATTAGTTATGATACATACATGTATTAGGTCATCTAATAATATGTGGATGAAAACATCTTGCATGTATTTTTTATTTAATGATACAATTATCTAATCATCATCATCATCTAATGAATTAAAATAATTACGTATGTTTATATTCTTCATCTTGAGACTTTCATAAACTGCTGATATCTCCGATTGTAGAAAGATCGTTTTCAAAGCTGCTACCCACCTTCTGAAATTAAAAGAAATAAGCAAGTTACTAACAAAAATATTCCCTATTTCAGGGTAGGCTCGAGCCCCTCGGTGGGGACGAGCAATGTTCACTAATCGAATTACAAAAATTAATTATGGGCCCACGGTAGGGGACGTATATGAGCTGTTGTTGTTGATGATGATGATGATGATTATAATGGATGTGACGATCTAAATAGAAAAGTATTGAAATAATTACAATTTCGAGTCTGAAAGTTATTTACAGCGTACGGTGCCAAGGTACCGAGCAGTGCTCTAAAGAGGGCTTATAGGCTTTCCTCGCCGCTAACTTCTATTTTTTTATTATTATTTATAATCATCCAGGCTCAGTATTATTTATAATCATACAGTAATACTAATACTTTAACTTTTAATAGTAGATTGTTAATCAAGGGGTGAAACCGATCAATTACACCCGTATTTTGGCGCACGAGCGTAGCGAGGGCGCTTATAGTGCGAGGGAATTAATCAGTTTCCCACGTGGGTGGTGATCACCCTACTTTTCATCTCATTTGCGAGGAAAGAAAACAAGTCAGTTTATAAAAAAATAACACATGGGCTAACACATATTGATGTGTGTGTCGCACGTGTGATGACAATGCGGTAGGTATTTCGCAGTTTGACTATGAAATTTATCAATTATTTTATAGTCAAACTGCGAAATTTTCATGACATCAGTGTATATTAACTTTTGATAAGTCACGCACAAGTCTAAATCAACCTAATTACTATTTTATCGTTAAAATTTACATAAATTTATAAAATATGTATAAAATCTAAATCAAAACATTGTTTAAAACCACAGATAATAATATTTTACACCAAAAAAATTTCCCACCTTTTTAAAAGGCGCGTTCGTTTCTAGCCAGGCATGATTTTTGACAAAAATCAAAAATATAATGGTTTATTTTATTATTTTTAATCTTTTTATTGTTATATCTTGGTAAATACTTGAATTTTGTATTCATCTTGCATAGGAAAGCATATTCAAGTGAAACAACTTATTTTTTATTGAAATTAAATTAATTGTAGGCTTTATACGCAAGTTTATACGTCTTCGATCACAGAAAGTATACGTCTATTCCTTTGCCATTTATCGTGTGCAACTGTCTATGAAAATAATAAAAAGAAAGATTCGAATTTGAAAGTTACTTACATCTCAAGAAATGTAAGTTGGACTTATATTCTTTCCTTGGCCATTATTGGACTACTTTCAGAGCATGACAGATGAAAAAAATACTTTAAATACAATATCATATATTATATAACATTAAACTTTTGAATTAAATATTTGAATTAGTTGACACAAACCCAGGGTATCGTGTCCTTTCGCGGCAAGTTACCCTTGAAACGGCGAAACACGACCCCCTTTGACCAAAACTCCGGCGAGATGGAGTCAACGCTATTGAAAGTGTATTTTACGATCAGTTGACAATGATCAGTTGAGGTAATTATTAATTAAATAAGTATAAGTAGATTACATTTAAATAATAATAATTAAGTAAATTAAAAAACTAATCCTTAAGGTAAACAATAAACTAAATTGGCTTATGTATGTAACTACTTTGAAATAATAACAATAAACTATTTTTGACAATTGTCTGTCGACCTTCAATTCAATTCAGGCGTTCCCAAATGATTCGCCAGTTTATACATAAGTGATGTGGCGGATAGTCAAAGTAACACAATATAAACGCATAGAGTCCGGCGGCGCGTCATTTTATGGCGGTTATTTTATAAAATAACTAAATTCACTAGGTAAATCTAAAAAAATACTTTAAGTCCGTAATAAAAATATTGAAAATACCGCTTCTGATAGGAATAACTTCTTCCGAATTCTTATTTTGCAAGTCATCAGTATTCATTCACGTTTTCATCAGGCAAACAAAGTTTGTAAAACTCGTCGACATTGCTGTCTATAGATTCAGTGTCTTTAATACACATTCACGTATACAGAACAAGCATTCTTATGAAAGAACACATTAAAAATGTACCTTAAACAAAAACAACAAAACAGTTTATGTTAATTCAAGAATAACATAAATCACAGCATAATGAAATGAAATATTTCTGAAACGTACACTAGCATCGAAAAATGGTTTTAGCAAATCCCCATTATTTAAAAAAAACCTATAACAAAACGATATCCCACACTACACCATCAAATTTACATCGTTTTGTTCCCGCCATGTAGTGACCCGTCAAACTGAACCACTTTTCATGAAAAAGAAATTCCTGCGATAAAAACATTTTTCGAGTCATTGTGACAAAACGATGTAAACATGGTGTATATCTCGTAGCAAGTGCTACGCGGTGGGACGCACGGCGTAGACCATCAGTACCACTCGCTGACGCTACCCATCACTACCATATTTTTTATGATTTTAATATACAGACGTGAACTAACATTTTTATATACAAACCATGCCCGGGATGCTCCGATAAAGCAGTCCATTTATAAAAAAAAACAAATAGTTGTATCGCTTTGGCGTAGCGCTGTATTTAGAATAATATGCTAACTCAATAACAATAAAAAGTACATAAAATACATAAAACACACATTCAGCTCTAATATCCATAACAAAACAACAAGTCACAAATAATTGATTCTCTGAAAAACACACGTTACGCTTATTAGCACTATTTAATTACGCTAATGACGACGAATTAGCGATGCGTTCCAACGTACACAAATAAATGTAGCAAATAACTGATTAAATAGTACATTAATGCCGCGGCCGCAAAATTAGTTATTGTTGGACGAGGGCACGTTTAAAGTCTGAGCCGCAGGCGAGGACTTTTATTGTGTACGAATCTAGCAAGAGTTATTGCGGCCGAGGCCTGTATAGTGCTTTTCTCTGAAATATGCGAGGAAATTATAAAATACTACAAAAAAAATACCACTTTGGATTTAGATGTCTACTCGTATCGTACTAAACTTATAAGTTCTAACCTTTATCACTTTAACCTCTACATCGACTACTTGAACCATTCATTGTTGTAATATTTCCCTAATTCAATGATTAGTTAACACCATTATGAAAAAAAAAAATTAAAAATTTAAAAACCCCTGAAGCAAAAATTTTAAAAGTCAAAAATAATACCTATTGTTGAGAATGAAATTTCTAGATGAAAGTTACTTTGCTGGCCTAGGCCACGGCCGCTGTTTCATATGGGGCAAAGTTTAGTCCAAAAAATGAGTCACATCGCGTATTTTTTACAGTAATGATCACATTTTCGTGTGTCGGAGAAAATTCCTTTTATAGACCTTCTTTTAAAGCTATAACTTCCTCGTAGGTCAAAGCATTCATTTTTGATATGTTTTTACGAATTAAACAGGTCTCTCCCGCGGGTTTATCTGAGAACTAAATTGTTACAGGGTCTAAGTAACCTGTCTCCATTAACATTAAGGTGACTTTGTATTTAGTAATTTCTATGTTAAGATAATCTGTAAAATTGTAGGTAAGCAAAGGTAATTAAATAAAATTAAGTTTCAATTATTTTCTCCTACGCAATGTATCGCGCACACTCACTGCGATCAACCAACGGGCTGCAGGTTCAATTTACGGAGTGTGTCTCATAATAAAATCAGTTTTTCTGTACGTGCCCGAGTGTCCTAAATTGTAATACATTAAATTGTAATACGCTATATTATATGTAATAAATAGTTGCTGTGGTGGAATAATATTGTAAAACCGAAAGAATAACAATCACTGAATGCTAATCTAGTAAGAAATTCTAATGAAATGTGTTTCAAAATTGTAAGCTAAATGCACACTATTAGTTCTGTAAAGGTGGTGATTTTTGACTGCAGCTCGTCTGACGCAGCGTCAGTGACACTCAGACCGAACGGCCACCTTAAGACCCATCCCTTACATCCTGTGGTTATATAGAATATATTGAAAGTATTCTAAGAATTCGATACCCAGCATGAAAACTTGCACACATTATTGAATAAATTTAAATAGAACTGATCGCCCTGATTCTCCTGTGGGGCGCATACGAGTCTTTGGTGATAAACACGTATTGGAGTTGTTGATGATGATGATTCTAAAAATAAAATAATAGTAATAATATGTGTCGATACTGACTGAAGGCGTTTGCGGTGGCGATACTGACCGCGAAGGCCTGGCAGCGCGAGGTCTGCGCGCGCAGGTGCTCCAGCTCGCGCGTTTGCAGCTCTATGTCGTGCTGCGTGAGGCGCGGGCGCAAGCAGCGTGGGTCCTGTGCCGGCAGCCAGCGGTGGATCAGCGGCGTCAGCAGGTCGCGGTGCACCTGCGCACCGAAACAGATGACGAATGAACGCAAAATGCAAAACTTAAGTAAAGCTAAAGATAATGTGAACGCGAATAGTTCCTGACAGGCACACGAGTATTTATTTATGTTCGTTAAAATATAGCAAGTACTTAATTAAAGTTTGTTCATTATAAAATTATTTTCTCCGACATGCTCAAAAATGTGATCATTACTGTAAAAAAACAGAACGCGAAGTAACTCATTTTTGGACGAAACATTGCCCCATACAAAACAGCCGCCAGCAATGTGCCCTCAAAAAACCTAGGCCGGCTAATTAACTTTCGTCCAGAAATTTCAATGTTTTTGAGACTTTTTACAGCATACTTATATGTTCTAAATTCAAATTTTATATGAATCGTAATTATTTTAATTGGCTGTATGCCCTGTATGCAATGAGCGAAAGAAAGGTAACAAAATAAAAACAAAAAATAAAAGTGCGCAATATGGCAGTTTGTTATTTTCGTCACTTTTATTTTTATTTTACTATGTATTTATTTTATAACTTATTTTTATGATGGAGTTAACTCTTGCTGGACGCGGCTCGAACTTTAAACGTGTCGTCGTCCAGCAATAACAAATTTTGCGGCCTCGGCAGTAATGTATTATTGGATACTCGTAACTGCATTTTTTTGGCAATAAATAAGTAAGTATCTGATTGATAAATTATTGATTGATGATTTAAATTTTCTTTTCATTCAACGAGAAAAATAACTTTTTGTTCAGAAAGATTATACGGTTGCTCGTAGAAATCAATTCGCAAACATAGCAAACAGTAAGTTGAGCTTTGTAGTATTGATCGGAAATTTTATAGAAAAATTGGTATGTTTCGATAAAATGGGCAAAAAGAAAAGTCACGACGTTGTAATTCAATGATCGTATTGTAGTACCAGGGCTTTCAGTGTTATTGATCTCTAGCAAAGTTACGACCGTGCCCTTGGTATCATTAATTTCTCATAGCTTTGCGAACAGGATCGATAAATGTTATGACCAGTGCATTCAGACCTGTCATGTTCTTGTGCGTTCTAGCGAAAAAGGAGACCAGCATAAAGGTTGTACGGAGAGTTTTGACTCATACTGGTCCATAACAGTTCAGGGTATTATTGTTGTTAGAGCATGAATTAGTTTCACTTTTAATACGGGACATTTAATCGTGGTGCATCGATTTATATAGCGATAGGTAAATAAGAGTAAAAAGAACTGGATAGTTCCTTCACTCATTTATTAATTATTAAGTAAGTACGTGGGGCATACTGAAAGTCTTTGGATCTGGCCACTTACAATAAAAGAATGAAAAAATTTTTATGGAATTCTAAAGTGAAACTCTTTGGGAACATGTTACTTTTTAATTTGCGAGACTGTCATTGGTTCTGTCATTACGACGTCCTTTCGAAAATTGTGTGTCGCTATCAAAATTAATTTAACTCGTGAACATTTTTTTAATGATTTTTTTATGATTTTCGTTGTGGCTTACGTCAATAAGAGACTGTTGCCAGAGACTTCAATTGGCATTTGGTGATGAAGCACCATGTCGCAGCTCTGTGTATTCGTAGTTTGGAGAATTTATGAGGTACGTGAAGGTCGGCCGGCGACTACGGTTATAGACTCTAATATTGACACCGTACGACAACTTACTAATTGAAACTGACAAAAAAATTACTTGCCAGCAAATTCGTGCTTTGTTAGGCATTGGAATGAACCAAGTGCAAAACATGTTACATGTGCATCTAAAGGATTTTGTTGGTATCGTGATTTAACTTTTTTGACTAATCTCCAAGCTGTGACATACGGACAGACGAAATTATAAATAAGGGTTCTGTTTTTCAGTATATTGGGCCACTGAATCATAATAGGTATAAACAATTAGTTCCGAAACCATTGATTACAGAACCGTAGTTAAGCAAAAGAATACAATTTTAATTAGGGTAAACTATAGTGGCTCTGTGAGCTGTAGACCTCGCGAGTCTGTATATCTTTTAATATTTATTTATATTTTCCTCCACTAACATCCCCGACCCCGTGATTTTTTAAATTTTGTTTTTTATTTTTAAACTTAATTTTCTTTTAATATTTTTAAATATTATTTTATTTTATTTTATTGGTTGAGAAATGTGACCTGTAGAGGAAAACAGCCTCAGCGGTAGACCTTGTAAGCTGGAAACACCCATACTTCGTCATTTTTTTAAATTTCCAAAAACTGACTCGACAAAAAATTTGATTAATTTATCGAACCTGCTCACAAAATTCCAAAACGAGAATCGGTTAAGAAACGCGACCTGTAGAGTGAAACTAACCAACAAACAACACAAACAGATGTTGACGAAATAGATGGACACACAGATAGTAATATAAAAGCAAATTTGGCCAAGCTGAAACAGAGACGCTTCGCTCGCTCGGTCAATTAATTACCTACTGTTATATATATATTTTTTAAATTAGTTGCATAAAGGCTTACATAACGAAGTGAAAAGATTGCCGTAAACAGAATCTTGTTTTGTAAGTCTTAGGATTATGATCAAAAGATCGCGAGTATGAATTGTATGTACTATCTTACCAAAGACGGCTCGTTGTTGTTAGTGAAGTAAGAAACAACTGCGCCGACGCTCACGCTCACCACCATTCCGACCAGCGTGTAGTACAAGTAACTCAGTCGGTACAGGAAGAACGTCCCAGATCTGCAAATAGATGCTGTCGCTGATAAGATACACTAAATAGACGCCAGTGACGCGACTCCAATCTCCCACCGGATGTAGTACGATTGTGCGCTCCAGAGAGATTCACTTGATCTACTTATAGACATAGCAAAGTCGTATTCTGAAAGCCTTATAAACTATGGCGCGTTGTAAAATAAATAGCTTTCTTTATTTAGTGGGCAGTCAGAGTTTATAGATAAAAATTTGTAGAAAAAACATAATTATATTGCGTAACATTGAAGGCAATTTGCATAATACATATTTGTAACATGATTCATTTCCTAAGGAAAATTAGCAAGTTTCATAAGCAATTTTATTAGTTAGGCGGGTCTATAACGCTGACACCATAGGGTTTGTGAGGTCGGTTGTCGACCTTACAACCCACACGATGATGATGATGATGATGATGATGAATAGGTAATCCTATTAAAATTAGTGAGGAAGCATTAGGTATTATTAATGCTACTCGTATTCTAATCAGAGGAAGGCCTAAACGGCTTTCTTTTTTAACCTACGGAAGTTGTTCAGTATTACGACGAATATTAAATCGGTTAATAATGATTTCGGTGGTAAAGCTTTCTGTTACAACTAGCCTCTGTAGCCGAGCGTTATCTAGAGCGCTTAGATTTTATTACGGATGTTCTGGGTTCAAATCCACTATGGTCAAACAAAAAAATATTTTGTAAGGTTTTTCAAAAATTTGTGCTTCGGAAGGCAAAGCCATGTTTCCGGCCTTGTTCCTAGGTTCCGGCTATTACTCGTAACTATGGAAATAGCCGTAATCATGCCTTAACTATGAGCCATGTCAGAGCCCATTGGCAACAATTCTAACACCGGGGTTTGCTGGAACGGTCTTTGACCTATAAACTATACGATATGATGATGGTGGTAAAGAAGAGAGTATCGAATTACCGGTCAAACTCCACCTGACTGTACGGAGAGGGCGTGGTGAGGGGGGCGCTGAAGTTGCTGGGGCAGCCGTCCACGGAAATGGGCTTGGGCACGATCACGATCTCGCCGCGCAGCATGGCCGCTTGCGTGCCCAGCGAGATCCAGCCCACCAGCAGCGTGGATGTCACCCCGCCAACCAGCGCGCCCTGTAGCGCATCAACTTGGTGTAATACCTATTTCCCTATTTATTTATAGATCAAACTATAAGGATAGGGCTATATTACCATATGACCCAAAAAGTCTTAAAACTGTATTCAGGGCTAAAGCATAGCTAAGCTATATTTAAGTTGCGCTCGTAATGGATAACATAAGGTACCTAAGTAAATCATTGTAATTAGTTACCTATTATATTTTATTGCCATTATTGAATAAAATTACGCAAGTGCTGGCCTAATTATTTGATCATAAGACTTGTTGCAAAAATAATAGAAAAAAAATAAATAAAAATAAATAGATTACAAAAAAAAAAACAAGTAATAGTGCAACAAAAATGTACCTACTAAGTATTACACCTATTACTGTTTGTAAAATTAAATTCATGCAATTATACAATATTTTTAGTATTTCGTACATCTGGTATGCACATAAAGGAGGAGATAACATAAAAGCGAAATACTTGTAATGTACGAGGTTAAGTTACGCTATACGTCTTACGATGTTAAGTAAGCCGCGGGCTTAGGCCGCGGGTGAAAAATCAGGTCATAGCAAACCATTTTAAATTAAATGAAATCTTAAACAACAATTTTAATAGTGTTTGCAGACTCTTACAGTGGAATTGATCCAGGGTAAGAAGAGGCCCATGGAGAAGAGGCCCAAGAGACTGCCGGCCGTGATGCCAGCAAGGCTCTTGCCTGCCTGGATCAGCGCGCCCATACGCTCCACGAGGAAGACCAGCGCCACGCACACCGCTCCTGGGTAAGCACACTACAGTCAAAACCCTCTACTTGACCTTGCTTACCTGACTGAGGAGGTGTCTGATTTGTTTATTTCTTCTCGTGGTGGATCAAGCTAGAGCTGTACTGGTTTTTATTTAGCAGCGTTGTATTAAAATTTTAAGGTGTTTAGTCGGGTTTGTGACTGTCTCTAACTTGAAAATATAACAGAAGATTCTTCGAATTGTAAAACACATTTTTTTTAAAGAGTTCGTTTAAAACTGCTGAGCGACTGATTAGGTGGTCAGAATAACATAACTATCAAACCTATGACGACGACAATTATCTTCATAATAAAGCTGGCCCTTTTCTCCGAAATGGGTTTATTATAAGCCGGTCTGATCAGATCCTCGAAGATCACTCCACACATGGAATTTAGCCCCGTCGACATCGAGCTGCAACAATATAAATAAAATATTCATACGCTTGTTAATACATGCGGCACATGCAGCTGAACACTTTATACTTGAAAGTGCTTGCTCTTATCTACAGAACACGCAACTTCCGTACTTTTCTCTATTATTTACAAGCGGTTGTGTAAGATTTTCCCGTAGGAATAAGACTTTCCCGGAAAAAGTATCCTATGTATTAATCCAGGTTACAAACTATCTCCAATCCAAATTTCATGTATGTAGGGTTTTATTACCAACAGGTACTTACCAAGGAGCAATAAAGGACTTATGTTTTTCTGTTTTGAAGTTGTATTTTTTTTTTTTTATTCAAGACAATCAATAGCTGTTTACAAAACATACTAACCAAAATGATATTACCTACTTGCAGTCTATTATTAAACAAGTAGAGTCAAAAGAAAAGAAAGGAGGAAAGACACCTACTGCGTGTCTAATAATGTCTATTCTATATTCTTACACGAAAGTTTACCTCAAAGCGGCGCTGAAAACGCCACTCATGAATATTCCTGGCAAAGCTGGGATGGAGCCAGTGATGGTCATCACGAAGTAGGGCAGAAGCTGGTCGCTCTTCCGAATGGCACCCGTCGCGAGCGGGTCACAGTCCGCGAAAGTCGCGTAGATCACCAGACCAGTGTAGCAGCACAGAGAGACGATAATGAAAATGCCAGCGGCCATTATGAAGATTGTTCTACGGAAATATACCTGCTTTTTATTCTGAAGGACGCCAACACAAAAGGAATAAAAAAAATCACAGTTCTTTCAATTGACAAACATGTATTTTCAGACACTAACCAAGAGGGTCCATTATGTTTCTTATAAATATACATGTGAAAAATGCTCAATCACAACTTAATTTATTTTTATAAGTCCTTTGAAACAGTAAAGGAACCATTTACACTGTCTAGTAGCTATTCCAATAACCCAGGCTGCGATAAGTCTATTAAAAATAATTCAAATTTGATGGAATGTGTCGTTTACAAAAAATGGCTTGCCTTGTGGAAATACATCATAATAATAGTGATATCTCATATTTTACAACAGCAGTGGGTACCGTACTATTTACCATTCTCTTAATTCAGTTTTTAGAATCATTATAATACTTAGATTATATTATTAAACAACTTAAACACATCAAACATATCATCTGTAAATCTGCATTAGGGTCACATAGTTGATTGAGTTCTATTCTGACCATTATTCGTCCTAATCTAGGTCGTGTTCGCTTGAGCTCTTGGGAGGATTTTATATTAAAAGAATAATTAGGGATTATAAAAAAAAATATATTAACATATAAACAAATACGTACATTCGAGCTCTTCTCAAAGAAGATAATGCAAGACACCTTTGCACCATAGCTTGATTTACTGAACAAGATGCGAGCCAACCGAAGTAATTCCCAAAAACTGTTGACCAGAAGGTATGTCGAATAGTTGGGTCAAGATCCATGCTGAAAATAATGAAAAAGTTAATTTTTCTTTTCCAGTTAGGTTTGACTATGTGTAGGTTTATAGAAGTTATAGATAATTACTTGAAAAACTCAAGACGATCTCCCTTTTTGTTTATATTAAGGACATTTTCTACGCCACCTAAGCGCCAGGTGCCGTATACAAGGACAAATATCACACCAAAATACATTAGCACGGTTTGCAACGTGTCCGTCCATACTACAGCCTTCAGACCACCCTGAAATTGTAATCAATTTTGAGTTGTAATCGCTTTGACCCATTCAAAACAATTGATGTAAGTAAATAATCTCGCAATATCAGTTTCACTCCACGCTGGTGTGCCTCTACACAACGCTCCAAATCAGTCTTCATACCAATTTGCTTGTCTGCTGGTCAGTGGGGGGAAAAATAAGGCCAATAAAATTACAAAGTAAAATAAAAATTGTGTACTTACAAGAGTTGTGTAAAATATGCATACCACACAAACGATCGGTGTGATTAAGTGTAAATTAATACCTGTCACTGAAAGTAGTTAAAAGATTAATCACTAATATTAGTGTTGTAATTTTAGCACAGAGTACCAATTGAAACAAACACTGAATTTTTACCTTGGCTAAAAGCTAAAGCAGGCACATAAATCACAATTGGAATATAAAGCATCATTTTTATGATAAATATTATAGATCCTAAAAGTCGCACTTTTTGATTGAATCTGAGACGTAAATACTGAAAAAGAATAAGAGAATTTAGAAACTTTATTTTGTTTACCTACACCAATTAAAACATATCTATTAATATAATAATGTACCTCATAAGTAGAAGTAATTTGTAAATTATAAAAAACGGGCAGGTAAATAATAGCAATAGTGAGTGAAACCGCCCACTCGGATAACACGATAGTCCACAGCTGAGTTCCGTACGTATACATCTCAGCTGGAAGCCCCAGTAAAGAAATTCCGGAAATATAACTGCAAGAAAATAACAATATGATCTGAAAATACAACACGAGTTAAGTGATTCGCAAGCGAGATATTCAAATTATCTGTACCTGGCTATCAGTGACATGGAAATTGGGAACATCCCCATGGTCTTGCCTCCCATAAGGTATTCAGAGGTAGTGTTCTGCTTCTTGGTGGCAAAGAAGGCGAAGTAGATGCCGATGAGGGCAGAGAGAAGCAACATGGCTCCAAAGACGAGGTAGTCCAACCAGTCGAAGTATACCACGGTTGTCATCTCCGTGGTTGTCATGGCGGGGTCTGCAAGCCGAGCGCCTAGCGAGGTCGCGCGTCCGTCCACAGTGACACTTAAACTCCATCTCGGAGTCTCAGAGTACAATAGACATTTACCGAGCGGAATTGTAAGCCGGCACGTCGCAGATATTTATCCTTGAAAGGATCTCGCAGGCAGATTGGAGGGATGAGACTAACTAATTGACTAGTTACCGGTGGGCGCGACGCCGTAACTACTTTGCTTATTTGCCGTAGGTGAACAATTCAAAATAAAGAAAAATAACACAACTGTTAACGTTTCCAGTTACTTTATTCTAATACTTAATGCATCCCTCTGGCTTAAACATTAAAAACGGTTAAAATGTAAGCTGTGCTCGCTTAGCGAGGATGGGCGTTTAGGCGTATGACGAAGTTATACTAATGATATGGTAGGTACACTTATTATGGTGTTATGTTCCAGAGAGCTCTCTAATTCTATAACATTTTCCGGTACAACATGACAGGTTCTCATAAAAATACTTGTAAGTAGTAGTAAGTAATAATTTCTTCCCATACAACAATAATAATGATAAAATAATCTATTTAATTGACCGAGCGAGCGAAGCGTCTCTGTTTCAGCTTGGCCAAATTTGCTTTTGTATGTCCATCTGTTTGTTTGTTTGTTGATTTGTTTGTTTCACTCTACAGGTCACGTTTCTCAACCGATTCTCGTGAAATTTTGTGAGCAAATTCGATAAATTAATCGATTTTTTTTGTCGAGTCCGTTTTTGGAAATTTTAAAAAATTACGGTGTTATGGGGGTTGCCAGCTTACAAGGTCTACCGCCGAGGCTGTTTTCCTCTACAGGTCACATTTCTTAACCAATAAAATAAAATAAGATAAAAAAAAAAGTAAAATTAAATTAAGTTTAAAAATAAAAAAAATCAAGGGGTCGGGGGGGATGTTTGTCGAGAAAAAATAAAAATAAATTTGAAAATATATATACAGACTCGCGAGGTCTACAGCTCACAGAGCCACTAGTAAATACATACCTACACAACAAAAATTAAGATGGGTTACTCCCCGAGGGCACCGATCCCCGAGGGCACCGATCCCCGAGGGCACCGATCCCCGAGGGCACCGATCCCCGAGGGCACCGATCCCCGAGGGCACCGATCCCCGAGGGCACCGATCCCCGAGGGCACCGATCCCCGAGGGCACCGATCCCCGAGGGCACCGATCCCCGAGGGCACCGATCCCCGAGGGCACCGATCCCCGAGGGCACCGATCCCCGAGGGCACCGTCCCGGATGTTCACGATTTCTATGTTTTTCTAAAAAGTCGATTAAAAGTCAATCTGGTATAAAAGTACCATCAGCCGAAGTACCATCAGCAGAAAAAGTGCTAAATCTATTTTTATACTTAATACTCGTCTTGACATTAAGGATCAGGAATAAATGATAAGTTCTAGACATGCAGCATAACAGTCTGCTGGTGTAATCATCACAGGTTTTATTATCACAATAAACTTCAGGTTTCCAACTTCAAGTGTCCAACTTCACTGCACCATTACACCGTGTTGTTTTTCTTTTACTGCAGTTCCAAACACTAGAACTTTTATTACGTCTATGTAAAACATAAGCATGCCCCGAGAAGCCATTTTTCCGAGAATTTGAAATAATAGTTGTTATTTAAAAATATTATTTTTACCTACAGATATTTTATTTATTTTTCTAATTACTTTCGTCCTCATGTCCACGTATTTCTATATTTGGAACCACTGTAATGCCTGCAGTAACCAAAAAAACACATTTCTTACCTAGAAACACTTTTTATAACAACAGTACAAGCTGAAAACAATAGAAAAAATAACAAAAGAAAATATAATCTTTATCAAAATCGTGAACCTCCGGGACGGTGCCTTCGGGGATCGGTACAGTAGACAACTCATCAAGCTATACATTTTTGTTGCAAACTAGGCCGTATTGCCAACGCGCAAGATACCCCGGTGTATAGCTTGATGAGCTGTTCACTGTACATCCATAGTACTTTTTCTTTATTATTAATAAAGCGAAAAGAAAAAAAACATCATCGTCAATAATTTTGACAAGTAAACAAGTAAAAGATATTAAGTAATATACGTAATATGTAAGGATAATAATCTACTTTTTCTTAACTGATTAGAATAATTACTTAAAAAAATAATACAACTAGTGCTTTTTAGGATTCCGTAGTCAAAAAGGAACCTTTATAGTTTCGCCATGTCCGTCTGTCTGTCTGTCCGTCCGCGGCTTAGCTGATAGATTCTTAGTACTAGAAGGCTGTGTCTCTGGTGGGACCACGAATTTTTTTTTGTCCTACCACCCCGGTACATATTAATCATGCCGACAGAGCCGAAGAATAAAATCTAAAAAAAAAAAATATTTTTAGGGTTCCTCTGGTAAACGTGAAGTGGGGGTTAATTTTTTTTATTCCCGATTACCGTTTAGTGTGAGATATCGTTCGATAGGTTTTCTAAAAATAGTGGGGGTTTGGTAAAACCATTTTTCGATACTAGTGTATGTTTCAGAAATATTTCGTTTTAAAGTGCTTATTTTTGTTAGAGTCAGCTCTACCAGCGAAAGCGGTATTTGACGAATTTAAAAATAAAATTATCAACATAAAGTAGGCTTTACAGGTTCTCGAATAATAGACTAACTTATAAAATGTACTTGTACTTACAAGTAAGAAATTTGGTACTACAATATCATAGAAAAATATTTTGATGAATGTAAACTGTCTTAAACAGGTAGGAACCTAAGTAGTATTGGACAACTACGGAACCCTACACTTTGCGTGGCCTGACACGTGCTTGGCTGGGTATTGTACAATTAAATTGGTAATCAGGTATACAATAGGCTATGAAGGTATGGCGGTATGTTAGTATTTATTTAATACACGAAACATTCTAGTATTTCAAGAACTTAGAGAACATAGAGATAACTATCATATCATATTTATATTTATGCATGAACGAACAGTTACTATAATTTCCACTAATTAAGGTGCTTTATTGCCGTAAATAATAGTAGATTGTTTACCAAGGGGTAAAAGTGACCAAGTATTTTGGCGCACGAGCGTAGCGAGGGCATTTACAGTGTGACGGTACACGGTATAATTTAAACAGTTTATAATAATACATAACGATCGATTTGGGATTTTTTTACTATAATAATTTATCTACGAATAAGGTCGACTTATTTTAGTTTCTTCATTTTGTAGTCTGCTGCAATGTGAATCGGTCTTGTATAAATAATAAGCAGTATCTTTTTTTAGCGTAGTAAATTTAACATTACGCGCATGTAAACAGTAGGTACCTACATTGAATAATCCTAATAATATTATAAATGCGAAAATTTGTATGTTTGGATGTTTGTTGCCGAATCACGTTTGAACCACTGGACGGATTGGGATAGGACATAGGATAATTTTTATCCCGAAAAAAGAATCGAATTTGCTCACAACGATGGTGCCAACGATGGATGGATTTGGATTTTGGAATAGAGATAGTTTGTACCCTGAATTAACACATAGGATACTTCTTTCGGGAAAAAGTTTTATTCCCACGGGAAAATCATACAAAGCGTGAGCGTAGCCGCGGGCGGACCGCTAGTATCTTAAATAATTCTGTAATTAGATTACTTTTCTATTTTGAAGTATTGTGTCATAAGATTAGAAACACCGAAATGCACCTGTATATTAAATGATACAGCGCAGTACGTACTTAATATTTCATCACCATTTTTAACATTTTCTAGACTAGCGCTGCTGGCTAATATGCATCAAGTTTCCATAGGAAGGCCTCACGTATATTTCAAACCTACCTTAACTTTATAATATTGTATAAATTATCTATTGTTTAGTGTCTCGGTTCATATTTTTGTAATGAAAAATAACATTATAAATGTATGATTTCATTTTAGTTATTGTTGTACGTACTAGACTTGTTTTTTTTTTATATTCGTAAAAAAATATTTTCAATTAAGTACTAAGCTTCACGTACTAAGCATATAAATTTTGATCGACGACGATTCCTTGTAACCGAGGACCTACGTGCAAAACTACGGACAGATTCCCAATATTTGGCGACAAAAGGAGCACAATCACAATAGGTACCGCGATTACATACTTGTAGCTTGTGAACATACAAGCTGACAAACTTTGAATGAATGTACGCTCATATAAAAATATAATATATACCTACTCATTTAACTAAAGGGAGATTGGCGCAGCATCAATATCTATTAAATAAGCCTGCTATTAAATTTGAATCTGCGATCTCCAACCCGCCTGCCAAGCGTGGAGATTATGGCAAAACCCTCCACTTAAGTGGAGGAGGCTCATAGTCCAGCAGTGGACTGTAACGGGCCGCTGATGTTGATGAAGCCTGCTGTTATGCTAGAGTTAACCCCAGCTTTGAATTAAAACACACAACCACAAAATCGCTTCAATATTTTTACCTATTTTGAGCCCTTAAATTGTGTGCAAGTGAGAATGTGTTTGGAACGTAACTACTCACGTTTAAGCCAGAATAGTGAATTTACTTAGAGAAAATGTAAATCTAGGAATGTAGTATTTACATCAGCAAACCCGAAGAAATACAAAGTATCCGGCTTCTCAGTTAGTACTACCAAAGGAATCAACTAAAATTTCTTCCGGAATCCTCGCTCGAGCAGTGGATTCTACTGTGTCGAGGCAACATCTAAAGTGTACTACAGATATTCATCGTATTAGGTGTAGGCATCTAAAGTGAACTACTCATATCAAGACTTTTCTAAAATGTGCCGTGGCAAAATGTTCCATTTCTATCTACCTACTTACTCCATTTGCATAAATTGTACTCATTTAATCAATTTTACTAATGAAGGTACATTCGGGTATTTTTATACGCCTTCAGGTATCTGGCTGGTAACAATACATTAATTAGTAACTAATTTATACTTCGACTCAAGATGGCGTCGTCGTCGTGCTTACGCTATTTATACATACCAAGAATTTAATAATGTACAATATAGATTTCATAATTTTCTTTCTAACAAGTACACATAGATCGATCCTAGTTTAACTTTGCATAACAATTTCGTTAAACTTTAACATCACAAATAACCATTACTTCACACTCTTAGTTCGTGTCTTGTCGTTTGTCACTTCCATATTTTATAAGTTTATTTTCAAAGTCTTTGAGAGGATTCAGGTAGATTCTTGTGGTGGTTCTTTGTTGTATCGCGGAAGACTGCTCTGCCTGTGGGTAGGAATAGGCAAATATCAAAAATTGGCTACGAATTTTAAACTTATTTAAAAATATTTACTGAATACTATTATATTTTTAATTAAGCCGTAGTCGACCACGCTGGCTCTGCGACTTGATCGATTTCACACAAAACCTTTGAATTTTATCGCAGGTGCGTGCAGGTTTCCTCAAGATAATTTTTTTAGATCGAATTAACGTACACATTTTTTGTTATTTATTTCAAAACATTGTGAACTTATAACTAACTAAAGTCCCGCAAAACTGCGCAGTAGTTTGTCTGCGGAATCGGAGTCTTTAATACTTTAGGTATTATTTATAGAACGAACGACTAGTGTTATATTATTCTAATAAACTTTATTAAATAACATTTTAGTTTTTATTATTCTATAGTTTTTATAGTAAGGATATGTTCAGGTTCCCAACAACACTCAAGTAAAGAAAACCCACCAAACCAATCGTGTCCCTCTTAGTTCCACCACAGTAAACCACATTTTGGACTGTAACATTGGAGAGTTCACGCTGCCATCGACTCACTAATAAAAAAGAAGAAGATAGAAGCGGTATACCTTGTGGTGAGTTTAGACGTCAGCGGGGGAGGCGAGGTCGAGGCGCGAGCGGCGGCGGTCGCGACCGATGGACAGCTGGCCCGAGGAGGAGCGCTGCAGCGACGCCGAGCGCGGCTGCGGCTCCGACTTGGACTTCTTCACCTTGCTGCCGCCACTCGCCGGCTGCTTGCCCTTCAGCGACGACACCGACACCACCACGTCCGTCGACACACCATCTTGCTCTACCGATAGAGCGACTGGTTAGGTCACAGGTTAACCATTAAGAAATAAAGCGAACCGGTACTGTAGGTTCGACTGTACATTATACATAACTTGTACACCCAACATAGTATTGTATTAGGGTGTGTGTGTGTGTATGTTATGATTTAGTATATGTTGTAAAATGTTGTTATGTGTATGTTGTAAAAAAAAAGTAATCCTTTTTATTTTCCCATAGGATGATTTTACCGGTACGTCACTTACGATTCGTCATCGGAATCTGTGTTGTTGTTAGTATAAATTCGCGCCCGCTATATTACCACTTTGGAAGAAATAGCGATTAGGCCCGTTTGACAAAAAGTGTGGTTATTAAACATAAGTTTTAATTAAAGATCCTTTTTAAACACAAGATTTTAAACTTGCTTGCTTTTTGCTTTTTTGAACTTTTTAACTGCTTTTTTGTGCTTCAGCTTTTAGCTTTTTACACGGACCAAACTTGGTCCGTGGCTTTTTATCAAGTCGTCTAACGTCATAGTTATAGGTTAAAGAAACTTTAAATTTCCTTCACGCACTGCTCCGTTTCCGTTCACTGTTTCTCTATGAAAAAGAAAGGTTGTCTGGAAGAGATCGGTATTAGCGATATGGCCGCCTTTGTGCACATTTTATAAAAATGTTTTCTTTGTGTTAATTTCCCATATGTGTTATGCAATAAAGTGTTACTTACTTAAAATTTACGGTTAAAATACAGTTTTCAAAATATAAGTAAGTTAAATCAGTATTTGATCTTATTAGTCATATTGTTTTTGAAAAATAACTTACCTGTTCGTTTAATCACTTCACCAGCGTTGTTTAAAAAGAATTTAGGCTTATTCTCCTTAAGTGATTCCTGAAAAATAAATTATTCTTAGTACCGACCGCAGACGTGTCTGCTTTTTATTATTAGTTTATTACCGCTTCGTTTATCAATTCGTTCGTAGCGGATATTTTTAGGCTTTTGCAGGTACTTGAATGTATTCAAATTCAGGTACTAATAAGAATATTCTTCACATTATTTTTATCAATTAACATAATTTAGCACTGTATTAGTGTGACGTGATGTCATAATATAATATGTAGCGTCTTACTTATTTTCCCTGTTATTGTTTTAACAATAACCCGATAGAAATAACAAATTATTTAATTTAGTTAGTACTAATATAATACCATTGTTGGCACTCAAGGTCGAGAATTGTATTAAGAGTTAGTATAAAGACTGTTGTCAAAATAAAATACAATAAATAAATAATGTAATTAAATACATGTAAGGGCTTTGATAAAAAAAACAACAGCTCACCTTTGATTTACTTGACTTGGAAGCAGAGTCAGTGCTTCCGCGCCACCACGGTCACTGAATCTCACAAAAGCCTCGCCCGGAGTCCTTACCGGGGGTGGACGCCTCAACCTCGATGCCTTCGCCCTCCGGCTTGGGCGACCCCGTGCCGGACGTGCCGCCTCTGAGGGTTCAAGAGGAATAAGGGTAACGACTTATTGATAGTTGACGAACAAATTTTACAAAACGACTGTAAAGTCTGACGTTAACGTAGCCAGGAGTTGTTTAATTATAGTACATTACTACCGTGGCCGCAAAGTTAGTTATTGCTGGACGAGGGTACGTTTAAAGTCCTTGCCTGCGGCTCGGACTTTAAACTTACGTATTGTGTACGAGTCCAGCAAGAGTTATTGCGGCCGGGGCTTGTATAGTGTTTTTCTCTGAAATATGCGAGGAAATTATAAAATACAAAAAAAATGTGGAACCTTGGGTTTAGATGTCTACTTGTATCGTACTAAACTTATAAGTTCTAATCTTTAACACTTTTACCTTTACTTCGACTCCTTGAACCATTCATTGTTATAATTCAATGATTAGTTAAGTCCATCATGAAAAATCCAAATAAAATAAGTAAGTATGATCACATTTTCGAGCGTGTCGGAGAAAATTTTGTACTAACTAATTGCGTTAAATAAATGTTGTACTAACTAACACCGTGGGGAATACTGAAAGTCTCTGGATCTGGCCACTTACAATAAAAGAATGAAAAAACAATTAAGGAATTCGAAAATGGAACTCTTTGGGAACAAATTGTAAATGATAGCTTTGACGTCGAAAACAGACGGGTGCTCCAAGTGGCATACATCAAAATGATTTGTAAAAATCTTAATTCGAATAAAAAATTTTGACTTTGACTTTGAACATGTTATTTTTTAATTTGCGAGACTCTCATTTGTTTTCTTATTGTGATGTCCTTTCGAAAATTGTGTGTCGCCATACAATGAATTTTACTCGTGAACATTTCGTTAAATGATTTTTTATGATTTTCGTTGTGGCTTTGGTGATGAAGCACCGTGTCGCAGTTCTGAGTATTCGTGGTTTGGAGAATTTAGACGTGGACGTGATCACCATGACGAGGTACGTGAAGGTCGGCCGGCGACTGCGGTTACAGACTCTAATACTGACACCGTCCGTACGACAACATATTGAAACTGACAAAAAATTACTTGCCTGCAAATTCGTGCCTTGTATTGTAGGGCATTGGAATGAGCCAAGTGCAAAACATTTTACATGTGCATCTGAAGGTTTGGAAGCTTTCCACTCGATGGATACTGCATGGCTAAACGCAGGACCAGAAACGACTGCGTGTCCAGTGGTGCCGTAAAATGATAAAAAAGTTTAACGGAGGACAGTCATTGGCTGTCTATAATATCGTGACAGGTGACGAAACCTAGGGCGCATTCCGAACCAGACTTTCAGCACTGTCAGCGATCAGAAATGCAAAATAATGTATGGCTGACAGTGATTCGAAACGTGATTACGGGTACTTTAATCGATTTCAGCGGGTCTCGGAACGCAAGGCTAGGTGTACTGCTTTGAACTCGAAAGAAAAAGCCAGTCGGCAGAGTGGGTCTTTCCTTTAGAAGATTTGCCAACGAAAGTTAAGAAAAGTCGAAGCATTGGTAAAAAAATGGTTGCTTCTTTGTTCTTCGTTCTTCTCCACAGAGGGCGTACACTGGTAGTGAACGTGCCATCCATGTTAGCTTTGACGTCGAAAAATGATTTGTAAAAATCTTAATTCGAATAAAAAAAAATTGACTTCGACTTTGACTTTGACTTCGGTAAATCAGGAAATTTTGGTACGTCAACACTTGCTTGCCCAGAGTCTAAGATAAAGTTAGCGAAAAGCGTCTTCGAAATAATGTCCTCCTATGACACGATAACGCATCCTCACATTCCACTAAGGTAATAGAATCCTATTTGAAGGCTTCAAATGAGGAACTGATGATGCATCCGCTTTACAGCCCAGACCTTGCGCCCTGCGATTTTTTTTTGTTTTCAAAAATTAAAGACAAAGTTAGAGGCACACGTTTTTGAGGGTGCCCTGAATCGGCAGTGAATGTGATTCCCTAAGGAAGACTAGTCCAACTGTTTTGTACAGTGGTTTCAGCGAGTGCAAAAATGCATTAATTGCGAGGGAATATACTTTGAAATACAATAAATGTATCGTAAGTAATATATATCTAAAGTCTATCTTGAAGTCTTATTTATCAGAGTCCAGAAACTTTCAATATGGCCTAAGTACTTATTTATTACCACTGACTAATTATTACATTCTGTCTATTCGTGGAACGCGTGGATATGAAGAAGCTAACACTATAAATACTTACCTTTTCAAAATTGAAATACCTCATAATTCAACTGCAATTTTTTCATAACTGCCCTTTCAATCCTCGATAAAAATGGGTTAACCAGTTGGTATGTATGTTTACACGGAGGTATTTGTCTCCGTGGTTGTTTGACCGAGAGGAGTAACTCACGGCATGTCGATGCGGACGCTGTTGTTATTTTGCTGGTTTCGCATGGCCAGCGTGGACACCATGGGTGGCCGCTGCGGCTTGTTGGCCAGCAGGCGCTCGATCTCCGCCATCACCGACGGCGTCAGCTGAGGTACTATCTGCGCGTGCGACGGCGAATCGCACCAACACATTCAAATATTAGCTATTGAATCAAACTTCAAATATTAACATGGTTTGTTACTTAAGTTGACCTTAAATTTGATCTTTACTCGACGAAGGCAGTGTAGAGTTCTTCAATACGTCTTCTTTGAAGGTTAGAATTATGCATAAATACTTATCACCAGTATCGATCGCGGTCTTTTTTTATTACTAGCCAAATATGCGTACTGACGAGTTACCTGCCCCCCTCCGCCCCTCTAAGCTGATCAAGGATTCTTGGGTTTATACTTTGTCATGAAATTAAGTATAGAAGTACCCATGGTAAAAGTTTTGCTTAGTTTGGAATCAGATGGCAGAGTGTGAAATGTGTGAAATATTATTTTTCAATTTTATAATTGTGCAGGCCGTACTAAAATCTTAATATGTAAAAATATAAATAAAACAAATGAGAAAATTTAATCGGTTCCCAATACATACACATACTACTAATAAATTAAACATTTTAGCTCGAAATCCACTGAAAGAAGTAATGCGAGGATATAAGTCAGTATCAATCATGTATACGTACTTGTAAAGCGTGTATATTTTCTTTGAACTGCTCGGCACTGGTCGCACCAAGCAATAGGCAATTGACGGACTCGTTCTTGAGGCACCAGGCGACTGCGAGTTGGCTCGTTGAGCAATCTGAACGCATAATAAAATGATTACAATTGCAAGCCACAATATCAGTTTCATTGAAACCCGCTTGGGGGGATTATATGTGCTGTAAAAAGTGGTAGAAGGTATCAACCTACACTCAACAAGGAATTTTAGTAAAAGATGAGGTTCTAACTAAGGGGGAAACGAAAAATAATGCAGCGAACATAAATTTCTATTTATACGCTGCTGGTTAGCGCCATGTTAGCAGAACAAAATATCAATAGGTATACTTTAAAATTAAACTTCTAGTAGAATATTTGCCATAAAATATAACATCAAAGAAAACAAACTTTTGTTCTTCGTGTACTTTACAAATGCTCAATGTAAGACTTTTATTGCAATGCAACAATATTAAAGTACAGTAAAGTGATAATAAAACAAAACAAGAAAAGACAAGGTACTAACTAAGTGAGGTGGCCAAGTTAGAGAGATCTCGTAACTTGTCGCCGTAGGTGCGAGGTTCCTCTCCCGTCGTCACCTGCTCCTTGCTACCCGAACTCTGCATCTTTTAATACAAATAGTTATTTAGCAGCTAGAGTGATCACGAAATACAAGATCGTATGAGTTGTAGGACGATGACCGACCCTACAAACCAAGATATACAGATCAGCTCATACCTCGGGCACGGCCAGGTCTTCTTCACACCAGCTGAAGGTGCTGTACTTCCTGTTAAAGCGCGACTTGGCGAAGAGGCCGGTGATCTCCTCGCGACCCAGCCCCTTGCCCGTCGTGATCGCCGACCACGCCATCATCCCTGGCATGAACGAAGAAACGGCTACAATTTGGGCTCAATGCATATGTTACCAGCAATCTGTAAAGTCCGGCATTCTATAGAATACCTAGAAATATTATTTTATACAATACTGTATGTTCCGCCGCCGGTAATGTGTAGAATACACAGTTGGCGGAATTTCACACACTGCGAATTCATGTTAAAATACTTATCCATACATAATATTATAACCTGAGATAATCCAAAATAGAACCTAACCTAATATACCATTTTTATTTCAGTATAATTTTAAGTATCTTGATATCTTCCTATTAATTTTAAAAACAAAATTTATTCCTCAACAACTGATATACTCCCTTGGTTGACTTCACACACAAACTTTGAATTTCTTCGCAGAAATATACAGCTTTCCTCACGATGATTTCCAAACGTATATAATATGAAAACACCAGCACAAACACCTTGATACGTGGTGGGGATCGAACCCGCAAGAAGCAGCGGCCCTAGCCATTGCACCACCGATGCTCTCTTAAAATTAAAAACAAAGTTGCTTCATGTTACTTGTAGTTTTAAATAATAAACTTTAGCCTGATAATATAGCGGTCAGAACAAAGTTACAGAAATAAAACATAAAGTCGATCCGTCTTAGGACGAGTCCCAGTGCTCGAGTGCTCGAGCATGTTCTGAATAAAAATGTTATTCACAATAATCAATAAGTATTATGAATGTTTCCTGTTCCGTGCTGGAGTTTTTTTCCCAACTGAGCTAATCGCTATTTCTACCAAAGTGGTAATATAGCGGGCGCGAACTTGAAAGTTAAATAATCTTCTAACTTATAGTAAGTATTTTTCATAGCGCCTGTAGACTTAAAATTTCGTTAGGTAACGTATTTTGTTATAGAAACGCACACAGAGCCCCTCAAATGAAGTACTGACCTGACTAAGCCAGTCTACAATGGTGATTTACCTAATTTTATAGATATTCTTCCTAACATACTTACATAATATTAGCAAGATGTATATTATCTTAAATAATTATTTAAGTGAAAACAAGCACTCTTCTGCAGTGCAGAATGAAGGTTGTACCAATATCAGCTGCTCTGCTCCATATTAGGATATTTTATTTGTCCTTCATTTTATACTTTGCCAGGTCTCCTCTCGGCATTCTATAGAATACTTAGGCATTGTATACATTGCCTAGGCAAGGTATGATAAACTACAAATAAAGTATTTACGCATTGCCTAGACGAGCTCGGCATACCTAGGCATTCTATAGAATGCCTGAATTATACAGATTACCGGTAAGGCGGTAACATATACATATTCTATACAAAGTATGCCGAAAAATAACTAAGAAGTTGTATAACGTACCAACTCCAATTTTGTGGTACAGTTCAGGCATGTAGAGTTCCGCTTTCTCTCTGCAGAACATGTGGTATTCTGTCTGCTCTACTATGGGCGTTATACAGTTGAACTGCCGGCAGTTTGTGTATGCATCCATAATCTAAAACAAAGCCAAAAATTTAAAAAATCGTGATCCTAATACACGACGCCATAAAAACATGACTCTTTCAGGTTACCTAAATATGAGAATTGTACTCACTTCTGTTGGAGTCCAGCGTGCGGTGCCCCAATACATAACCCAACCTTGGTTTATGACAAATTTCATAGCTCGCACCAACTCTGCGAAATGTATTTTAGGAATTATAACTGCCGCAGCGACACAAAACCGCATAATTACAGCGAAATAAATAAATGCATCTAAATTAGTTCTCAGAGAGTATGAATACTTATATGCTAAGCTTATATGTGACCCAATTAAAAATATCGATAGATACTGACCTTCCATCGGGCAGACCGGGTCGACCTTGTGCAAGAGCACTACGTCTATATACTCCAGCTGCAGCCGCGACAGGGACGCTTTCACGCTCTCCACAATGTGCTTACGAGAAAGCCCTCTCTCATCTGACCTGTTATTAGCATTAGCAAACCTAGTAAATTGAGGTTCAAATGTTAGGGAGTAATTCAGCGACTAGCGTCAAAAAAAGCGGTCATGGTAAGTTGTGGTTTCAGCTGAATTGTTTAATTAGCGATAAGCGTATTCAACTTATCCTCCATAATTCGTACACCGTTAAAGTAAACGATCTCAATCCGTAGGCTATATCGAAAATATATAAAGATGTTTAAGATAAGATACATTAGTGAAGTTCAAGAAAACACTGACGAGTGATACTCTGTTATAAATAAAGGAATCCTATTATAAATAAATCCTAATTCAAGACCAAATAGTTTTATTTCTACAATTATACTTTTGGCTAGTTTCTATACTATGATCGCTACGCTAGATTTTTATCATGAGGTGTAGTATAAGTATAAATTCTAATAATAAGGTCTTATTATAGGTAATATTCTATTATGTTAGATACTAAGAGCACATATTTACACACATATTATAAAATGTAAACAAATATAGAGCAATGAGTGAGTGTATCGATGAACATGAGAAAACGTTTCGATGGTTTTATGACTTTGTTACGTCACTCACTTGGTACTCCAGTATATTTTTGTCGTGATTATGATACTTGTTCGCCGGACGTTCCTTTTCTTTAATATCCTCCCCAGTTCAGCTTCACCTTTGGCTGTTTCCAATAACATAGTTTTTGGTTTAGCTCCTAAATATTTGATTCAGGCCGTTAGTTTAGTTAGCACTATGCACTTATTAAATACTGTTAGAAGGTAAAAGTAAATAGGAAAGAGAGAGATCCTTATTACAATTAGACGCATAAATTCATAACACTTGATATTTATTTAGTTCAATAGGGCTTGGTTGGACTGTCTTGCCTTGGAATAGATGCGCTAATTAACGGGCAAGGATGAAAGTTTAGTTGCATACACTCCATACACGGGAAATAACTATTTAAATTAAGCAGGAAGAAAGAGAGAAAGAAAAGAAACACGACTAACCACAATGCGCTTCAGACAAGTCAAACAGATTGATTCCGTTCTCGAGAGCCGTCATGATGATATCCTCGGCACAGTCTTCGTTCAGCATTGTCCACAGGCCCAACCCAATGTTGGACACTCTCAGACCAGACTTGCCCAGGTTTTTGTATCGCAGACCAGGAGTAACAACCGGCATGGTTGTGTGATTTCCCATATACGTGGACACGTGTCTTGACATGTTCACCTCGCCAGCTGTATACAAGTTACCATGTGAATAGGTGATATTATTAAAGACAAATCTTTGTTAAATATAATAAGAATTATTAATAAGGCAAAATAACTTGTTGTTGTTGTTTTGGTTTATTTCATTAGGATTTCAAAACTATACAACAATCACTAGCTTCCAAACAAAAAATTAAAGAAAACTTTGTTATTATAAACCTTTAGAAATAAATTCTGAGTTTCTGACCCCCTGCTACCTGTGCAGTTTTTTTTTTGCAAAATGGCGATGCCACTTGTGCAATTTTTGACACTAGCCTTGAGGAGGTCGGCTGCCACACGCGGCGAAAAATGGCGTCTGCCACTCGAGGGGCTAAATCTTTAAGTTGGACTTACATCCTTTCTTTGGGGTCATTATTAAACTACTTTCAGAGCATGAGAGATGATATGATATTTCTTTCTTTTTGTTTACGTTACAATTAGACCGAGCGCTGAACTTTCAGTGTGTGTGTCCTATTTAATTATAATAGGGTACAATAACTTAAACTCACCTTGATCTAACATCTGCTGGGAGTTGGCACTAAAATCGTCCATGCAATCCAGGGACGCGATCGGGGCACGACATCTAGCCAATGAAAACGTACAAATATGAACTTGACACTACTCTATGAATATTTATTTGTTTCAAAGGATCCGGTCACCTACGGTCACTTCCTTAGACGGCCACCACAGACACAGTATACTAGATACGGCAATGGAAGTTATTGACTAGATTTTAATTCTTGATTTACGTGTGGACTCAACTTCTACCCGTCCAGTCTTCAACTAGATTCTCATTTATTCAAAACTTGCTACATTACCTAACTAATTTTCTAAATGAGCAGTATTTTAAACTTAAAGGACATAATCTATTTCAGTACATTATTCGGAGAAAATTTAACCACCGATTAGAAAATCGAAACAGATTTATATTTAAAACAAACAAGAAACTTTAGTTTCTGTTTAAAAATTACCAGCATTAAAATAGTACATTGTTATACGAGGGGTGAAAGTAACTTATTTAGCGCCGAGACAGGGTTTGGGGCCCGAGCAGCGTAGCGTGGGCCCTAATATCTCCAGGCACTAAATAAAGTCTTTAACCCGAGGTAACACTGTGCTTTTCGTTACGAATACAAGTGAAGTAAAAATAAAAACACGAATTAGCTAAAGAAAAAAATACTTCCATATCTGAATCAGATGAACTCATTATTTTTTATTTCCATCATTGAAAAATGGTAAATATTTTGCGCAAAAATATTTTATTTTAAAAAAATAGTTGAAAGATTATAATAGTCATTTAAAAAATATATATTCTCTTTACTTAATTGAGTGGCTGTATAGAAAGTTGGAACATAGTTCAATACAAATATGAAATGAGAACTTTTTTTTATAATTTGACAGCTGTCAGTTGAAAACGATTCTCCCTCGGGCTGAAAAGTATAAATTTAAACTAACCTTCAACCCGCTCCTCATGCAACTTCAGATCTACTTTCCGAGTATGAGTGGTAATGAAAAATAATAAATTGAATTTTATTTTAAACAAAATAATATATTTTTGTACGCAGAATAAGATTTTAAAATAAGACAAAGCATTTTTTTATCTTTATCTATATTTTGCTGGACGTTATTTTTATATTCTTATATAAACCTAGTTTAATTTGTGATCTTTCGAATAGTCCAAGTGGTGGTGGTTAATTTGATTTGAATAAGGTACCCAGTTTATAGAAAAATAATTATCTCCTTTCAGTGTCTTATATAATCATGTTCTACAGGACCTCCTAAGGTTAAAGCTAATGCTACCATCTGCTACAAAGGATATTGAAACATCTACTTAATTTTAGCTAGGAATTCTACTTTATAATAAAGATTCCTGCTGCTACCTACGTAATATTGATATCTGAAATTAGTCATCCATCATTTATTGAACAAAAAGAAAGACACAAGTTTTCCACTCCCCAACATGAACTAATAAACATTTTATCTGTTTTCAGTTTTATTTTTTAGGTACAACACTTACAGGAGGACATACACATTTCGGATAGTGCAAAAGAAGTGGAAAATTTAATAATCTGCTTGCGAGTGTTTCAGTTTGTTTCTCTAACATTTATAAAGCTTGCAAAACTGAAAGCTAGGGAATTAACAGCAACATGAAAAACAGTGATAAGCGACAGTGAATGGGAGTGTGGTTACAGGTCAATACCATACCTGTTTAGCGCGAAGGGCCGCCCATTCTGTGGGCACCTTGATAAGCCATAAGCGACTGAAATTTTAAGCTGTCGAGAAGGGTGCCCCAACGTTTCATTGTTCCATGATGGACTCATAAACGTAAGTATTTAAAATATTGTGACCTGTATACTTAGTGGTATGAGGTTGTCGCGTGAGTAACTTAATAATCTGCCTACAGATACGGCTCTCGTCGGTACCTACTTGCATGCGACGGTCGCGGTGCGCGATGCGGCGAAGTGCGCTCTCAGCTTAACTTTTGCCTAAAACGGGAGAAGACATAACCGCATGCGATGCGCTGATTTCAAAACTATCGCCATGCGTAGGCGCCGCGTAAGAAATAAAGTGTCCCGTTAAATAATAAAATTTACACGTGAGTACTGTAAGTACAGAAGCGGGCAGCGATACGTCTTCTCCCAGCTGGCGATCCTCAAGGGTCCAGTTACCGATATATGGTGGGCATGGGGTTGGAGTCGACGCTGGCACTGTCCGGCGGGCCGAGCGGCGTGTGCGGAGTGCACCGGCTGATCGTTGACTCGCTGCGAGACATTTGCGAGCCCTCCTTGACGCCGCCGGCCTCAGCCCCTTTGCATTGCATCTCGTTCCGCCTCATTGCGCTCCTACGCTTAGCAACAGCATCTTAACTTCCTACAAACATCTTACAATGAAACGTTCATACGTTTCCTCGCGCCGGCACACGTGACAACCCTCTGGGAGAAGGTAACGGGGTTAGTTACAATAACACACTCAAAGACAGTAAGGTAAACATAGATAAGCATGCATGCCCTAACGCTAACATCTAGTCCGCTAAGGAAACACGGAAACGCGTGGTTTTCACTGGAAGTAACATCTAAGCACTGGACTTGTCACGATAAATCAAGAAGTAGATAGGTAGGACATCAAACAGTTTGTGAGGTAGACACGTAGGGTTCTGACACGTCTCGCTGGCTCCGCCAGGGTGCACTTACCGGGTCGGTGCAGGGGTCTACGTACTGAGCATAGGGTGCGGGTCGTTGCGGATACGGGAATAAACTGCGAACTTGTCGGACTGTATTGCGGCGCGGTCGGGGGCGCGGGGGGCTGCGCACCGTGCGCGCCTCCACTGCCCTTGCCACCCCGCCCCGCCCGCTGATCACCCCTTCACCGCCGCACATGCGCCCGATATCCTCTATGCATATATATATATACTAATCTGACCTATTTCTAGATAGTTCATACGTCATAAGCCAGCCAGCACTGTTACCCTAGGCTTAATAAGTGGTGATCTTAGTGAAAAATAAGTAGGTACATAATTTATATCAAAAATATTTATTCAGGGCGTTCTTCTGCCATCATCCGTAGTTAATTGGTAACTACATTTTTATTACATGCGGTATAACATTGAGATGTGCCAATTTCTTATACGAGCACTACGATAATTTTAAGCGTAAAAAATATTTTATTAAATCTGACTACTGAATAAAGCCTTGAATTCAGGATCTATCAGTCAATTTTGTAACAAAGCACAGAAACACGATTGGCTCTTTCGCTTTTGCTACCCATTAAATTTAATTAGTCTACCAATATACGTATGACCTAAAGTGGGTAACAAACAAACAAAAGGAAGCCAAATATCCAATAGGTACCTACGCATTCATGTAACATAGGTTACATACATAAATCATGGTACTACGTATGTAGGTACTATTGTGGCCGCAATCAAAATTTGTTCGGCGCATCGCAACGCTCTCGCAATTTGCTGCAATATTGGTACAGATTGCAAAAAAGTAAAACAAAATTTTTGTCTAACTTTTTAGTGATAAGTCATAGTGTATTTTTATGTTTTATCTGTAATGATTCGAATTTGAAAAGTTTGTTATTTAACAAGAAAATACCACGTAAAAATGTTCCGCGAAATCTAGGAATTTTCAATATGAAACAAAAAATTGGGACAATATTTTTTTAACTGCGGCGACCTTCTTTGATAACGTTACAAAAGTCCTATCTACATCGCCAATAAATTGTTTACAGAAGTTCGCAGTGTTTTTTGCAGAACGTGCTTTTTTACGTGACTGAGTGCTTCTCTTCAGGCACGCTTTTGGTTTAGACAAAGTAGTTATTGACGATCTGTAGGTTCTGAGTAGGTATAATATTATAAGCAAGCATGTTGTGAAACAATCTAGCTATATGGCATGTTTACAGGACAAAAGCAACTTTAAACTAATAGTTCATACAGACATTATTTAGCTTTATAGTGGCTATAGTTTCAATAGAAGGTCTGTAAGTAGTCATTTACGGTTCGAGTTTAGATCAACTATCTATCAACCAACTGCCAAGCACTACCAGTTCCTGCCTACATATTTATTAAGAGTATGAAAATTCTCTAATAGTTAAATCACAACACATCTGCCTTACACGGAATGCACTTGAAGTTAATTCCGTATAGGGCAGAGGTGGATGTCGTGTGCTGTATATGCTGGAGGTTGGTTGGTCGGTGCGCGCTCAGTGGGCAGTGCTCACCCTGGGCAGGAGGGGGCGCGCATGAGGTCGCCTTGCATCTGCGGACTGACGTCGTTGGCGGACGCACGCCACGACTGACCGTCTTCGCCGTCCGTAGTCTCGTAGCAAACGTCGCTCTCCCGTGATTCTCCTGCAACACGTACGGGTTTGATACGGCGCGGCGGCGTCATGACGACGCACCTATATTTCATGGCGCTAAAAGAGATAATTCTTATGACCTAGTCGAACAATCATGTAATTTGTAAATCTTAGATTCACAGAAACTTCTTAACTTTGTCTTTTTTATTTATATCCCGAAATTAAGAATGGAGTTCACTTGATAACCACTTTTGGTGTAATCAAGAACAGCCGTCGTTAACAATGATACTTGCTGCAGCTGTGCCACGGCGCAGGGCGCGGCGCGGCGCGGCGCGGCGCAGCGTCGGCCGGGGGCGTAGCCGCCACAGCATTTTGTTTCATTAGACCTTGCAACAATGAAAACAAAGGTAGGTTCGTTCAGCGCATAGGATGGTGTTGAGACATACCTTGACGGGAACGTAGACGTGATAGATTGATAAATATCCCGCCGCCGTCGTCGCCGATGCTCTGGGACGAGTGCGGCTTTGCCAATTGAGCGCTGCATGCCTTCTTCAACATGCTCTATATCCGAAAAAGGTAAAACAAAGCATTATCGCAATGTAGGTTCTGTATCCAACAAACCTACCAAAATTACAAAAACCTGAGATCGGAGGTCATTGATTTAACAAAGGGCTATTCGGAGATATTTCAAAAAAGCTTGAAATAGTAGAAACTGTATTTTGAGAAGTACCTACGTCTATCTATTTAAAATTAGTAACAAATTATTCTTTTCTGCACCAGCATGGAAGAATAATACGGAGACCTAGCTACCTACTTTTTCTTATGAAGAGGTAGGTCGTCAGCTATATAACAAACCCTCACAGGCAGGCCTACGTACATGAAGCTGAACTAAGTGCTTTTGTTCACTACAATTTCTTTTTTTTACCCTGATCAGCTGACAGAGTCAAATTTATGAAAAAAAACTGCAACTTATTAAAATTCGTTCAGTTTTGTGGGCTGAGCTACCACCCTAGAGGTTTCGCGTTATTTAGCTAACCTTGTACCATATATTTCGTTAACTTTTGTACTGTTAGTGTAACGACCTGTCTTTCAACTTCGTATGCTGTAACAAGCTGAACTAATGAGATCATTTCAGCATGAGCGTTTCGAAAAGCGTGTAGTTGTCCTAAAATATTCTTGAATTAGTTAAGTGGTACTAAACTAAACTGAAAAATGTTGGCTTCCATTTAAGTTTAGACAGTATCATCATAACATGCGATTTTCGAAAGAAGTTGTTATAGAATGTTTTAGTTTAGTAGCTGTACTATAAAAGGTAATAATCAGTTAGTTAGGTAAGCATGTATAGTATAATATAACAACCCTGTAGTGTTTGGAGGTATCAGGGATGGAGGGCCGGCTATAGCGCCACCTATTGGCCTGGCGCTGCAAGTCGCACAACCGGTGGTGCGACCACGACGTGTTCATGCCACGCAGCTCCTCCACGGCCTCCGCTATCTGGTTAGTTTACAATAAATATAAATCATTAGTCAGATTACAATGCACAATCACATTCAGTTTTACACATATACATAGACGATACGAAACATGATAACAAAACAGGGTGTACAGTAAGAAGCGATTAAGTAAGTGCACATCACCGTTGCTCTATGATGGCTGCACTTAGGATTTTGTGTATTTTTTTTTATAGGGCTCAAAGACGGATTTTCATTTCATCTTAAGATATTCGGATTATTAGTCCAAAGCTATACTCAAACTATAGCTTACTGTACTCGCTGTGTGTGACTATACGTGTAATTCAATAACTGTCTTATACTTACGAGCAATTCTTGTATATCTAATAAGGTATTATGTCGCCGTAAGATATTTGTACCCGTAATATGATCATAATCACTAGGGATATGATCATATTACCGGAAGATAGTCATACGAAAGCTCTTCTAGGGATATGATCATGTCACTAAACTAATCTAGTGAAATAGTTATTATCAATCAAATGATTGTTTGTACGAAGCAGTCCATTATTATAAATTAACTGGCCAAGCACGTGTCGGATCACGCAAAGTGTAGGGTTCCGTAGTTGTCCAATACTACTTATCTACCTGTTTAAGACAATTAACATTCATCAAAATATTTTTCTATGATATTTCTAGTAGGTAAGTACCAAATTTTTTACTTGTACAAGTACATTTTATAAGTTGGTATATTCGATAACCTGTATAGCCTACTTGATGTTGATAGATTTCCTTTTAAATTCATCATATACAACTACTACCGTGAATTTTTTCACATTTCCATATACAACGGTTTCGCTGGTAGCGGGGGGGACATGACTAACAAAAATAAGCACTTTAAAATGAAATAATTTGAAGACTTACGCTAACATCGAGAAATGGTTTTAGCAAACCCCCATTATTTAAAAAAACCAATACAAACAACTATACCTCACACTATAAAGTAATCTTGAAAAAAAAATCACCCCCACTTTTCGTGTACCAGAAGAAACCTAAAAAAAATTTTTTTAAAGATATTATTCTTCTGCTTTGTCGGCATGATTAATTATGTATATATGTCGTGGCCATATCGTAGAATTGATCACATCATGAAATTTTCGATTATTTCATGAAATGGTCACATTTCATGAAATTTTCACCGTCCATTGGCCACATCATGATGTGCCTTGGCCAGATCAATGATAAGAAATCGTTTAACGATGTATTCAACTAAAACGCAGCTACTTCATGAAATGGTCAAGATTATTTGGTCATATCGTAAATTTATTACTTTTATTGCTGATAGAGGCGCTGGAAGCACTTTGTTTATGTACAGTCAGCTGACGAATTAGCTGACCCCCCCCCCGCTCGAAACCGATGAGATTTTCTCAGGTGATTATTTATATTTTTACATAACATTTTATATACTCGTACAATTTATTAACCTGCACAATTATACGAAATTTCATGATAAAGCAAAAACAATTACCCAAGAAAACTTCATCGGTTTCGAGCGGGGGGGGTCAGCTGATTCGTCAGCTGACTGTACCAACATGGCGGCCGCGTTATTTCTCGCAGTGAAAAAGTGAATTATTCGTTATTAAAATGAGGAAGAAAAAAAAAGAGTTATGATGAAAAAGTACTCTGAAAATGTCTGTCGGACTTAGAGAACAATAAGTACCAAACATAATTTAGATTCTTTTTAAATATTTCATGGACGCCCTATTTTCACGATATGGCCAATCGTGGACGACAAAATCGTGAAATGCACACGATTTAATGATCTGGTTAAATTTAGTTGGCCACATCATGAAATGCGACCATTTCATGAAATGATCGAAAATTTCATGATGTGCTCAATTCTACGATATGGCCACGACATATACATGCCAAATGACAGCTTTCTAGTACTAAGAGTCTCTGAGCTAAGCCACGGACGGACAGACAGATAGACAGACAGACAGACGGACATACCGAAACTGTAAGGGTTATACGGGACCCTAAAAATGGATAAAGTACAGTGAGCAGCACATCAACCTACACACCGGGGTATCTCGCGCGTTGGTAATAACGACTGCTTTGCACAATAAAAATGTAAAGCTTGAATTAATTCAAGATGGCGCGGCTAACTTTTTCCTTTATTAATCGATTTCAATGAAACTTGGTTTGACGTACTATTTTGGCATAAAAACAACATCGCAATGTTAAAATTTATAAAAAATCAAGATGACGGCTAACTTTCATGTTTATTAAGCGATTTTGATAAAACTTGGTTTGATACTATTTTGGCGTAAAACAACAACGTAATGTTAAAATTTATAAAAAATCAAGATGGCGGCTAACTTTCATGTTTAGCGACCGACTTTGATAAAACTTGGTTTGACATATAGTATTTTGGCATAAAAACAACAACGCAATATTAAAATTTCCAAAAATTCAAGATGGCGGCCAACTTTCATGTTTATCGACCGATTTTGATAAAACTTGGTTTGACATACTATTTTGGCATAAAAACAACAACGCAATGTTTAAATTTAGAAAAATTCCAGATGGTGGCCAACTTTCATGGTTATCGACCGATTTTGATAAAACTTGGTTGTAGTAACCCGGTAGATATTATGTGTGTTATTGAAATTTGGTTGTAGTTATCTGTCGTGTGGTTCCCGGTATTATATTATGGGTTCCGTCCGGTATGACTAATCCGTCTTCCCATTGGTAACGTGAAAGGCGACTAAGGGAAGAGCCGCCGCCGTGTATTTCCCAGCATTTGAAAAGGACCAACCCGTCTTTCCAAGAGCCTCGTAAAAGACGGGGAAGAGCCGCCGCCATTTGGTTCCGGCATTAGAGACTTAGAGAGTGTCGTATAGATATTAGGGTTTATTGTCAGATAGGCGGCAAGCTGGCAATCTTTCACTAGATGCATTAAGAAATGTGAAGACTGATTTATGTAGGTATCTTCGTTATAAGGTGCGTAAGTATATGCCGAACTAAAAATATTGTTACTTACTTATGTAGGTGTATGTATTTATATTATAAGTATGTTTTATAGGTAGGTATAGGTTAGGTATTCTATATATTTATATTTAATTATTATATATTGTTTTGTAAATTGTTTTGCTATAATTTAAGTAGTTCTATATAAAGTTACTGTGCACGTCTTATCTGCATATCTTTATATATCTTGTCTCTTCCGTTAGGTCTGCTGGAAGATATTTCTTTAGAAATAAGTAGTACTTGTTGTGTCGTCTTTCTTCATGTTTTATGTTTTGTAATGTACTTGTGTACAATAAATCGTAAATAAAATAAAATTGTTAATGGCGTGCGCTTCTTGGGGACCCAGTTAAACTTTTCTCACCCTTTTGGGGATATGAGCGTGATCATATATAGGTATATGTAATGTTTGTACAGATATCTTCTTTTGTCGTGACCTATCCTAGTCTATATGGCCTCTACCTTATCTACTACATTATATTATAAAACATCCTCCTAATGTACCACTTCTACGTACATCTACCCGTATGTTATGTTATGTATTATATAATTTTATTTGGAAATGAAGGCCTACCTACCTCTCGTTTCTGTTCTTCTTCAGCCTCGATGGCGCGCTGATGTAAAAGTTCAATATCCAACTTCCGAACCTCCTCTGCCTCCCTCGCCTCGGCTTGTTTTTCCTAAAATATTACTCGGGTGCTATCTTACAAGGCAAATACCTAAACTTTTTATGAAAAAGGAAAGCACAATTATTTTTACAAGACCTATGCGAAGATATAATTTTTATAATGGTGTTAAGCTGGATAATTGATCCATGAAATTTGTCGATGATGTCAGAGCGGGCGAAACCCTAAAAGATTGTAGGTATTCAACGTCATTTACGTACATTCGCCTGTTTGTCCGCCTATATTACCTTTCTTTTCCTTCCTTGTTACTTTAGTTGTAATAATTTCGCGAAAACAAAATTCGGAAGACAACCTATTTCAAAATTGTCTTCTTTTGGTATGGTTACTAAGAGTATAGTAGGTACCTACCTACTTACCTACCATCTAAACAAATTAATCTTACCTGTTTCTGCTGTCGCTCATACTCGATTTTTTGTTGCTCGAGTTCTTCCTCTGGTATCGGCGGAGTCTCATCTCCACTATTGTGTTTTGCGCCTACAAATTTGATAATATACTTTTAGTAGTAAAAATAGCATTATAAAATGATTACTCGTCACATAAACTATGATTATTTCATAAGTAAATACTTGTGCACTTTACCGGTTGGTGGATGATATCCAGCCGGTATCCAAAACTGATGAGCCATTATTACTTATACAATTCTTTAAACGCACAAGAAAAGGCAATTATTTCTTGGCTACCGTTAAGCGTACAGCGGCGGCGAAAGTCCGGACGTGTACTGATCGTGTACAAACGCGGGACTTTATTCATAGATGTTTATTTCATGGTTACAGATTCACAGAATACAGTAGCGATGTTTGTGTGAAACTGATTGGCAGCGAGCCAATAGCAGTTTTCCCTTGAAGCTCGCCACCTTGGCGCCATCAACCCGCATTAATGAAAAGACGGGGTTGATCTAAGATTCGATTTGAATTGCTTGGTACTCATTTATAGAATACCTATAAACAATACCTACTAAACAATTAAAAATCAGGTGAATTTTAATTGTTTATGGGTCCGCAAAATATAACAATCTACCAAATACATTCAAAAATAGGTGGATTAAGAAAATTTTGTTAGATTTGAGCTCTACATTACTATTATTTTTTTATTTATTTTTTATTTAATTTTTTTTTTTGCGCATAGGACAGTTTATGTATCTGGCAGAGTATAATGGTCAGATAGGCTTTTGTAATGCAATCTTGTCTGCTCCTACATCATCCCTAGCACGAAATTTATATAAGCTTGTAGAAATGGGTATTAGCCGTAGATAATGTTTTGTTGTGTTGTGTTCATTGTAGTTACTACTATGAGGGTGGCATTTTCATATGAAAAAAACCCTCCTTAAAATTAAAGAATTAAAAAATATATATATTTTTGATCAAGATTTGCGGCTCGTACCTAGTATTTACTGCAGATCAAACGTTTCCAGTAACATTGCAATATTAATCTTATATATTTGATTGTTTTTAAATTTGATATTTTATTAAATAAAATATAGTAAAATTAATAAAGATTTATATAATAAATAAAGATAGTCGTTCAGAGGCTTTTCAATTCCTACTATGAGGTACCACGCCTGAAGCTAAATCCTAAACAAGCCGGTTTCCGAAAAGGCTTTAGTACCACTTCGACACGCTCCGTCAGAGTATATATATAAAACCGATTTTTAATTTTTATGACACTCCTGAAGACCCTTCTTCGAAGACTTCCACCTGTGAATGAGATTAAGCAGCAGAAGAAGAAAGATGTGGAGCAAAATCTTGACTAAACAGTTTGGAGATTGTTCTCACCAGGACCATTGTGGTCACAAAGTCCTGAACTTGAATGGTTCAAAACCATAATTTCCAGTGAAACACCAGCTGCTAATACAGATGCGGAAAATAACGTCGATGATGATGATGTTGACGCCGATATCGAGGAAAGTGATAGTTGTGAGCCCAATCTGCAAGATTTTGTCTAATTATGTCTCCTGAATAATTTCATTGGTTTCAAGTGGCCTGCACAACTATCTCCCTTACCAACTGTACATACTTCCTGTAGAAAACTATAACACTGTGACAGTTGAGGGTGAGACTCTTCTGAAATAATCAAAAAGGGTTTCCCAACACATGCTACCGATGGTACCCAGACCCCTACTGCAAGGAGGTTAGGGTTTTTTGCTTAAACCTAAAAAATATCACTAGTCACTGTCGATACGTCTTTATTAGAAGTGATGCCATTGATGATAATAAAGTTAATAAGTATTAAGTTTTTATTGAAAAAAAAAAAAACTGTGTCAGTTAAGGGTGTGGGTGTGACGCGTTGGGAATAAATGCAAATTATCTTACTTGTTCACACTATAAAAACAACCTTCTTTCCAAAATATTAGGCCACTTTTATAAGGCGGGTACACCATAACGCTATCCCATTCTCACTTTTATAAATAAGAAATGATATCAAAAAGCAGCCACCGTAGATTTTTGAAATTTATCTCTGTTTTTATTATCATCATCTCTCAGCTGGAAGACATTCACTGCTAAACATAAACTTCCTCCATAGGTTTCCAACGTGAATGGTCCTAATGCTACTTGCATCCACCGGCGGCGCCCAGCAACTATCACTAAGCTAGTTGTTGATGTGGGAAATTTAAAAAAAACCTTTTTCTTGTCCACGTCATAAAAAAAAATACTTTCTGAAATATAGGACCGCAATTATAAGATAGAAGGTATGTCAATATTTTACTTGATGTTTTTGTAGGGAGCAGCAATCTTGTCTTCCCAGCATGCCTTTCAAAGTATGTAATTATCTTACTATCAAAAGCAGGATATCCATTCCATTATCTTTATCCATCAGCTTACTATCCTATTATCTTACTGTCCTATTATCTTACCATCCTATTATCTTACTGTCCTATTATCTTACTATCCTATTATCTTACTGTCCTATTATCTTACCATCCTATTATCTTACTAACCTATTATCTTACTATCCTATTATCTTACTATCTACTATCTTACTAGCACGCACAAAGGAGATTCCTTTCTATACCGTATTATTTATTCTTATGATATTACTGGTAAGAAACATATCCAAACAATAATTTTTGGAGATTAGTATTCAAAATTGCTTGCAGACATATTATACCATCTCTAACAAAGAAGTTCCAGCCAATCCAGGATGGCTTTGATTCCAAGGGCGGGTGTGAGGCTACAGTTCACGCAACTTGTTCATTTCTAGCAAGTGACGCTGGTCAAGTTCTGGTCTTGTTCATTTCTAGCAAGTGGACGTCAGGAACGCCTTCAACTCTGTTGATCGCGGTACATTACTAACCCAAGTAAAGGAACACACCCCTGCCATTTTTCCTTTCCTCTGGCAGTGTTACAGTAAGCCTTCAAAACGAATATACAAAGAACATCTTTACACTCTTCAGTGGGTTGCCAGCAGGGCGTTCCCCTAGGTCCGGCTATTTTTAGCCTCAATATTCACCCCATTATCTCCTCGTTGTGCTCTAAATTAGCAATTGGTACTCTAGGAGGTCAAGCCGATGTGGTATTAAATTATTTACAAAGTCTCATCAATGATTTGAGGAAGATCGGCTTCGAGCTCAATATTTCAAAGTGTGAGCTCTAATACTACATCGGTGAATATTCCGGCAAAACTGGAGCCACTGATGGCAAGAGACCCGACGGATTGACGCTCATTTCGTGGAAACAGGGAAGATGTCTTGTGTGGGACGCGACCTGTGTCGACACGCTAGCTCCGTCACACATCCAGGCCACTTGCAGCTGCCACGAGCGCCGAAGTATTATGCGTCCACTACACTACTCGCGAAGTTGATCGAAGTAAGCCGAGGACGAGAGTATAGAGAGGCACTTCGTGCAACTTCGGGCTTCACTTTTACACCAATTTGACACTTCGTGAGACTTCGTCGAAGAACTTCGGACGAGAGTGTAGTGGACGCTTTAAAGATTCGCAAGTACGAGGAGCTAACCGGTTCCTACATGTTCTTACCCCTGGGTTTCGAGACTATGGGTACTCAGAGCCTCCTTTCAGTGCGCCTCATTGAGACCTCTGGGGACCGCGGAGCTGGCAGTGTTCTCGGGCAAAGAATAAGCCTGGCTATTCAGAGAGGAAACGCTGCCAGACTCTCTGTGGAGACGCACTGGAAGATGTTTTTTGTAAATACTGTGTTTATTTTTCTTTTCATTTTTATTATTTTATTTTGTTTTTTCTTTTATTGTTTTATAAGGTTTTTATTAGTAAACCTTTGTCCAGCAATAACAGGAATAGTACCTAATAAAAAACAGTTACAATTTCTGTGGCAGAAAATGATGAGCTAATGTTTAACAGCTAGGCCAGGTAAATAAAATATCGTTTTACCCGTTCAAATAAAAAAAAAAAAAATTTTACATTTTATTTTATTTAATATGGCTTCTCCAAATAGGGGATCGGACTGTTCACTATATTTTATGAATTTACGACCCATTCGTTAGGTAAGAGAGGAATGTTGATTTTTCCTCAGAGAACTGATATTGAATCCAGAGCATGCGACGGAGTAAATAATAGAAGCGCGAGTCTAAAAATAGACTCCTGAAGCTCGCGAGTGATTCTAAGGTTCGAGGTGAGAATAAGATTCCTCTCAAACCCAACACATTATTTTTCACCTGTTCCGGCAAGGAAATCATTAACTATTAGTTACCTACGTAAATATTGGTACTTAAAAATGTACAAGAGTTCTCTTATTTTCGATATAATTTTATAGGTTGAGATTTAATTACTGTATTTCATCAAAATACTTTTAAATTTTTAGTTATTAAGATAAAAATAAACAACCAAAACAATAAACAACCTTTTAGGTTATGTTTTTTTAGGGTGCGTTCCAAAATTGTATGAAAACCCATCCCTGCGTTCCGAGACGCGCTTAAATCGATTTTAGCGCACTCAAAGGCAGGCGAAACCCATAGGCAGGCGAAACCCATACAATCTTTTGGTTTTCTGATCGCTGCTGACAGCGCTGAAAGTTTGATTCGGAACACACCCAATAAAAAAAAATGGCACACGTCAATTATTTTACGCGCGGATATATATGAAAACTTTTTTCCTGTGTAAGATAATGTTCGAAATTCAAACTAATTTTCCTCTCTAGACATGAGAATGGTTTGCATGTCTAGAAATGAATAAGCGATTTTCGGCCCTATTTTCGGGCATTAAAAGCCAACTTTCCGAGGTGGAGAGGTGAAAAAGATTTTTTTATGGAGATTATATCAATTATATGGCGTTATGGGTATGTACCTCTCTGTCTAATCTTGAATTTCAAACCTTTATATCTCGATCAATTTTAAAGATAGAGCAAATATTTTTTTAGTGTTCGATAGCAGAAACTAAGAAGCTTGGATTTATAAAATAAAAGTAGTCCAATCCCCTATTAAAGACCCTCCGGACGCGATCGCAGAAATCCTTCGTCATTGGGCTTCACGCTTTGGATCGGCGTAGGTACAGCTTGGCAAAAAAGAGTTTGGCGCGGTGACAGGTGGAACTAAATATTTAGTTTGCTGCCATTCATGCTGGGTTGCTTTTTATTATCCCATTTGTTTGCCATGTTGATTAATTTTAAACACTATTTTATAAATTAAGTAATTTTCCCTTTCCTATTTGACTACGAGGTGGCCACAAGTGCGATAGAAGCACCCTCATTTTTTCCAAACTCTTTTTTGCCAAGCTGTAGGTACACCTAGAGGTACACCTATATTTTACTTATTCACAGTTTCATTTTTTGTTCCCGCCTTTATTTGACAAGTGAGAAGGGAAATCAATGGACCAACCAGTGCTGCTATATTTAGTTTTAGTGAACCATAAAGAAATGAACAGCTGTTGACGCGAATAGTTGCGTTGCGCGGAAGATCCCCCAAAACGCGTGAACGCGATGTTGGTGAAGTGGTTGATGTGGTATTCCACTGATTTCCACTAGTCAAATAACTTGGTCCAATTTGATTAAATTAATTGTATAACTTCATCAAACATTAGTGGTAGTCCAACACTGATACGATCAAAGCTTTTTTTGGTTTGTTTTTTGTCCTTTTCAATATAAAAATATATATAATTTCAGAGTCTTATCGACACTCCACAAAGGATAAAGTAAATTGAAGTAGTGTCAAAGAAATTTCATCAAATAGGTAACTAAGATAATTTGACTAGTGGAATAGGCACTCTAAGAGGGAATCTTTTGAAACTCACCCGATCCGAGACGCGACCTCACAACAGCCCATGTGCAACATGCACATTACAATAAGCGCTAACAGCAGCTGTAGTGTAGTAGTTTGTGGTCATTTTACTACTAGGACGGGTTTCTATAATAGGGATTAAGGTATAAATTGCCGTTTTGTACATTTTAGTACTCGTTACAAAAATAATCGAATGCACACTCGTGACTGGGGATGGGGACTCCAGGATTCTATTTATGTGTAACGAACTATACGAATAACGTGAGCGACTTTATTGCGGGGTCTACATAAGTTTAAGATACAATTAAATAAGATGGATTATTCCACTTTGATCACCCAGGTGATATCGCCTGGGTGATCAAATTGTCGACTTAAATCACCTACAGCTTGATCACCTGGCTGATCAAATTCCACAATTGGTTATATATATATTTTATTGTTTCCTGAAATCACCTGTACTTTTTTAGCAAAATAGAAATAATAATAAATAAATAAAATATATATAAAAAAAAAAAAAACAAAAACAAAAAATACAAAAAAAAAAAACAAAAAAAAAAAAACCACAAAGAATCCTGCAAGCCTATAAAGTGCTAGTGGACCTGTGGTCCTTTGAAACACTACCAACCTATTCAACGTCCCAAAATAATCCTGTCTATAGTAAAAGTAAGTAGGTGATTAGGAGAAAAAAAAATTATCACCTAGGTGATCGGACCGCAGGTGATTTTAGGCGACAAAAAATGTGGAATAAACCAATAAGATTGCGAATTGAACTCACAACTAGTATTCGAATTCTATAAGTACTCGAAATCTATACTCGAGTACAGTCAACTGCTCATTAGTCAGTGGTAACACTTTGACCTTGAACGCTTCTTATTTCTATAACAATAAGGGCGAGATTCGTAACTGACGACGTTTCTACTGACTTGCGGTTGACGGTACCTGGGTATTCAACTGCTCTGCTATATTCTGAATCCTCGAATAAGTGAGTACTTACAAGGTATTCAAGTCAGTACTCGAGTCAGCTCGATTCGGCACATCACTACGGCAATATCATAAAAAACGGATCGGATACGGATGAGTGCGCAAGCGCTAGACGTGAATTTTCCGTCCGCTTTTTACGAATCGAACATGGACCGGATAAGAATCGGATACTGATAAGAATCTTATACGGATAAGTGCGCAAACGCTCTAACATACTTTTAGCGACGGCAGTGTTTGGAGGTTTCAAGAAGGCAAATGAAACTGGTTCGGGTCGAGGTCGGAGATCGAGTGTTTATTTGAATATTGCAACTCGTATTAATCACAACAAGTAAAATCAACATCAACATCATCTACGGCCCGTTACAGTCCACTGCTGGACTATGAGCCTCCTCCACTTAAGTGGAGGGTTTTGCCACGCTTGCGGCAGGCGGGTTGGAGATCGCAGATTAAAAGGTAACTGTATCAGAGAGCGCTGCTGCCCGTTCCCTGTTCAATGTGTAGTCCAGTCGCCTCTTACGACACCCACGGGAAGAGTAGGGGTTGGTGACAAATGTATTCTACTCTGCCGTCACCACACAGCCTAAAATTACACCTAAATAAATAATTATCAGGACCCAAAGGCGATATTTTGAAAACAATGTAATTCTATAATTCGTCAGTGGAAAGGTAAAAGTACTAAAGCGCCAAATTCATCAGAACATAAATTATATAACTCATTTTCGCCAATATATTTATTTTATTTATCGTTCGGCCAAGAATTACATTAAAAAAGTCATAAAAACAAAAATAACAACAATTACAATTTTATGTTTAAATTTTGGATCCAGACCACAGCCGCCGGGTTCAGTTTGTTGAGCTCCTCCAAGCCGCCCGGGAATCGTCTGACAGGACAGTCTTCAACAATGTGGTGGACCGTCTGCTCCGGAGCACCACAGTCGCAAGCCGGGGAATCCTTGAGCTCCCATCTGTATAGGTGGTAGTTGCAACGACCAAACCCCGTACGGATCCGGTTTAACGTCGTCCAAGTCTGTCGGTGAGCCTTAAAACCAGACAGGCGGACCGAAGCATCCAAGACAAAGCCTCCCACTGAGCATTCTGCCTGCTGCCATTCTATAAGCCAGTCTGACTTAATGTTGTTAGGCCGACGGATTTCCAGGTCTGACCATCGTTGTGAAGGGTTCTCCGTATCGGCATTTTGTATGGAAGGTGATCGGCATACGCTTTATTCCACTCGGCCGAAGCAGCATGCACACGTCGTAAGTGGGGCGGGGCAATATTTGCCAGCACAGGTAGCCAAGGGGTAGGCGTTGGGTGGAGGACCCCTGATATAGTCCGCATAGCCCTATTGAGCTGGATATCCACCTTACCTGTGTGCGCGCTCCGCTACCAGACGGGGGCGCTGTATTCAGCGGCCGAGTTCACCAGAGCCAGTGCAGATGTACGCAAAACGTCAGCGCGGGCACCCCAGGACGTGCCTGCCAGTCGGCTAATGATGTTATCGCGTGACTTGGTTTTTTGTGCTGTGTTTTCCAGGTGCTTACGGAATGTCAACGATCGATCGAGCGTTACTCCCAGGTATTTGGGGGCAAAATTGTGCTGCACCTTCTTACCTTCAAAACATACTCTCAGTTCATTCATTCAAACACTTTGAGAGGTGGAAAGCGGATGCTTCGGTCTTTGAAGGATTTGGGTAGAGGCGCCACCTCTTGTAGTATTCGCTTAGAATGTCAAGATCTTGGGAAAGTACAGCTTCCCCCTTAGAGAAGTCCTTAGTCTGGTAGGCTAACGCTAGGTCATCAGCGTACAGAAACTTCTCAGACTTAGTAGTGGGCATATCACTCGTATAGGTGTCAAACAGGAGAGGAGCCAGCACAGATCCCTGAGGGAGACCGTTCTTTACAACCCTCAAACCGCTTTCCTTTCCTCCGAGCAGAATCTTGATATAGCGGGGGCCCAGCATACTTTGAATCAGTGACAAGACTCTTTTGGCTGGAGCCATATCGCTGAGGTTATACAGTAGGCCATTTACCCAGACTGTGTCGTATGCCGCTCTGAGGTCTACGAACGCTGCGCAGGTTTTTAGTCCCCGCTGGAATCCAGCCTCTATGAAGTCAGGGCCAGAACCTGGTCTGTACAACATCTGTTGGCTCTAAATCCAGCCTGCTCACCCGGAATTGGAGAGTTGATAATCGGGTAGAGGCGGTTATACAGCATACGTTCCAGTAATTTTAAGGTGACACTTAGCAAATAGATCGGTCTATAACTCGCAGGGTCGTTAGCGGGTTTTCCGGGCTTGGGCACAATATATTCGTAAATATATTAGTATATTATACAGTTTGATTGCATTTTTTTTTGCGTCGATTAGTTTAGGTGACTTGTTAATCTGAGGACTTTTTTGGCGTTTTAGCCACAGAATTTAAAACAAGAAGGAATGGACAGGGCGGGGCGCGTGTGTCATAACTATGAGTAGGTCCGCATAGATTGCCACGTGATCGCTCAGAGCTTGCAAAGGCTGTATTCCGAATCAGATTTCACAGCTCAAAGTACCGACAGCGATTACTCGCGTACCGATTCAGAAATCGCGATAATACGGCTCATGAGCGAAATCAAAACGGAACGGCGTTTGAGCGCGCTGAAACTGCTTATAACTCAGTCTTGCCAGATGTTGATTACCGTACCAAAACTGGCAAAATTCTAAATCATTATACGTATTAAAAAAGTATCGTACAGCTGTGAAAACAGCACTTTTTGCATGGCTAGTACCCAAAATAAGAAAAGCTATGCGAATTTTAAAAAATGGAGATGTAAATAGGCACATGAAATTAAAAAAATACAAAAAAGAATGTTTGATATTTATATTTATATTTTATCAGATTGCCTATGATATTATCTTATGTATGTATGTGCCTGAGTCAAAACTATCGTAATATATACATAACCTACTCGATACTTTTACTATCGAACATCTGGCAACCCTAACCTACAAAACTGATTTATTTAAAATATTTCAGTAATTTATCTCCATTTCATAATTGAATAACGTGTTTTTAATTTTGTTTAACCAAATAAATATAAGACACGTTAGTTTTACATTTAAACATTAAACATTTAACTTTTAAAAATAAATACACAATATGTCAAAGTCGAATTTGACATTACGCTTACGTGAATTTCGCTCTGGAGCATGGGCGCCGTTAGCGAAAGATGGCGGCGGTCATGACGCAATCCGTGACGTCACAATGGCTGCCGTAATCCCAATGACAGTGATTCGGAACGCGGTTTGGGTACTCAAAGTGCTGACAGCGCGATTCGGAACGCAGGGAAAAACTATTCCTATTTTCTTTAGGCTAAGGTATGTATTGTATATTTATATATTTATATGGGCCGTGTTTGCTGGAGCGTACTCAGCGTGTTGTTCAGCGTGTGCAAAACGCCTGTGTGCGTTACTGCTTTCCAGTTCCCTCTCGATCACATGTGACGCCATTTTTAAATCGGGCCAACATCCTGAAAATGAAAGAACGGCAAAAACTGTATCTTGCTAATTTGTTATTCGGTGTTATAAAGTTGCGTAAGCCCGAGTATTTGTTTAAAAAACTTACGTGGAGATGTGCAGTAAACCGCAACCCAGTGAGAGCCAGCACGGTCCCGTTGGCAGCCTGCAAGTATAGAACTGCGGCTTTCCGGGGTAGTTTTACCTATACAGCCACCCACTGTTGGAATGACATACCTCCTCCAATGCGTGCTCTGAAAAATATATACACGTTTAAAAAACTTTATAAGCATTTTCTCTTGGAAAACCAAAAAAACTCTTAAAACTACCTCACATAATTTATAATAGCTATTCATAATTTATATACTTAATTCAATCTGTCATTTATATAATTCAAATAAAATTTTAATTTGTAATTCTTTTGATCATAAAAAATTAGGTATTACTAAGTTCTTTTTAAGTTTAGTACACTTCTTATTATATTATTATTTGTATTGTATTTTTGTGATAAGATAATGTGTTTGTACTCACTTTCACAATTATTTACTGTTGAATTCCAACTTTGCAGAGGCGAAATTTTCCATTTGACACTACTTTTTATTTTGCGGGGAACAATTTCCCTTTTTTTTTTTTTTGTGATTGCGGCGAAATTTTGCGATATGCGACGCAAGTTTTACATTGGACAGTCATGGTAAAAAAACATGGCCGCACGTGGTCGTCGCCAGCGTATTGCTGCCTGCACTACTAGTGTTGCTAGCTGTCGCGTTTCGGTCGCATTTTTATACTTATTTGTGTCTTTTATTCTATTTTATTGTTTCTTACTTTGTCACTTGTATTTTCACTTTTATTGTTATGTATTTGCGTATGGATGGCGCGTCATCTGGCAAGGGCAATAGCTGAAAAACAGCGCTGTTTTGTAGTGTCTACTTAGTGGGCACTGCAATGCAGCATAGTGCTGTGCAATGCAGCATAGTGCTGAGCTATTGCCTTTTTGCGGTGCGCGGAATGGAGCGCACGCTGTAATTTGTGCACGTACATTATTGTTTATTTTAATGTTATTTTATTTTGTTGTTGTGCCTTTTTTATTTTTATTTGATTTGTACCCTCTGTGTGTGTTTTGTTTTGTGTACCGTGAATAAATGTCTTATTATTATTATTATTATTATTATTATTGTTGGTATACATCTTGTAGTACGCCATCTAGGTCAGAAACGTTGAACTACGTGAAAAAAGTATAGAGTATATCTGAGCACATGCGAAAATATACTTTATTTGTTTAAGGGTGAAGTAACATTTATATTTAGGAATGAAGTATATATAACTTTCTTGTTTGAAACGAGCACAACAGCTCTGATTAGTCAAATGCCCGACATGTGTGATGTAAACAGTGCTATCTATGTGTGATTTTGGCGACACTGGTTCTCATAGAAAAAATGACGTTTGTCCTTTCCACTCTTGTTTTATATTCCGTGGTTTTAGCCATTCAAAATTTTGGGATCGTTAGGCCGATGACTAAAGCGACGCTTTTTTGGTGTTAATCGTCTCTCCTGTAAAGTTGAATTTTGGCGCTTTAGTATTGTTACCTTTCCACTGACGAATTTTATTGTAGGGTGGCCCTACAATATACTGATCTATCTGGATCAAAAGTATTTTACCCTGCGTTCCGAGACGCGTTGAAATTGATTAAAGCACCCGTAATGTTGATGAATCGCGTACCGAATTACTGTCAGCAGGCAAAACTCATACGTTTTTTTACTTTTCTGATCGCTGAAGGCGCTGAAAGTCTGATTTGAAATGCGCCCATATACCTATAATATTAGGTTTCAAATTGACGCAACATGCGTTGGGTCAGTGGCGTGGTGTTACAAGTGTTTTTACTTTTAGCGCGAATGAGCAGGCTGTGCTGTACGCTTCACGTTCGTGTCTTCGCGCGCGATTCGCTTTCTATCTAGTGTTGGAATGCCAGCCTGGTCATCTATTCAATAAAAAAAATCGGCTCGTCTATGGTTGACGCCTTGACGCTTTTAGGGCTGATGAATTTTCATAAAATTTTATCCGATTTTACATTTATTTCGTCTTATTTATGTGATGTAATTCAATTTCAAATTATTTAGTCTAAATATACAAATGTTTTGCTTTGTAGCCATTTTCACGATCGTAGTTTGATTAGTTGTATAGCTATTATGCGTCTTTTTATCGTTTTGCATGGTGCGTGAAAGAAATGTCAGAAAATAGTGGATAAATACGTAATTTGTAGCTGTTTTTTGACAATGTGATGTCTATCGCGGGTAAACATAATTTATTTCGTGTCCAGTGAATAGACGATCAATTCCGCTGTAATGAAACGAACAAAAGTGTTGTCGGTTTAGTATTTGACAGCCGGCAGGCCGTCGTGTGACTTACGATCGGCGCCCCATAAAAATGAACAGTCGCAGTAGTGTAAATGAAACGAATTTGGTGAATTTCTCAACGGATCTGCCTACACTGAATCAATTGGACGCAAAAGACGGGTTGCTGAGTTTCCCGTTTGATCACATTTACGCGTGCCACTCGGAGAGTTCCGAACACAGACAGACATTGCAACTTGATAAAGAGGTGGAGATATCGACGCAGTGTGCAGTTGCCGAGGAGAAGGAGGTGGTGGTTAGCACGAGTCCCGACATCACCCAGCTCTCGGAGCGGCTCGCTATTGCCGAAAATCAGAACAAGAAGCTCAAAGATCTCCTCATCTATCACCTTGACTTAATTCAGCAACAGAATGAACAAATGACCAAAAGAGACAAGTTATTTATAAATCTGAAACAGGAAAATGAGACAGTAAGTTGCTCTTGTGCTTCCTAGTTGGTAAAATGTTTTGCTAATTTGTATTTCGGACCTTTGCTTTTGCGAAATTGTGCAGTTTTAACTAAGATATTCCTAATTATAGAACTACAACTGTTTTTTTCTAAGCCATTGTCCATACCAGATTAGTGTGAATTTAGGCACAAGACCTTCTTGTTCTTATCTTAATATATAAAACAAAGTTGAGTTTGTTCGAACACTTATAACTCAAGACGGCTTGGCCGATTTTCATGCTTTTTTATTTTTTATATTTGTCTCAGTCCCAAATAGCAGAATAACTATTAAAACATTGGAGAATTGATGAAAAAATAAAATAAAAGAAAAAACAATTTCCCATACAAATTGTTCATGGGTTTCGTAACTGTCAAACATTTGTAAGTGTAGGGTAGGTGTTAGGTAGGTGTAGGATAGGTGTAGGGTAGGTGTAGGGTAGGATTAGAGTAGGGTAGAGGTGAAAAATGGCAGTAAAACGTCTGCCAGGTCAGGTAGTATTATAATATACGAGTATGATAATTCTTGCATTGTGTAATATATGATATTAACTATATGTACCCATGCATGCACATACAAGAATAATGTCATTAACAATGGTTTGACGTTTGATATATTTAATATAATAATATATTATTGATATATTTATGCAAGATTCTAATATATATTTTTAAAATATTTTAGTTATGATAGATATCAAACTTTTTGTTAAGACTAAAGAAAGGTAAATTGGAGTTGACATTCATTCTACTACTTTTCGAAATACAATACATACTATGTTGAGATTGTAATACTGTTCACTTTATGTATATGAATTATTATCCAAGAAATGCTGCAATCACTGACAATACAAACTGTAACTGTGTTTTACATACTTTGTAAAATATGCAATTAATGCATCCATAAGGTTACAATTTGATGCTCTAATATTAGGATTAACATCTCCTGTCTCTTTTAAATTTTTAAACGGTGAAAAGGACAGATAAACTAAGGATTAGAGTGTGACAGTGAGAGTTAGCCCCAATAGTAAATTCATTTAGACAAAAGTTCAGAGGTTCTTCAACAACTTGCTTAATTATTCGCTTGCCCTTATCCCATCATCAGTATATTTTCTTCTTCCATTCATCCCTATCAGCCGTCATTTCAACACTCACATCCTTCCTGAACATATCATCTTTTACTCAATCCATCCATCTTTTCTTTGGTCGTCCTCTCCCAACATATCCATCCACATTCAAATTCAATACCTTTTTCCCTATGTAACATTAATTTCTCCACATTACGTGCTCATACCAGGTAAGGCGATTTCCTCTCATTTTATCTATCACTGGCGCAACTTTCCAACTTCCACTTATATATTCATTCCTAATCTTGTTCATTCTTGTTACTCTACACATCCATCTTAGCATTCTCATTTCACTAGCATATGAAGTTGTCTTTCATCCATCCATCCCTTTGATGGCCCAACACTCGGATCCATACATGACGACAGGTCTTATAATTGTCAACAACTTGCTTAAAGACCAAGAATTTTAATTCTACTACAAAAACAAACAAATAATTAGAAATCAGCCTTAAAGGTGAAAGTTTAACCAATTTTGACATTTGAAGTTTTGACAGCTCTTCACAGCAGGAGTATCTTAGGCTATCAGAAGTTATAAGGCTGACTCCATTTTATTTATTTATTTATTCATATCCCCGTTCATGTCAGATTTCCTGCCAGTATACTTACAATCTAGCTTTACTACAAGTCAGTGAGCTCTGTCTGATTTTAGCATGACTATGTAATAGATACCTACTGTAGTTGTGTTTTAATATTATTATTTATGTATTCAAATTAAGATAAAAGCTTGTTTAACTAAATAAATTGCATAAAATTGTCTATGTTAGTCCTCCTTTTTGCACTAGTGGTACTAAAGCTATCTTTATAATAACACTTTTCTAATAATACTTATCTTATAAAACATTTGCTTACAATATGCCAATGCTGCAGTTATAGAATACTACAATTTATATCCAGTGACTGCAGCATATAGTATAGGCATGCATTGTCAGCCTGCTAGCTCAGCTTAGAGACCACTATCTGTAATAATAACAGAAGCCAATAAAGAACAAATAAAGGTCTGCTGTAAGACATTTCTTTAGACATTTTTTTATTATTATTATTATTATTATTTTTATGCTTATGCAGTGCCTGTTGTGTCGTTTTTCTATGTGATCATTTTCTGTTAACTTTATTACAATAACTTTACAACAATAAATTGCAGGATAACTGCTTGCCTAGACATTTAGTATGTAATTTTAGTTTCTATCTGAGTAATGTTTATATGATTGACAAAAGCCGCTCAGTCTGTGTTGCTTCTCTAGCATCTCGCTTGCCTACTATTTTGTGCAATGGCGAATTATTTGAGTAATATTATCTTCTTGCATCACCATTGACTATAATAATAGGACTTTGTTATATTATTCCATCAAGTTTTCCCCACAGTAAACATAGAAAGCATCTTCATGAAAAAGTCTTTGACATTTTAACTTTAAAAAAAAGCAACTTTGTTCCTACATAGACACATCTTCTGAAACAATTAAAGAGTTCCTTGAACATGATCAATTGTCTCCTAGAAAGAGAATTGTTAGATATAATTACACTCACCGGCACATCTAACCGCCCACCCTTGTTTCGGGTTAATTTTAAACTACACTTATTGTTATACATTACAATTGTTATATTGATAATTTTACGATAAATTAAACACACTTAAATAAACGTTAAATTAACTACTTTTTAACTAACATCAGCTGTAACTAATAGAATTATAAAGAATCACGAGTATTCCCTGAAATGAAGGGTGGGCGGTTAGATGTGCCGGTGAGTATATATACTTAAGTATATAAATTTTTCATTTGTCATCTTAAGTTGTTCAGTTGCACAGACCAATTTATTTTAAGTTAACAAATTATGTTTTAAAGTGAGGGTTAAAAAGATGTTTGTTGGAAGCAAAGTACCAAAGAAGTATTCGGATATTCTTTACCTAGTATGGCTGCCTACAAGATGGTTCTGTAGACTAGTTCGTAGTATACTTGCCTATAAGACAGGCTCGTGGGTTCGAATCCCGCCCAGATTAAACATTGCACTTGTGTTGGCCTTGTGAATGGATATTGTATTTATCTATTTATGTATGTATAAGTATACCAGCTGTCTGGTATCCATAGTACATATTTATATTTTATTTTCAAGCTTTTTTTAACTTTCATGTGTATGTTTGATTGGGTTAATATTGCAACTCAATTTTAAACTTCTTCCTCCTGATTAACGATTTAAAAATTTCGCTTGCTTGTTCATTTCCGATGCCAATACACGATAAAATGATAAAAAATACCTGATGATGGAGCCAAAATTGTCTCCTCATGAAGGAGCTCTTCAACAATTAGTAGCAAGAACTCAAAATTTTGCATATACATTAAATTTTGATAGCTAAACATAATCATTAATATAAAACTGATGCTGCATTGTCTCCTCATCAGGGAACTCCTCAACAGTTTGTAGCCTAGACTCGAAACTCTGCACATACATTTAATTTTGATTGCTTAACATTACCTTCATCATTAACAGATTTTCAACCTGGATTGTCTCGTAAGGGAACTCCTCAAAGGTTAGGTGCAAGGACATGAAAATTTGCATTTAGGGTAGTCTACTCACAAGGTTACTCGTCAGCGGCAAGAAGCTTGTGTTAAAAATATGTTGGGGTAGCTAGGCTTCAACACACGTTTCTATATTTTCAAGAATTTTAATTAGTTATTGAGTGTTTTGTCTCTTAATCTTAAGTAATTCAAAAGGGAAGTTGCGAGTCATTCCCAACACAAGTATCTTTGATTACTTACTGGGAAGTCTCGGCCACAAATATGTAACCACATTTTTTTTCAAATGATTGTTAATTAAATCTTTATTTTATGCGGGAGCGTGTAGCGCCTAATTAAAGATACAAACCCTTCTAATCCAGTACTAACACCTCTTAACTCAATCAACACTACAATAATCATAATGTAACATAGAGGTAAAAGTAATCACGTCCAAAACTGCATAGGTAATTTAAATAATAAAATATATTTAAATATATTTAAATAATAAAATATACGTACAAAATTCACACAGTTTATATAAAGTAAAGGAGATTAGATCGCCTTAGCTGCGCAGCGAACGCTGAAATATTAACATTCGTTTGAGAAACTGTAGAAGTAAATATAGTCACAATATAGAAATACTTTTGTATTTTTAGGTAGGTAACTATATATATATTGTTATGCTTATAATATGTTAAATAGGGGTCGTACGTAAATTACGTGTATACACGAGTAACACTCGCAAAACTCTCAAAATTTTAACCCTCTAGCGACTTAAAACCCTCACAATGAAGAAGAGGACCCTCTCATACCATATAATTATCTACTTTATATCAAGATGTATCGCTTGGCTGGGATCCCCCTCGATTCTATTACGTAACGGAGGGCTTGTAAAGAATTTGGGTCCAACATTTTTAAATTAAAGATTTTAAAACTTGACCATGTCACACAAGTTTAGCTATTCTAAAATGGTGACGTAACGGAATCCTTGTGTCTTCCCTTCCCTCAACATGCCAGAACCGTAACTCCTTACCTGTTACAGAAATTGTTTTAAGTAGTTCACATTCGATCCCTTATTGGTGCTCTAGAAAAATCGAAACCTAACAAATACTTTAAAAAAGATTACTCAGATTGTAAAGACGCGCATCTTGTCCCTTCAGGATGCTTCGCATACATTGTATGTGATGGAATAGATTAGAATATATTTTCGTGTAGTCGGGTAAAGTATAACAATATGATATGACTAAAGACTGTCAACTACTCTACCACTCACTTTCAGAGTAAGTTTGGTTCGGTTAGGCCGCATCAACCGTGTCTGACACCCAGCTAACAGATTAATATAAGCAAGTTTATCTAATAAGGCATCATTCAGTAACTTCTAGTTGCCTAACAATGGTAATATGAATATTATATTTTCTAGCCGTCCTCCCGCAATTTTCTTTACTCACGTGGAATTAGATTTACTTGTTCATGGATTTCGTCTATTTTAACTTTCCATCCATCAAACAGCTTAAACGAGGTCCCTGGACGCTGTAAAAAGTGGTTTTGGCTTTTGTACCACTTTGCAAAAACAGCGGTACAAAAAAAAGATTGATTCCCTTTGTGGTAGCGAAAAGTTATATACATGTATATGCATGGGCGATATTTGACACATTTAACACTTTCAAAAGTCGATTTAAATGGATGCTTGCGTGAATTAATTAAAAGTGCGAAATTGTCTAAACAAGGTAGAATAAACGAACCATGAGGGTAAGAACCCCAAACATTGATGATAACAAATTTTAATAATTACTTAAAATTAAGGCGTGTTTCCTTTGAGTATAATTTGTATCTTCAATATTAAGGGCACTTTCCCTTCAGTTACGGTGCGTTTATTCCAGTTTGTATGTTTTTACGTGTATTGAAGTAGAGTTGGGTTCAATTTAGCCAATGTAATAATACTTTACATACATTTAGCAATGTTGAGTTTCTAGCTTGGCGATTATATACCTACTTATAGAAAGCAACAGTATGTGAAGGACCGTTTTTAACTATGCGTGATTTACTGTTACAGCTTAAATCTAGACTGACTCGTATGGACAGAAGAGTGACTATAAGTCAACGACAAAGTGTAAACCCTTCGTCGGTAGTTCATGTGCCGAAAACACCTGTGACGTCCACTGTGGTCAAGAGTGAGCCTGGGCAGGTAAGCCTAAATTACTATGTTTTAGCGACAACATTCTAGAAAACAGAGGTTTTACTTGAAGAAAAAATAAACAATATATTTGAATATTTAATTATTTATACTATAAGCCTTGTCACCTTAAAGTGTCACTGGGTGATGAGCTAAGCCATGTCCATAAAACAACGATATTACTTCAATATTTACTACTATATTTATACTGGTATCGTACAAGGAAGATGTTCTCTTCTATCGTAACTAGTTACGAACTTCTGGGTCAGTATCTAGTAAATAAAAAAATCTTTTGGTTAGTAACTGGTATCGTACAAAGAATATTTTTTCTTCTATCGTAACTAGTTACGAACCTCCGGTTTCGTACGCGGCCGGAGGGATATTTTCGACCAAATACTTTTATTAAATTAAACTACGGCATATCGGTGGTGTAGTAGCTAGGGCCGCTGTCTTCCGTCCGGGAGACGCGGGTTCGATCCCCACCACGTACCAATGTGTTTTCAAATTTCGAATTCATATTCGTACGTTTATTCGACACTCTTAGGGCTCGTTCCCGTGTTATATTTCCTGCCCACGCCACCAAACTAATTTAAATGAGATTTAGTAGAATAAACGTCTTTAATATGTCGTGAGTGTCAGGATGGCGGGTTGACGTAGGAATTTTAAATCGTGAACTAGTTGTCAATTCAGTACTTATTAGGTACTATCTAGTACCTTTGTTTAAAATTTAGGTACCTTCGTGTCTCCTGATTTATACCGTAAATTATGTTACCCGCCATTCTGATATCAGAATGGCGGGTTGGGTAGTATTTTGGACAGTAGCATACCAAATAACTGGGTTGTTTATATTCAATAATTCAGTACCTAATGGGTACCTACATATACTTGAGTTTCAACTTTGTAGATATAACCGTTACAAAGTTACGTATATTACGATTATTTTTCATAAATGAATGGAGAAATCGTTTTATTTGCTTTATAATAAATACTTCAGTTCAATGTTACTAATTTGTAGTGTTTGTTATTATTTTTTAACACAAGGTTTCAGTATACATAATTAAAAATAGAATAATTAAGTCCATTATTATAAATTAGATTAAAACATAGGTACCTATAATTTTATTACATGGAATAATGAATATAAATGTTATTAGTGTTATTAATATATTGTTACTGGTCGTGGCAAAAACCTTTACATTCCAGGCCGTTAAAAAACAATTTATTTATAAATCTTTTTCTGACTACCCTGACGGATAAAGCAAATAAAACTATTTTCCATTCATTTATGAATAATAATCGTAATATACGTAACTTTGTAACGGTTATATCTACAAAGTTGAAACTCAAGTATATGTAGGTACCCATTAGGTACTGAATTATTGAATATAAACGACCCAGTTATTTGGTATGCTACTGTCCAAAATCAGAATGGCGGGTAACATAATTTACGGTATAAATCAGGAGACACGAAGGTACCTAAATTTTAAACAAAGGTACTAGATAGTACCTTATAAGTACTGAATTGACGACTAGTTCCCGATTTAAAATTCCTACGTCAACCCGCCATCCTGACACTCACAATATGTCGGTTTAAAAAAATTGTCGTATGAAGATTTCAGAGAAATAAAATTTGTGGCGTGGCTAGGCAGTATGCTTTGTAAACTGCAAGAAACGAGATATATATGTACCAATTTATTCTTAAACAAATGTTTGATTGTTGTCTGCACAACTACTATGATAATTTTTATCAAAATCATTACATTATATTTAATATTTAAAGAAAAACAATAGGGGATCGGACTGTTCACCATATTTTATGAATTATTTTTAGAATATAAAATAGTAGCAGACGATTCGCGAAGAAAAAAACAGATTCGGTTGAAAAACAAATTTACAGTGATTTTTTAAAGTGTCAATATGTCTGTCTCTTTCAAAAACGATTCTTTGTATGGAGATTATATTATGGCGTTACTAACAAATGACGTCACAAGTGGGTATGTGCCTCTCTGTCTAATCTTGAATTTCAAACCTTTATAACTCGGTCAGCAAAAATTCTTTTAGTGTTCGATAGTAGGAATTAAGAAGTTTGGATTTATAAAATAAAAAAAGTAGTCCGATCTCCTATTGCAATGACTTACTAACGAAGCGCCTGTAGAATTTTGCCCAAAAATAATCGTTATTTTACTAAAACATATTATTATGAAAAAGTTTTCAGGTACGCATAACCTTTGACCAAACAGTAAATGCGACGAAACGGTTAAATAGCTGCTGTCAACTACCATGTCTAAAATCCAGCCGTATTTTCAGAACATAATGTGCGAAATCTTTACTTTGAACCCTAAAACAAAAGCTTTACGGTTATTTTTTGGAAAAATTCTACAGGCGCTTAGCGCCGGTCCGGCTTGCAACCGTCAACACCTCCATAGAGCTTCATAGAGCTTCCGGCGCAAACCGTGAATGTGGGAACGAGCCCTTACGGTGAAAGAAAACATCGTGATGAAACCTGCACAGTCCTGCGAAGAAATTCAATGGTTGTGTGTGAAGTCGACCAACCCACACTGGGCCAGCGTGGTCGACTAAGGCCTAATCACCCTAATTCAGGGCAGGCTTGAGCCCCTCGTTGAGGACGATATGAGCTGTCGTTGAAACTACGGCTTTTAGGCAAAGTTGTTTTATTTGCTATTCATTGTTTTTAAACTATCTAAAAACAACAACATAAGTGTTTAAGAGGGAAGAATAGCTTCGCGATCCTAACGAAATAGGTATTTAGGAAAACATTTGCTATCGCTCGTACGCTCATGCCCCAATCCAATCGTGCGATAGAGAGCGTTGCAGCTCGCGACTGACAATAGGTACTTTTCTTGATGAAATTACCATTTCTCTAACTAAACAACAAATCACTTTGATTTTGATGTCGACCGTTTTAGCACAATATATTCTAGGTTTATGGGCTTTGCTTTTAAAAAAAATACGTTGTTTTTGTTCAACAAACGGCTTAATTCGACACAGTTTCAATCACAAAAATTACGTTACTTAAGGTGCCTATAAGTTTAATATTATAGCAAATTTTGAAAAAAGGTAAAGCTATAAACCTAGTCATTCATTGTGTCAATAGCATACTAAAAAATCATGGAGATCGGAAAATATTTAGAAGTGGAAAAACGTTTTCTCTGTTTGTGTGAACGAGCACGTACTATTCTTCCCTCTTAAGGCCCGGTTTCCACCAAAGCGGAGAGGAGAGGAGATGTGTCGAGCTGAGCTGTGAAGCTGGCTGGCTATTTCCACCAAAGCGGAGTGGAGATGTGAGCTGTGCGTCCGTAGCGGCGAAGCGCGGGCATTAGCGGGGCGGGGGAGTGGGAGCGCGGGCGCCGTCGCGAGGCCTCGCACGCCGCTCGCCGCCCGGCCACACACATCTTCGCACAGCCGCGTTCGCCTCGCTTGCTATAGAGAAATTAGACATCTCCTCTCCGCTCCGCTCGATCCATTTCCACAGAAGCTAAGCGGAGAGGAGATGTGGAAATAACGAAATCTGATTGGTTATTCAAACACATCTCTCCGCTCAGCTTTGGTGAAAACCGGGCCTAAGGCTAGTTTCATTATCTAAAAGATGGGCAGCTATAGGAATTTTCGAGTTTTATTAATGTTGTCACTGTAAAAGCCCAAACTGTGATAAATATTACGTTAATCCGAGTCTTAGTGGAAAAAGACCAAGGCTTATCGTGTGGATCAGGCACCTGATTCCACAATAAAAAAGAACTTTTAGTACAATTACCCATTTACTACTTACTAATGCGGCTCAGGGACAGACTTTCAGATAGCGCTATTTTTTATAACGTTATAGACCTAAACAGGTCATAACGTTTTGAAAAGTCATAACGTTTTCCAAGTTAACCTTATTTACGACGTCTCATAAACGCTATATCAAATAACGCTTTGCACAGTACGAACGATATAAATAACGTTATAATCCTGATCATAGACTTATAATAGACTGGCGTATAGACCAACAAAGCGTTGAGGGAGAAGAAAATCTCTTACGGAGATATAGAAAAATAGGAAAGGAAAGCGAATCTATTGGAACTATGACCGTTTTTGGTTGATAGGTCGTCACAAGTCGACACGCATGGAAAAAGCTCCTCAGTATTTTGTATTTTTTGCGTAAATTGAGGTTTATTTTTAGTAATTACGATTGTATTCAACAATGGTTACATGTTCTGTGAGTGACTGTGGTGTGGTGTTAATCATAGAAATAATCCTAAAAATTGTACATTTCACAGGCACGTCGTCACTGCAATGATGCGTTTATTTTTGGTTAAAACTTGTCTTTTTTTCTGTCAATAATATAAAATGTCAATCCTTTTGTGTATTTTATTATTTTGTTTATATAAAGTTCTGTTTATTGATAATTTTGTGTATTTTGGTGAACAAATTTTTCATCATTAGGTTTTAGGCTACTATTATATTGGCTACTATTATATTATATTAGTTTTAGGCTACTAGCCAACGCACACATTGACAAGTCTAAATTTGGCACGCGTTATCGGGCTGTCAGGTTGTCTATACACCAGTATATTATAAGTCTATGATCCTGATCACACGTAGGGTTGCCAATAGTTGCCATACGTCAGGATTTTTTGGTCCCTGTCTGGATTCCGGCCAGACTTGGAAAGTGTCAGGATTTTTAAATTTTAGAGTAAAACAAATCATAGAAATTTAATTTTTTTATGCCATCGACCAAATATCATTTCGGTAAACCGTTGGAGCGATTCAACGTTTGTCGAGTTAAAATTTGTCGAAATAAAATCTTTCGATAAATTGTTCGGTCGGTCAAAACGTTCTTCGGAAAAATTTTATCGATACAATGTTACTTCGCTAAAAATACTGCCGATAGAAATATGTATCGACCTATCTTTTAGTCGACTAATGGTGCATCAAACATCTGTCATTCGAAATAAAGTTTCGGACTCGAATGGACTGGCAACAGCCATGGTGGCATAACGCTTTGTTTTTTCGTTTTTATTTCGATAGTGATATTTTGATATCGTTATTGTGGTTTGAGGCATATTGTTAACGTTTAAACAAAACGAAATGCACATAACGTTTTACAACACTTTATAGCGCTATTTTTCGTAACGCTATGAAGCCCTGCACGAGATTGCGCTTAATGGTCCTAAATGTTTAAATTTTCCTTTAAGCGTGCATAATAAATTTACCTAGATGAATGAACTCAGGTGAATCAAGTAAACTCAGGCAAATTGAAACCAGCATAGCGATTACAATTTGAAACTGTGATCTAAAATTGTATGCTACAAAACCACAGTTGAGCAGTGAATTGTATAAATGTAGTAACAGAATGTGTTAATTGTAAATATTTTGTATTTCCAGATAATGCTAAATAGTTTCACGGAGCTATTGTTGCCAGATAATAGAGCAAATTCATTCCTCTTTGACGGTGATCTTGACAAATCAAAACCATTTGGTCAGGACTCGTTTGAGATACCTCGGCCGTCGGAATCAGGTACTGTTCTTTCAATTTCAGCATGTGGAATAACTTCGACCATAATGACCCTTAAATATTAATTAAATTAATTATAGTATAATAAATAAATTAGGTTACTTTTTGCAAACTCGGGATAATGGTACATTACGATACGAGGATTTATTGTTTTTCAAAGTATATTCCCTCGCAATTAATGCATTTTTGCATTCGCTGAAGCCACTGTACAAAGCAGTTGGACCAGTCTTCCTTAGGGACCTCTTCAATGGCTTCATGGAACGCATTCACCGCCGATTCAGGGCTCGTAAAACATGTGTCTCTAAGTTTTCCTTTAATTTTTGGAAACAATAAGAAGTCGCAGGGTGCGAGGTCCGCGCTGTAAGGCGGACGCGTCATCAGTTCTACATTTGAAGCCTTCAAATAGACTTTTGTTACCTTAGCGGAATGTGAGGATGCGTTATCGTGGTGAAGGTGGACATTGCTTCGAGGACGAATTTCGCGAAATTTTTCTAAAACTCTGGGCAAGCAAGTGTTGACGTACCTATCTGCAGTCACTGTCCTTTATCTTCAAGCGATACTGTAGTGTAATGTCCTGATTTGCTGAAAAAAGAAGCAACCATATTTGTACCATTGCTTTTCTTAACTTTCGTTGGCAAATCTTCAAAAGGAAAGACTTACTCTGCTGACTGGCTTTTTCTTTCGAGTTCTAAGCAGTACTGCTACCTTGCCATGCGTTCCGAGACACGCTGAAATCGATTTAAGTACCCGTAATCGCGTTCCGAATCACTGTCAGCCATACATTTGTTTGCTTTTCTGATCGCTGACAGCGCTGAAAGTCTGATTCGGATTGCGCCTTAAGTTTCGTCACCTGTCACGATATTATAGACAGCCAGTGACTGTCCTCCGTTAAACTTTTTTATCATTTTACGGCACCACTGGACACGCAGTCGTTTCTGGTCCTCCGTTAAGTCATGCGGTATTTATCGAGTGCATAGCTTCCGAACCTTCAGATGCACATGTAAAATATTTTCTCATCCCAATACTTAACAAAGCACGAATTTGCTGGCAAGTATTTTTTTTTGTCAGTTTCAATATGTTGTCGTACGGTGTCAATATTAGAGTCTGTAACCGCAGTCGCTGGCTGACATTCACGTACCTCGTCATGGAGATGATCACGTCCACGTCTAAATTCTCCAAACTACGAATACACAGAGCTGCGACATGGTGCTTTATCACCAAATTCCAATTGAAGTCTCCACTTAAGCAACAACGAAAATCATAAAACATCATTGAACGAAAATGTTCACTAAATTCATTTTGTTAGCTAGGCGACACACAATTTTCGAAAGGATGTCACAGTGAAAAAACAAATGACAGTCTCGCAAATGAAAAAGTAACATGTTCCCAAAGAGTTCCATTTTAGAATTCCATAATTGTTTTTTTATTCTTTTATTGTGGCCAGATACAAAGACTTTCAGTATGCCCCACGTATAATGTCACGAGTTTATTATTATAACCTAAAATCCGTGTGTTGTACGACGTTTATCAATACAGAGAAAACAGGTAGGTACTAAATAAATAAAATAAAATTGTTAAGAAAGGTGATACAAAAGCTAAGATTTACAGGCAAATTGTTCATGTAAAAGGTAAAAACTAACCTTTACGCGCGCAGTTTTAGTTGCTGTATTATTCACATTCATCATTAAATACCAACACTTGATCACTTATAATTCAGTACCTGGTTGACCGAGCTTAGCTCGTTTATTTTTTTTGTAAGACACCTACGCATTTAGATAAACTCTACTTACTTCATACGTCCAGAAGAAAGCACACGCGGTTAGACATAGTAGGTAGCACTTTATACGAGTAGCATTGACTTATGAGCTATTCAATGAGCTATAGATCAGCTATCCTTTTCGTTTTTATGGTCCTTTTTCTATTGGCTTGGTGCTGTTGCCACAGTCATCTTATATCTTATACTTTAAACGAGCAAGATAAGAATAATAAGAATCTCGGAAACGACTGCAACGATTTCGATGAAGTTTTAGTTTCGGGAAATTTAGTTTCGGGAGCGATAAATCGGTTTAGCTAGGTTTAATTTTTAGAAAAAAGATTTCCCCGTATTTATAGGCTTAAAAAAATTTACACGCGAGGTCAATGAAGTAGAAAGGTAATTTTGGCTCAGTCGGGACACCGCGAGTTTGCAGTTCGAATCTCGACAGATATATTTTTTATTTCTTTGTTCTTTTTTCGTTTGTTTCTTTTTTATTTGTTCTTTTCTTTTTTCATTTAGTTATTTAAATACAAAAATGAAAGAACTTTAAATTTCTGATAAATTTTTGCGTGGTCTGAAAGTTTTCCATCAGATAGCCTGAGTAAAACGAGGAAACGAATATGTATTATAAAATAATAAATTAGGATCGGACTTTGGGTAGGATTCAGAAAGGATTATAATAGGAAAATAAATTATTCCCATACCAACCAACTTATTAGCAGTAGTTCCAATTTTGGCCATTTCACAGATACAGTGGTAAACGCGGCGCTAGTAGTAATATAAAATTGCATTTATTGAGGTTGCCTAGATAAAATAGAATTTCCCATTTCTTTTTTTCTAAATATCTACAAAATACTTTTTTAAATAAACATTTCGTTACTATGTGAGTTGGGAGAACTTTCGCTCTAAGGAAAAACAGAAATTACGAAGAATATTTTTGTCATATTTTTTATTTAAAAACTAAATGAAAAATAAAAGAACAATTAAAAAGTAACAACGACAACGGTAAATAATATTTAAAACAACTTAAAAAAAGAAAACTGCAGGATTCGACCTCAAGACCTTAGTCTTCTAAAACACGCGGTCTCCCAACTGAGCCAATGTTACGTTATCGGAGTCGGTGAAATTTCCTATCTCTTCTAACAATATTCCGTAGCTATTTTTTAAAGCCTGAAAACACGGAGAAAACCCTTTTCACTAAGAATGAAACCTAGCTAGATCGATTTATCGCCCCCGAGACCCCCTATATACCATCCCCTATATATGATTTTTTTATGCTGTAGTAACAAAGAAGAACCTATTCTTACATTATAATTACTTTTTTTACATTTAAATACTTTTTCGGGGCATTATGGCCGACGTTATAAAGTGGATACTTAATAATAATAAGATAAATTCAAATGTGATTCACTTGGCTTAGGCCCGTGAATTACATAAAATACCAGCTCTTTAGTTAGATGCTGAGATGTCAAGGACATAAAAACAATAATAATAAATATGCATCTCCCACACGGCCATCTGATCCCAAACTAAGCAATGCATGTACTATGGGTATCAGATAGCTGATATACATGCATAAATAGATAATAATGCATATTTATATAGATAAACAACATCCAGACACAAGGCAAACACAAGTAAGTGCTCATCTCATCACGAGTTTGCCCTGGGCGGGATTCGAACCCGCGACCCTGTGCTTCGAAGGCAGGCATACTACCAACTAGGCTACGGAACCGTTAATAATAACAATATTTAATTTATGTGACCATAATTTTTACTACGTTTAAAGCTACTAAATAACACCATAAGTTATTTTTAGTACAGATGAGATCCAAAGCTTGTATGGAATTTGATCGATGTTTTTGACATGAATATGCAGTTAACTGTTAATAATATTGCAGATGTAACGAACTATTTATCACCTGACTTAGGCGTTGCGTCGATTTTAGATAGTAATATTAACTGTGAAGACTTCACGATGATTGAAAGTAAGCCGTCGTTCGCGAAGAAAGAAATGAAGACTGAAACTCGTGAAGCTTTGTATACTGTAACATCCAATAGGTAAATATTTTTTTATTGCTTATTGAAGATGTCTTGGATTTATTTTAGATTTATATTTAAGTAAATTTTTATTTACATTTTCATTTTCATGTGTACTAATTTATGATTTTAGTGGAAATCCTGTGATCCAAAGAATACAAAGGAGTCGAAGAAAAACTTCTACGTCATTGGGCAGTTTAAGTCGAATGTCAAAAAGTACAGCGTCTAAAACTGATGTATCTGAAAGTAATAAAGCGTTTGAAGACAAAAGCTATGATCGGACATTTAATGTCAATAAGAAATCTAAAATGATCAATACATATGGGAAATCTAAAAGCAGCACGAGTACTTTGAAACGTACAAGTCAGTTCACTGGATCGCTGTCGGACAGACTGCGCCTGATAGATACCACGCCCACCGGCGAAGACCCCTACCAGCTGGGCGAGGCCGACATGAGGGAGCAGTCGCCCATCCCCAAGCTCATGCTGCAGAAAACCAACCATGGCAGGATGAAAATATGTACCGACACCAACTCCACTACCACGACCACGTCTTCGCGGCGCAGTTACAGCTCCATTAAGGAAACAAATACCAAAGCACACACTAAAATAAAATTGGATAAATATAATCTGCCGAACCCTTACAGGCACCCCACTGAACTGCAAGCGGAACTCCAATCGGAACTCCAAGCAGACTCACCGAAAACTGCTATGGTCGAAGACCCCGACTTAGATCTGATAAAAACAGAGCCTGAAATAGATTGGCGATTGTATAATCCCAACAAACCGGGCAACGAGACAAGTTTGTGTGACTTCTCTTATGGTGAAACTCCAAATAATTTGGCCAGTTCAATTCTAGACTCAGTTGAATTTCAAGATTTATTCTCTTCTGATGGTCCACTGAACTTGGACAATTTGAATACGGAGACAGAATTCGCCACGACCACGCCTGTTAAAAAATCCTCTGACAAGTCCAAAAAGCGAGGTGCACGCACATCTAGTCTAATAGGACAGAATTTTGCGGGTGTAAGTATTACTTGTTAAATTATCCTACGTCGCATGCTTTGCGAAAGTTTTATATCAAGCGACGTATTTGCATATTGCGCTAGCGATATATTAAGAAATGAACTTTTTATCTCCGTAACCAAGCGTTCAGCTCTCATTACGAGGTTCGAATCCCGCCGAGGAGACGACTCATAGATCAAAAGATTGTTCTCAGTTTAGTTAGGACTCACGATATGAGGATGATGATCTATTATTGAACGTTTAAATTATTTATAACTGATGGTTTAACGATAACCATTTTATTGTGATTTAAATTCTAGTCTATTACATATTTCCATGGTGTTTTAGGAGGAGCCTGTGGAAGTTAAAAAGAGCACCGACACCAAGCGTGGCAGGAAACGAGCTTTATCCACCACTGGACTCCCGAAGAAAAAACGTGAAAATGCTCGGAAATCAGGAGCGAAACCCAAACCTAAAAGAACAAGAGGAAAAGGTAATTTACAAAATCGCGCAAAATGGCCGTTTGCAATATTTTGTTATGATTTATTAGTATTAATTTTTTATTTTTACGTAATTATACTATGATTGTGAATTAACCAACAACAAAATAATTTGTAAAAGTATGAAAAGTTCCCACGTTCAAGTTCAAAACATAGAGACAACTAATTCCATAATTTTTAAAAGTTTCTTATTTCGCGGCTGCGGCAGTAATGCTTTTATAGCGTTTAAGTTAGTGTCATATTAGACAATACTAAGGAAAATCCGGTAAATTCAGTCATTTAGTTTGGATAATACCACTACGAGTAATAGGGAATATGCACTTTTTTTTTAAATTTATTAATCGAAATATTTCAAGTTCCAGATAAACACATAAAAATATTTTTTCAAATATCTTGCTCAGAAACAAAGTTATAAGGCTTCAAAGTTGATGGTTAGACAGCGAGGTCCGACATGACCATTGACGTCATTGGTGACGCGGGCCATACATCCGTCATAGAAAAATTTGTTTTCGTTGATGATGAAAAGAGGGACAGATATATTTGTTTAATAATGTTGTATCTAGTTTGTTATTCGATCAATTTCGATTCTGTTTTGACTATCAGTAGTCTATTTTTGTATATACTTTCAGATGAGCTATGAAAAAAAAAATTTTTTTTTAAATATATTCCCTATTGTCAATCATGTTTTCAGGTGCTTGCCGTGGTAAGAAATCTCCTGTGCCAGGAATGTTTACGAAGAGGCCATATCACACTTTGGTAGGCGATCCGGACCTTTCTTGGTATCTCGGCCTAGATCCCGACGTTAAGCCGGACGATGTTGATGCCCCTGGCGAAACTTTCGCGTCTACGGTCGAGGTAAGAAATATTTTTTTTTCTGTTTCATGGGTGTTTTTTTCTTCTGATGCAATGTTCAGATATGAAGAATCTTTTCTTTACGAGTACGTATGCAAGTGTAAAGTCCCTTTCAATAGAATCCGGCAATAATGTAAACAAACCAATTTAAACACGATTACTCCGTAATTACTTACATTTGAGTTTCAATCCTGATCATATTCACTTTTCAAGGAACCATACATTCTTCTTACAATCATTTCGCCTCCTAGTAACCTTTTTATGATAGTTATTTTATTAAAAATACTCGGACGACAAAACTTTTAATAATTTGTAAAACCGCCATATTATTTTTTTACTCATTAAAGTCTGGTTTGTCTTTGGAAAGTTAAATCGTGTTTAAATTATTTTGTTTACATTATTGCCGGATTCTATTGAAAGGGACCTTATGTATATTTGTTTTCTAGGTGCCACGATGGCGGGAAAAACCTTATACTAGTTGCTATACGATGGAAGGAACAGAAGATTTGGATGATAAAGTATTTGAAAAGCGACATCAAAAATTAGAAGCTGAAGAACGGCGACAACTACGGTGAGATAATTACTGAGCGCGATAGATATTTACTAATTAACTACCCCGTTACAAATTAAGAAAGAAACGCGTAGGCCCACTTGTGCTGTCACTTTGAATCTCGTTTTAGAATAGTACAGTAGAAGTTGTTTACCAATTTTGATTTATTTAGTTTTCTAGTTAATCAATATGATTCTGACGCATCGATCTGTAAACAAAAATAATGTTTTATAATTTGCATAATATATAGGTATATAAGCTCTTGATGATGATAGGTATTCAACCTTAGACCCACTGACCTTGATAGTAAAACTTTGGTCCCAACTTTGCGTTTTCGTGTTGATTTTAGTATTTAAATATCTATAAAAGTAAAAAATATTTTTTAACATAACACATTTTTAACGCACTATAGTAATTGCATCGTAAGAATGCCGTCCTGACAGCAGGCAGGAAATATGAAAACCAAATGGGTGCAAAAGAGACAGAAAAAAAAAGTACGTGTATGACAGCTGTCAGGACGGCATTCTTACGATGCGATAGGTATAAGAAGTATAAAATAATTTTGATTCTGATTTTTATTGCTGTAGTACTCTTGTAGGACTTAAAACGAAAAACGTGCTGTACATGGCATAGATATTCTAAGAAGTAGAGAATGAGGTGATGGCTGAAAAACAGCATAGCTGACGCTAACACATTTTCATTATCTTGCTTATTTTCGTGCCTGTCTGTACTTCTTATTGATACATACTATGTAATGACAATGAATTAATGTTTTCTTATTCAATAAGAAAAGTACCAGGGGATCTTTTGTCTAGAAAACATATAAAAATATTTATTATTAATATATTATTTGCAGTGCAAATAATTGTTGTTTTTCTTTTTGCTGATGGAAATTGATTAAGATGTCAAAGATGGATCACGCTCGCCTAGAAAATATCTATTAATTAATTTTTTTTATGAAAGGGCTAAGCTTGTAATTTTAGTGTATAGTCTTGGGAAACACGCTTGTTTTTTTTTTCATTCTTTAAAATCTATTTTTTACCCACGTGTTTCGTTTTAAGTCCTAAGAGATTATGTTGTGTCGTTGAAAAGTTCCCATTGTCATCTTCCGGCTCCATCGCGAGACTCTGGAAATCATGTATGACTAAATAAAAATATTGCCAAGACAAATCCAACGAACCCAACACGACGAGGTTGTTGTGTATGTATTTGAGAAGTTCCTAAGGCCATCTTCCGGCTCCATCATGAGACCCTGAACATCGCGTATGACTAAAGATCTTGTCAAGACAAATCCAACGAGCCTAAACACGACGAAGTTATGTTGTGTATTTGAGGGGTTCTTATGACCACCTTCCGGCTCCATCATGAGACCCTGAACATCACGTATGACTAAAGATCTTGTCAAGACAAATTTAACGAGCCTAAACACGACGAAATTATGTTGTATATTTGAGGGGTCCCTATGGCCACCTTCCGGCTCCATCATGACACCCTGAACATCACGTATGACTAAAGATCTTGTCAAGACAAAGACAAATCCAACGAGCCTAAACACGACGAGGTTATGCTGTATATTTGAGGGGACACCTTCCGGCTCCGACCAGCTCCATGATACCATAATATTACATTGTCATCGAGGTTACATAAGTGTACCAAATTTCAGCACAATCTAATGACGACAGCAAGTACTCCAAAAATGAGTTGCAAGACCGAACAAACAAACAGACAGACAAGAAAGCGAGTTAATAAAAACGTGATAACTAAGAATGGAAAAGATTTATAAGAAACCCGATTTTTTAGTGTGTCGTTAATCTTAGAATAATACTCAATTCACCTTTTTTTAGGGTTCCATAGTCCACAAGAAACCCTTATGGTTTCGCCATGTCCGTCGTCGTCTGTCTCTCCGCCCGCGGCTTAGCTAAGAGATTAGTATTAGAAGGCTGTAATTTGGCATGGATATACATATTTAATCATGCCGACAAAGCTGTAGAATAAAATCTTAAAAATAGTTATTTGTTAGGTAAGAGAGGAATGTTGATTTTTCCTCAGAGAACTTATATTGAATCCAGAGCATGCGAAGGAGTCTATAATAGAAGCACGAGCGAAGCGAGAGCGAGAAGCACTCAAATGCAGGCGAAACCCATACAATCTTTTGGTTTTTTGATCACTGCTGACGGCGCTGACAGTTTGATTCGGAATACACCCAATAAAAAAAAATGGCTCACGTCAATTATTTTACGCGCGGATATATGAAAACTTTTTTCCCGTGTAAGATAATGTTCGAAATTCAAACTAATTTTCCTTTCTAGACATGAGAATGGTTTGCTTGTCTAGAAATGAATAAGCGATTTTCGGACCTATTTTCAGGCATTAAAAGCCAACTTTCCGAGGTGGAGAGGTGAAAATATCTTTTTTAGGGTTTCTCTGGTACACGTAAAGTATTTTTTTTTATTGACTGCCCTATAGTGTGAGGTATCGTTGGATAGGTTTTAAAAAAATATTAGGGGTTTGTCAAAACCATTTTTCGATCCTAGTGTACGTTTGAGATATCATCAATCAGCCTATTGCAGTCGACTGCTGGACGTAGGCCTCCCCAAGGGTACGCCAAAGCGCACGGTCACCCGCTTTCCTCATCCAGCCTTTTTTTTTTTTGAGAAATATAATTTTCACCTCTCCACCTCGGAAAGTTGGCTTTTAATGCCTGAAAATAGGGCCGAAAATAGCTTATTCATTTCTAGACATGCAAACCATTCTCATATCTAGAGAGGAAAATTAGTTTGAATTTCGAACATTATCTTACACAGGAAAAAAGTTTTCATATATCCGCGCGTAAAATAATTGACGTGAGCCATTTTTTTTTATTGGGTGTATTCCGAATCAAACTGTCAGCGCCGTCAACAGCGATCAGAAAACCAAAAGATTGTATGGGTTTCGCCTGCCTATGGGTTTCGCCTGCCTTTGAGTGCGCTAAAATCGATTTAAGCGCGTCTCGGAACGCAGGGATAGGTTTTCATACAATTTTGGAACGCACCTTAAAAAATTATAACCTAAAAGTTTGTTTATTGTTTTAGTTGTTTATTTTTATCTTTTAACTAAAAATTTAAAAGTATTATGATGAAATACAGTAATTAAATCTCAACTTATAGAATTATATCGAAAATAAGAGAACTCTTGTACATTTTTAAGTACCAATATTTACTTAATAAGTAAATAGTTAATTATTTCCTTGCCGGAACAGGTGAAAAGTAATGTGTTGGGTTTGAGAGGAATCTAATTCTCTCCTCGAACCTTAGAATCCCTCGCGAGCTTCAGGAGTCTATTTTTAGAAACACTCGCTTCGCTCGTGCTTCTATTACAGACTCCTTCGCATGCTCTGGATTCAATATCAGTTCTGAGGAAAAATCAACATTCCTCTCTTACCCAACAAATAACTATTTTTAAAGTGCTCATTTTTGTTAGCGTCAAGTGTCCTCCCACCTACAAGCGAATCCGTTGTGTATGGAAATATGAAAAAAAAACATGGTAGTAATGTATATTATATCATGAATTTAAAAGGAAAACTATCAACATCAAGTTGGCTAATTTACAGGTTAACGAGTATTAGACCAACTTATAAAATTTACTTGTATTAGTAAGAAATTGGATACAAAATTTATCGTAGAAAATGACTGAGTCCCTGGTACCAGCGAAACCATTCTATTTAGAAATGTGAAAAAATCATGTTACATTGAATTTAAAATAATAATGATTAAAATCAAGTACCTAGGCAAAGTAGGCTAATTTAGTTAAATAGACCAACTTATAAAATGTACTTGTATTAGTAAAGTCGAAGTCAAAATAATTTATTTCATAAGTTATTACATCACTTAGATCCGTCATTACATTTTTTTGGGTGAGTTCACTAACACAATGGCGGAATCTGTGGAGAAGAGCTCACCGAAGAAGCTCACAGAAGTAAGAAATTCAGTACAAAATATATTGTAGAAAATTACTTTGATGAATCTTAACGTGTCTAAAACTTGTCTGAACATCATTCTTACCTAAGTTGTATTGGGCAACTACGGAACCCTACACTTTGCGTGGCCAGACACGTGCTTGACCGCTAATTTTTTATTAAACCCGATAGAATTTCTCAATTAATGCCCTTAACGTACGAGATAAAAATGCATATTCATAATGCGAGTGTGTACGAGGGCTGCTATTTATGTATCCGGAATAACAAAAAATAACAAACATCTATAACCAAATATACTTATATTGCTTTTCAAAATATTCCCCGTGATGATCGATGCATTTTTTCATACGTTGAAACAAACTTTCGTAGCATTTTTTCCATTCTGTATCGGGTATCTCCAAAACGTGCATTTTGAAAGCATCAACGGCTTCTTCCCGGGTCGAAAATCGGTGTCCACGTAATTTGTTCTTCACGCTTGAGCTCATCGCACACTTTTTGAGTTAATCCACGCCGAAAGTCGTAATAAATCATAGCACGAAAATTTTCACGAGTCAAATCCATGGTGATGATAGACAATGAATTTTAAAAATGGCGCCACAATGTAAAAACAATTGACAGATGAATGAAACAAACTTTATTTTACAGCCAAAGAGTTCTATTTTTAAATGTTATAATTTCTTTTTAAATATTGTTTATGTAAGTGGCCAGTTCCGGATACATAAATAGCAGTCCTTGTAGGTACATGGGCATGGTAGTGTGCATGGGCTGGGTACTGTATATTTTGTACTGTTTTAATTTCATTAACGATACATAAAACCAAATGTAACAATGATTAAAGGAGCATTATTATAACAATTCACAGATGGCACATGCGGCGAGTGCGTGAACAGCGGCACGTGGAGAGGCTGCGAGAGCGGCAGCGCGACTCGTGGAGCGCCGGCGGCACCTCGCCAGCGGAAGTGTCGCCGCTGACGTACACCGTGTGGCCGATGCCGATACGCGACCTGCACTACATTGAGATCACCGACGAGTTGCCCATCACGGCGTTCGGAGAGGCTGTGCCTAATCTACCCGAGTCGTGAGTACACGCTTATTTTATTCAGCTATGATTTAAAGTAGCAGTTCCTAATGTATTTTTGGTAACTTCAAAATTACAAATAATCCTGTTGAATAACCAGTTCAGCAGTTAAAATTGAGTAGTAACCAAAATTTAAAATGAGTGGTAAATATCAAAATGAGTATTTGAATAAATACATGATCGATTCAATTAATTATTGGGCAGTTCCGTATATAGTTAACAAATCGAAATTAGTCAGTAAGAAATTCATTTTAAGCGATTGTTAGTGTAATTTAACAGTTTTTTTTAGTTTGACTATCGGTAATAGTCTGTTACTTATTTTTTTCCTTTGTTTTGATTACAGGGAATTTATGCTGCCATGGGTAAGAAAGACAAAAGCTTCAAAGAGATCTAAAAGATCAAAAACTTTACATTAAGAATAATTTAATCCAAAAAAGATAAATTTATGTTACTAAATTTACTTGTATCCATTGCCGTGTTAACATACTTATTACAACCTATTAAGTAGTATTTATTGAGTATTGAGTACATTTACTTACATCATACATTTATGACGTCATATGCGATTAGATGTTTTTGCAGAATGGTGGCAGGTAAATTGTAGTTATTTTAAACACTGACATCTTCAGTGTATTGTATAACGAGTTCAATTGATCTGGCACCTTCTACCTAGAGCTTTAATTCTAAAGTAACAAGTTAATCCATAATAATGAGTACCCAACAACGCCCACAAAACGACTACCACTTGTCAAACGCCAAAGTTTGTATAAACAAGTATTCGAAATTAAACAAGTTTTATCTACTGGCAGTGCTCTAGCTTAGATGGAAGTGCATAGATAAGAAACAGTAACATTCCATTAACTCCGCTTAAAACAACTTGTAAATAAATGAAGGTGTGTCTGTAAGTGTGTTTCGCCGGCGCATTAAAATAATATTAATCAAATTTTAATATTAAGTATACATAATAGACACAGATAAATTGAGTATCTATCATAATGGTTTAGTGTGAGCTCATAGACTGCGTCTGCTCGTAACATGCATTCAGAGTAAGAAAAAAAATATCTTTGTATATTTAACTCAATTTTCCTCTGGGATAATCATTTGCAAACAGTAATTAACTAAGTTATAATCCGTAGCGTGGTGTAACTTTGTCGTGTCGATAGATTCAACTTGCCCTCGGTCATATCCGAGTAATTATAGGGTCTGAAACTGGTCGCAGTGCTTCGACAGATAATAATAAGTAATGTGGGGACATTTCACGATTACTAGTGTAGACTCTGCGGTTCGCTTATTTTACCGCCATTTCTATTAATATAAGCCTTGCAAAACATGTTTCAGCTTTTAACTGTAGACTAGTGTATAACTTTCATGTAAATATTATATGGATGTAATATTTGATGTAGTACTATAGCTATGTGTGCACTGTGTTACATTTTGAATGCTGGCCGTATCTGTAAACTAGCTCTGTCTCTGCGAATTACACCATAAGACAATAACTTTTAACGTATCTTGTCTGTAGTAGTCGTCTTTGAGCTCTCTAAATCTTTCATCCGTGATCTATCCTTGTCTGATGTAAATACACTTTAAATTAAAGTAATTTCAGATAGGACTGAATTGTAAATATTGCAGGTATGTGATTATGAATTCTGTAGGACTACGAATGAATGTGAATTGAAACTTATTTAACTAAATATTAGTCTTATGCTATTTAGAGATGTAATTGAAATCCAGATAGATGTAATTTTCTTCAAACTTTATTAATAACTGACAGAAAAATGGCTATTATAATACATTTATTACTTTTTAATATGAGATAAGTTTTTTGATTAGTTGATATATAGCACATTACTGCCGCGGCCGCAAAATTAGGTATTGTTGGACGAGGGCACGTTTAATTGTGCACGAGTCCAGCAAGTTATTGCTGCCGAGGCTTGTATAGTGCTTTTCTCTGAAATATGCGAGGAAATTATAAAATACAAAAAAAGAACCTTGGATTTGGATATCTACTCGTATCGTACTAAACTTACTTTTATCACTTTAACCTACTTCGACTACTTGAACCATTCATTGTTGTAATATTTCCCTAATTCAATGATTAGTAAATTCCATCATAAAGAATAAGTAACAAAATAGTACGATAAAATTAAGAGATGAAAATTACAAACCGCTGCGCGCTTTTTGTATGGGGCAATGTTTCGTCCAAAAATGAGTCACTTCGCGTACTGTTTTTTGGCAGTAATGATCACATTTTAACAGTATGTCGGAGAAAATAAAATTACTTGATTATGGATGATTTATAAGTACTTTGATCCTTTATGGTACAGGGTGTCCAAAAAGGGTGTTGGCAGTTTATACTTTTCTTTCTTTCAAATTACTACTTACAAATTCCACTTATGACATTATATTTGTTTTTGCTATCTATCTCATTAAGACGATTTATTGATATTTAAAAGTGCAAATACCCTTTTTGGACACCCGGTATATATCGAATATTTGCACCAGAAAACTCACTAGAAATAATATATCAGAAATCCTGAGTACCTGTGAATATGGTTTGATCAAAATGGATTTAATCCTACTACTTATTATGTGTATTATTTTTTATGTAATTGGTTTAATTTTAAGGGAAAATTGCCTTTTTTTTTACATTAATGAATATTTCGATAAAACATACTACTAAACTAATGATTTTATAGTGTTTAGGGAATGCTATTATGATATGTCACCGGACAATTTCATAATGGATGTGTATAATATTATTCTCATTGACAATTTGTGGCATGCCAACAAGACCAACCTATTGTGATATAATATGAATGTGAAAGAACAATCGGTTTCTTTAAGCTGGTAAAAGAATTAGATGAGCTTACGAGTAAGAAAAGAAAGGGACACCAGTATTTTATGTCGGTTTTAAATAAGCGACGTTTTGGAAAGTTTTTCTGTGGTTATAAGTAGGTAAGTCGCATATAATTGAAATTGTCTGGCATACTCTGTTACCTTTTTCTCCTGAAATATAAATGTGTGTTTAAATGTTTAACGTAAATGGTTTAAAAAATATAATAGTATCTTAATTCACAGATATTGTAGGCTAGGTATGCACAATTCATGAAGAAAAATATGTCGTCTGGTTTTGTTTTATGTCATGGATTTGTTTTATATCTTTGACTATACTAGTAAAACATTATTTTTATATTGACTGCTAAAATTTTCTTGTAAATACATTTCTGCTGTTAAATGATTCTTTAGCGGTCTTATTGATCTTCATATTTTATTTAAGAAATAAGTGGTAATGTAATATTAGACTTTTGGAATTTGTTTTGATTGTCCGAAAACTTAATCATTGTTGTTTTAGTATATATAAGGAAAATGTATTGTTTACATTTATTTGATCCTTGATCCGCAGCCACAAGTCACCCTTGAATAACAAGAGTATCTGATTGTTAATTCCCAAATGCTTACCTGTTCTTCACAATCTTTAAAATAAGTTTGATAATTTGTGAGAATTCGTGTTCATTTTTGACATAAATGCGTGTGTGCATTAATATTAAACCAATCCTCTGGTAACAGAGTATATCTCTTCTAAATAAAAAAAATCTATGGTCTGTGACTGAATGTCATAATATTTATATTATTATCATTACCTTAACAATGGAATACAAATTCGTTGCCTTATCATAATGTTTGCTATTGGAATACGTTTATTGGTAATCGATTTTTGAAAATAAATCAATAATTAAGTGATAGAGTGCAGTGCATGTATGTATACACTTCTAGTAAAAACTGGTAACGTTGAGCAAATTGTAAATGATTTGTTAACAAATGGATTTGTACGGGTATATTAATAGAATGCCCTTTGATTTATTAATTGATTAACTACTACTAACTTATATTACTAGGGAAATTATTATAAATTTAAATAATAAACATTTTTAAACTATTCTTACTAAACTTACTTTTTATATGTATGTAAACCATCACAGATGAATTTTATTACGGTATATACTGTCTGTTCATAGACCACTGACGGACAGATTTACAGATCTGAACTTGTTTTGTAGTACTTTTGGCGAGATTTGTGTCGAAAGCTCATCCCGAGAGGAGGCGACGGGGCGCGACACTTGTTTGTTTATAAGGCGCGGTGTGACTTGTGGCTTGTGGCAGTACGTGTACTGTACGCAGGACTCGTAAAATAAATAAATAAAATCTTGTGGCTGTAGCATAAGACCTATGAACTACATACCTACGTTAAGTTTAAGTATTATGTAGATGGTTGTTGTTGAAGAGAAAGTTATAATTAATATAACCATAAATGTATAGTTTAGTTTGTCGCTGACCTTTAAGCCTGTAAAATTCACAAAAAATTAGAACTAACAGAGCAGAATTGATACGTATTATTTAATATATAATTAGAACGTATCTACTTTAAGAACTCGGCACTGTTAATCGTCATAAAATACCTAGATCTCATTAAAATAATGTTTTGATGCAGTTATAAAAATAAATAGTTGTTAGTATTGTACTCGTTTACTTGAAAATTGTCACTAAATTGTATGCAGATCGAATACATAATAGGAAATTGTAGCAGTATTTTCTAGCAGTCTCGGCAGGAGATTATTGCATATCACTTAGACGAAACAATGTAGCTTGTGTGTCATGGCAAAATAATATATTACGCGATTTGTTATTCGCCCGAAAGACAGCAATATACCCATACTAGTGGATCATCCTGGCTTCACACGAACATATATATATTAACTAACACAACAAACATCTTATTGTATTATTGACACCAAACAAAAAAAAACAGATTTCTCTTATAAAACAACTTATTTTTTAAATATGGACATTCAATCGTCAATTCCTCTTGCGAATAGTTTATAAAATATGGGTTATTATGTACTTTAATTTCTTTAGTTTAAAAAATATTAATTGAACTTTAGTTTAATATTTCCAGCTTCAAAAATAAAACCGTGTCTCCTGCGAATGTTTTGGTCTACACACTATACAAATCAGTCTACACATACACAAAAACAAATGTTTCAAACGACGTCTCCTGCTCAGAAATGTTTCGGACGAATGTTTCGGTTCAAAAAGTTTGGGGCGCATTCCGAATCAGACTTTCAGCGTTGTCAGCGATCAGAAAAACAAAAAAATTTATGGCTGACAGTGATTCGGAACGCGATTACGGGTAATTTAATCGATTTCAGCGAGTCTCGGAACGCAGGGTTTGACTAGCGCTTTGCCCGCAACCTTTCTTACTGCTTGAATGGTGTGAGCAAGTTTAAAGCCGTGTCTCCTGCGAATGGCTTGGTCTACACACTACACAAATCCTCATCCTGCTCAGAAATGTTTCAGTTCCGAGACGCGCTGAAATCGATTAAAATACCCGTAATCGCGTTCCGAATTACTGTCAGCAGGCAAAACTCATACGTTTTTTTTGTTTTTCTGATCGCTGACAGCGCTGAAATTCTGATTCGGAATGCGCACATAGAGAGACTCCGAAGAGGAGGAGGAAATCTTTGCACTCAAGATTTCTGAACGAATGTTTTCCATATGTGACTCAGACTGGCTGGACAATTCTTCCAAATGAGCCGCGTGTAGGTCAATACACAATTTTGGGTGACGGCTTTTTTTTTATTTGTGTAGATATTTTCTGTGTATTGTGTAGACCAAAACATGGCAGGAGCACGCCTTTACTCTAACGCCTTTTTGACTAAATAAACTTAATACTACTTTTCAACACACTTGCTTATAAAGTGGATCTTATTTCACCGGTTTTTGATACATAAAGCAGTTGCGGCGTTGTTATCGTTTATAACAAATAGTGAGTTATAGAATATAACTATTACTTAAAATATAATAAATAAACGTTTATTTTCATAACATTATTTAGTTTTGTCTAAAAATTAACAATGATTTGTGTTAAAAAAATTCAGTTTTATTTGGTATTTTAAAAACTAAGCTGTATGTAGCTTTAGCGTCTTTGCCAACATTTTCACGCAGCTACCGCAAAAAATAATCCGCGTGCCATTTTTCTCAAATCTTTTCTTTGTAAGTATTTTTTTCATGATTTTTATTCTGTTTGCAAGTGTGTTGAAAAACGTCGTACGATATACGTGCGTATATTGATTATACACACTCGGCTCTATTACGCCTCGTGATTTATAACCAACCTAACACACTTATACGAAACGCACGAAGAAGAAATTGAGAAGGCTCTCAAACAGCTTAAAAATGAGAAGGCTCCTGGCGAAGATAGGATCAATTCCGAGATTCTCAGAACAGGAGGTACTCCAGTACTAAGAAAGTTAAAGGAGCTATTTAATTCCGTCATAGCCAATGGAACTACCCCGAAGGCGTAGAGTGAGAGCGTGGTGGCGCTGTTTTTCAAGAAAGTAGATAAACACACTCAAAACACACTCTTAAGCCACGTATAAGCTGTTTTCGAGAGTTCTCACAAACCGTCGCGCCGCGAGATTTGACGCCTTCCAGCCTCCGGAACAGGCTGGGTTTCGAAAAGGTACCGTAGACCACATCCACACAGTGAGACAAGTTATACAGAAGTCGCAAGAGTATAATCAGCCGCTGTGTCTAGCATTTGTGGACTACGAGAAAGCCTTCGACTCCATCGAAACCTGGACTGTTCTGGAATCTTTGCAGCGATGCCAAGTCAATTGGCGGAACGTGGAGGTACTGAAAAGCCTGTGCAGTATGGCGTCGATGTCCTTCCAAGTACAGAATCATAAGACAAAACCCATCCAGTTGCTCAGAGGAGTGAGAAAGGGGGATGTCATCTCTCCGAAACTGTTCTCCAACGCACTGGAGGATGTCATCAAAACCTTAGACTGGAACGGATTGGGCATCAACATTAATGGCGAATATCTCAGTCACCTCCGCTTTGCCGACGACATAGTGATAATAACTGAATCGTTGCAGGATCTGCAAAAAATGCTGCACAGTCTCAACGCTGCCTCATTGTCAGTCGGTCTCCGGATGAACTTGAACAAGACTTCAACGAACTAATCATTCCGGAACCGATCTCGATCAATGGCGGAGTGCTCGAAGTTGTCCAAGAATATGTCTACCTCGGGCAGACATTGCAGTTGCGTTGAGACAACTTCGAGCGTGAAATCGCAAGAAGATTACAGTTGGGCTGGGCAGCATTCGGGAAACTGCGTCATATCTTCTCGTCGCCACTACCGCAATGCCTGAAAAGCAGGGTTTATAACCAGTGTGTCCTACCCGTTTTGACATACGGAGCCGAGACGTGAAACATGACGGTGAAGCTGGCTCACCGGCTACATGTCACTCAGCGAGATATGGAAAGATCTATGCTTGGTATTTCGCTACGGGATAAAATCCGAAACGAAATCATCCGGCAGAAGACCAAGGTGGTTGATATCGACAAGCTGAAGTGGCAGTGGGCTGGCCACGTCTGTCGCAGAACCGATGAGCGTTGGAGCATACGGGTTTTCGAATGGAGACCGCGTCTCGGGAAACGTAGTGTAGGACGCCCCCCTGCCAGGTGGACTGATGACCTGAGGAAGGTCGCTGGTGGTGGCTGGATGAAGAAAGCGGGTGATCGTGCGCTTTTGCGTACCCTTGGGGAGGCTACGTCCAGCAGACTGCAATAGGCTGATTGATTGATTGAACGCACTTATATCGTAATGTAAGTACTATAATAGTTTCAAACTATGGGTTTTATTACTATTTAGATATTTATTTATTTGTCCATAACGCACGAGCCGCGCATACGGTGTAGAGTAGAAATAAATTTGTATGTTTTTTAGAATTAACGCTCTTTATAATGATTATTTTCTTACCTAGAATGACAAAACAATAAATTTCTGCAAATTTTGTTGTGAATTATTTATATTGGTGAAATTATTTTATAGCCGGGCCCGTTTTTTCTAAATACGTTTTAATTTTCTTATTGTATGCCCACGTCATAGATAAACCTTCTGCTCAAATTTGGTTTCAGTATTCCGGTTCAGCGTTGTAGTCTAAACTAAACGGACGGACTTCCCCCTATATAACAATACCTTAATATCCTCATATTGTAAGGTCGATTATTGATGCTGCTTGATTCTCCCATGAAAGATAGTCCGTAATAATGTTATTGAAGTACAAGTAATATTATCTCTCTCAAATAATATAAAAATAACAATATAAAATTATTCGACGCTCTTACCTACGGTGAAGGAAAACATCCTGATGAAACCTGCACACTCCTGCGAAGAAATTCAAAGGTTGTGTGTGAAGTCGACCAACCCGCACTGGGCCAGCGTGGTCGACTAAGGCCTAATTGCCCTAATTCCCTTGGTGGGGACGTATATGAGCTGTTGATGATGAACGAATGCTGACTTTCTGGTGCCTAACAAATCTAAGGAATAAGGCAAATCCTCGCTTTTACTAACCATCGCGACATTTACACACCCTTTAGCAGTGTTTAAATATAAGTTTCCTTTATTGAATTTCAAAGAAATTGATGTAAATTAATCTAGTGTAGTAAGTATTATAATGTGGCATTTATTAAATAATCTCAGAAGTGGTATGTTACATTGTACAAGTTAGTAGTGTATTTATAACACTCACTATTAGGTAGCTTATTATCCTCCCTAATAATTAAAAACCTTATTTCGATTTAATTACGAATTCATGTGATACTTCAAACTAAGTTGTATAAGTACATGGAAATAAAGGACCTTTGATTTAGAAATGTGCATAATTGGTTTTTATTTTATTTATTTTTTCTATATCCATCCATACTTACTTCATTATAAAAGCGAAAGTAAAAATTGTATGTGACTCAGGCTGGCTGGACAATTCTTCCAAATGAGCCGTGTTTAAGTAGGTCAATACACAATTTTAGGTGACGGCTAATCACGCTTATTTCAGTTTATGTGACGCTAGAGAACCCGAGATAATCGAACACAAACGTGTCCAGCCACCTTGAAAACCGCTTTTAGCATGGTCTCTCAATCTCCGAACAGAAGGGATTCTAACTATTGCTTGCTTATTAATACTGCGTCACCTAAAATTGTGACATGCATCCAGTTTGAATTTTTGAGATACGTATAGCCATTTAGCTAAAAAACAACGAAAAGCGCGGCCAGCCAGCCTGAACTTACGTATTAAACTTCTGGCTGGCACCTCTGAATCTCGACAACGAAAGCGTTTTCGAACAGGGTTGTTTTACTAGCATTTAGTGACGAAATTTGTGACAGTCATAGCGTTTGTTTCATGGCGTCACATAAAAGCGTTTACGAGAAATCGATGAAAACTTGGTGCCAGCCAGCCTGATGTTCTGGCTGGCTGGTTCGTTGTATCTGCGCTGTCTGATGGTCTACGGCTTCCAAATTTTCTTCAACATTTAGTGACGGGGACGATTAAGATAACCTGTTAACATTAACAATGTGACGACGATACCTCCCATAGGTTCAGAGATATTGATCATTGTTTTTTTCCCATACAAAGGAGTAGTTATGCCCAAGCGACTATGGATCTTAGTATCGGTGTAAAACCTAATGTGTCACAATGATTTCTTGCTTAATTTTAAGTTTGTTATATGAACTTTCAAATACAATTAGCCATTTGATTATAATTCTCCGGGTTTCGCGGTGATAAGGCTCCAAATTCTAGTTTCTACTGTCGCTGAACAAACGGCTATTTTATACTGTTAATGGAGATAAGGGAGGTTGTAATATAAATAACTTCAGGTTGGCTACAGGTGAGAGCGTCGGTGGTCTAGTTGTTAGGACCGCTGCCTTCCATTCGGGAGGCGCGGGTTTGAATCCCGCCACGTACCAATGTTTTTTCGATTTTCGAATTTATATGTACGTTTATTCGACACTCTTACGGTGAAGGAAAATATCGTGAAGAAACTTGCATACACCTGTGAATCCTAGGTTGTGTGTGTAGTTGACCAACCCGAACCGATTTTGATAAAAGGCGATTAGCCGGTTTTTCATATTCGCAATATCCCTAGGGTTTTCGCGAAAATTCGAATTATCAAATCTTCCTACGACATATACCTACATTTTGCGTATGTAATAAACCTTCAGCAGATTAATTCACCCAGTTGGTCTTGGAAGGTGTACGAAGGGCAAGAAGGGATACATACATAATGATCACGTACATATGTACATTCGGCAAAGAAAGTGGCCTACCATGTTTTGTTTCGTTTCCTGTAAATTTCAGTAGGGTATCTGACAGATCGATCTGCAAACGAAAATAATCTGCTTTTCTACGATTTCAAATGAAATTCAACCAAAGGGTGGTGGTTGGTATACCAGCAAAACAATTCTAAGTCTAAAGGTACCTTACCTAAGCGGTCTTCATCGAATCATGGGTTCAACACCTGTTCATGATAAATATTATATTAAGCTATCAAAATTTAGCGTAAATATAAAGTTTCGTATCTGTGCTACTAACCGTTGAGGAGTTCCCTCGTGAAGAGACAATCCTGGATGCAGCATCATCAGGTTTATTCCATCGTCGTAAGTTTGAAGTTTGCAAGATTTTTTTGACAGTAAATTGTATATATTTCAGGGAGAACAATAATACTTATAAAATTGTCCAAAATTTCATGATCTTAGCATTACAGTAAAAGGTTGTTGGTATCAGTATCATCCATTTGTGGCTTTTCATTCCTTAAAATAAAACAATTATATGTAAACCTACATTCACCTTTAATATTGGTCACCCTACTGCTAAGTTTGTATGGGAAAATAACAATGATCAATATCTCTGAACCTATGGGAGGGATCGTCGTCACAAACAGGTTATCTTAATCGTCCCCGTCACTAAATGTTGAACAAAGGGGTTTGAACATCCCCGTATGAGAGTCGGGCATAGTGATAACCACTATTTTGCGGGAATGTAGGATTTTTATTGAAAAAACGGCGCATGATAAAACCTGTATATATCGATAGAGAATCTATAGACGAACAAAATGATATATGACTCGATGTCCTACCGCGCAAGATTTTTGAGATAATCTATGTTAAAGACCCTGTATGTTCAAAAATCCTAATTTATTCCCTCTGCGATTAAATACTTATAGTACAACAATTTTTGCACATAATGTTTGCACTTTCTGCGCCTCATACTATATCTTACATACATACATACATACATACATATAATCACGTACATATCCCTAAAGGGGTGAGCAGATCCTTAGTTGGCACACGGGAAGCTCACACTAAAACTACGGTAAAATATTTGGGCAAATGTAATGCTCATAGTTCGATATTTTCTACGATTGCCTCCGTAGTCTTATACATTGGGCTCTCGTGGGTTAAAAAATCACTTGTGCGTTCTTCTCCAATTGGTTATGAGTCCTATCCTTCTGCTGCTTTTAGAGAATATTTTGAAGTCTTCTGATCAGAGCGAAGACAGTGGATCAATATCAATCAATCAGTATTGCAGTCCACTGCTGGATAAATACAACTAAAGTAAACTATATTATTTGTTTCATCTTGAGCTAATAACCAATGTCATCGACATAGCTCTCAGGATAAGCAAGTTGAAGTGGCAATAGGCAGGCCATATAGCTCGTCGAACCGATAACCGATTGGGATGAAAGGTTCTCGGATGGTGACCATGGACCAGAAGGCGTAGTCTTAGACGGCCTCCCACAATGTGGACATATGACTTGGTGGAAGTTGATGGGCGCCGGTGGATGCAAGTAGCGCAGTACCGTTCACGGTGGAAACGTATGGCAAAGGCCTATGTTCAGCAGTGGACGTCACGTCTTCTGGCTGAGATGATAATGATGATGAACTAATTACATGATGGTTTGATAAGTCTACACCCGCAGTTTATTATTATGTTTCTACATTGTACATTTGCAGTTCATTCAACACACTTGATTCAGCGTTGTTAAGCTGAATAATATACATAGGTACAGCAAAAAGCTTATCAAACAACCATATATTATTAGTTTTATAATTATTGATGTTCTTATGTATTTCGTTTGCTGTAGTTACAGAAATACGAACTGTAATAAATTATCGTAATAACACTACCTCTGTATTTTATTCTTATACTAAGTGTAACAGAAAGTAAAGTTGTAACAGAAAATTTTCTTCTTATTTTTATCACGTGAGCAGCAGTCCCCGAGGTCATAATTTTAAAACAGCCTTACGGCATTTGCCATAGTTTTTACGTTGCTACCACGACTACCAGATATGATCGGGAGTTTCCTTGCGAGATCGAATCGAAAATTATGAGAACCGCAGGAGAACTAAGGTAGCCGACATAGCCTTCAGGATTGCTAAAATTATGTGGCAGTGAGGCACATTGCTAGAAGAAAAAAGAGAAAAAAAGAAGAAAAAAATATATATTTATTTATTTCACAAATAACATATAGTTGTATGTAAACATCGTCAAACTGAGTAGCAGTTTGTAGGCGTAGCGTTTTTTCTCACAATTTCTTTTCCCTTTTAGGCTTAGGTAAGTAATTTTCAATGGCTAGATTAGCATCTCAACGCGCTTTAGTTCAAAGTTCAACTGACGCACTACAGAAATAGCGTTATATTAGCGTGCGATGCTTCACGGTAGTTACGTCCGACACTGCGCAGGAACCGTGCGAAAAACGTGTTTTTTTTACTTTTTTCTTGAACTACCTATGATTTTTTTTGCACGGATGATAAATAAATAAAAGCCTAACCTAATCCGTAGGAACTGTAAGGAGCAGCCTCCTTTGAGCGGACTGGCTGTTCGTTTAGTTCGATTGAATTTAAAGATTTTGAAATACGAATGTTTTTTTTTTGTTGTTTCGACTCGGGACGTCATCGTGTTACCGAGTTGACGGGTTTTTGTTCTAGAGTGAAAAAAACATATTAAATATATTCATTTACGTTTATTATACGCATTTGACTCCGATTAGCTAGCGCCCATCTGGCTACTGCCCCCCGCTTTTACTTGGTGGAGGCGCCGGGTAATCTGAGTGAAATGCGTATAATAAACGTAAATGCGGCCTCCTTTGAGCGGACTGGCTGTTCGTTTAGTTCGATTGAATTTAAAGATTTTGAAATACGAATGGTTTTTTTTGTTGTTTCGACTCGGGACGTCATCGTGTTACCGAGTTGACGGGTTTTTGTTCTAGAGTGAAAAAAACATATTAAATATATTCATTTACGTTTATTATACGCATTTTACTCAGATTAGCTAGCGCCCATCTGGCTACTGCCCCCCGCTTTTACTGAACCGTGTCTACGTCTGTTTTAGTTTAGAAGCAGTAGCGAATTTAACAATAGGAACAGCTCGACTTCAATGGCGTTTTTGGTATAGTGTTAAATGTTTTTAATAAAAATCTGTCTGCGCCAAATAAAGGATATATCCAAGTTTAATATATATATTTACTGGAATTTTCTACTTGCTCGTTTACGAGCCTTAGGCCTTCACAAACTGCGAGTTGGCACGGGTAGGACCCTTAACTGACGGCCAGAAAGGTTCTCGAGTGGCGACAGCGTACCGTAAGACGCAGCGTGGGCAGGCCTCCCACAAGGTGGGCCGACGATTTGGTGAAGGCTGCCGGAAATCATTGGATGCGCAGAACCGGACGTTGTGGAGATCCTTGGGGAGGCCTTCGTCCAGTAGTGGACGTTTTTTGACTGACTGAGCTGAACCAATTGAGATAAAACGCACAAGTGACTTTTTCACTAGGGAAACCGTAGGAATCGAACCCACGACCTCCAGATCAAGAGCCCAATGCTCTTAAACAAAAGGACACGGATGGAGACAGTAGTAGAAAATATTGTACTATGAACATTACATGTAGGTAAGATAAAATATCGTACAATATTGACCAAAGTCCAAACATTTTGACGGCAAAATGTGTGCTTCCCGTGTGCCATTTACGATTTATATGTACGACGTGACATGTATGTATGTATGTAAGATATTGTATGAGGTGCAGAAAGAGCAAACATCACGTGCAAAAATTGTACTACGTATAGGTATTTAATCGCAGAGAGAATAAATTAGGATTTTTATCCATACTGGGTCTTTAACATGGATTGTCTCGAAAACCTTGCGCGGTAGGACATTGAGTCCTAAATATCATTCTGTTCGTCTATAGATCCTCTATCGATATATACAGGTTTTAACATGCGCCGTTTTTTCAGTAAAAGTCCTAAATTCCCGCAAAATTTCGGTTATCACTATGCCAAAATGTTCAAACCCCTTTGAAAGCCGTAGACCATCAGACAGCGTAGATACAAGGAGCCAGCCAGCCAGAACATCAGGCCGGCTGGCACCAAGTTTTTATCGATTTCTCGTAAACGCTTTTATGTGACGCCATGAAACAAACGCTATGACTGTCACAAATTCCGTCACTAAATGCTAGTAAAAGAACCTTGTTCGAAAACACTTTCATTGTCGAGATTCAAAGGTGCCAGCCAGAAGTTTAATACGTAAGTTCAGGCTGGCTGGCCACGCTTTTCGTTGTTTTTTAGCTAAATGGAAAATTTTAAACTGGATGCCTGTCACAACTTTAGGTGACGCTGTATTAATAAGCAAGAAATACTTATTCTGTTCGGAGATTGAGAAACCATGCGAAAAGCGGTTTTCAAGCTGGCTGGACACGTTTGCGTTCGATTATCTCGGGTTCTCTAGCGTCACATAAACTGAAATAAGGGTGATTAGCCGTCACCTGAAATTGTGTAGACCTACTTAAACGTGGCTCATTTTGAAGAATTGTCCAGCCAGCCTGAGTCACATGTTATTAGACCGACTATACATACATTTTATTATTAAACCTAGGTATTTGTGATTAGCAAGTTGTCTAAGGATTTAAAGGGCCACCATGGTGGGTCCAACCATGGACCAAATCCCCTATTTGGTCCATGGTCCAACCAAAGTGTTAATACTTCTCTTATTTTCCGTAATATTTTTATTTGCGTACTAGTGGCTGTGTCCGTTTCGATTGCTCGGCCACGACGAAGAATAAGAAAAACGACTTAATTAAGTTTTCGTAGAAATATGTAAAACATTATTATTATTGTGTACAATAAATCGTTAAATAAATAAATAAATAAAACAAGAATATTATGCTCAAAACCAGAGTTCGGAAGTTATATGGGTATAAACGTGGCCGCACCGTTGAAACACGGAGAACCGCGCGGCCACGCATTACTCTTGAACCAAACCTCGTAGAAGTCTAATTCTTCTTGTAACTGACAGATTTTATTTTGTAAAAAATGTTAAAAGTACAAAAAAACATCGAAGGCTTAATATTTGAACTTATACTGAACTTCAAAGTTATGGCCGCGCCATTGAAACGCGGAGGACTGTACAGCCATGCGTTACTTACTCTTAAACTAAACCTCGTAGAAATCTAATTCTTTTTGTAAACGACAGGTTTTACTTTGTATAAAATGTAGAAAGTACAAAAAACATCGTAGACCTAATATTTTAGTAAATACTGAACTTCAAAGTCATGGCCGCGCCATTGAAACGCGGAGGATTGCGCGGCCACGCATTACTCTTTAACTAAACCTTGTGAAAATGTAATTCTTATTGTAATTGACAGGTTTTATTATGTGAAAAATGTAGTGTATCAAAAAGTATTTTTTTTTCCACGAAACTGTAGACAAAACACTTTTCTCGCTTAAAAATTGTCACTAGAGTGACCACGATGACTCGTATTTGAAAGGACACTTTATTTTTCCTAGAGTGAAACGCCTTCGGCCACCGCCAGTTCTACTTATCCAAGTGGTGGATGGAATTGGATATTTTACTAGTACAAGTACAAGGTGTCCAAGAAGGGTATTTGCACTTTTAAATATCAATAAATCGTCTTAATGAGGGTAGATAACAAAAAATATATAATGTCATACGTGGAATTTATTTGAAATTTAGTTGCAATGAATTCGTATACCGGAGCTCAGCGTGCATTTTGTGTACGAGTTTATTATCAAAAAAATAATTCGATAATAACAGCTCGCCGCTTATATCGCGTGCAATTCAATATACGGGACATTTCTTTATCTCCCAGTGCGAATATCATTAGAAAATGGATTAAGACATTTGAGGCTACAGGGTCAACTTTGAAAAACTTTGATTGCGGACGTCCGAGAGAAATGCAGTTATTCAAGAAGTTCACGAGTCGGTAAGGCAAGATCCCTCACTATCACTGCGAAAGCTAAGTCAATCCGTAAACATTGCAAAATCAACATTGCACCTGATTTTAAATAAGGATTTGCATTTACGTGCTTACAAGATTCAATTAGTGCAAGAATTAAAACCCACAGATTATGAACAGCGACTAAATTTTGTTCAGGAGATGTTTGCGCGCTTTACCAACTTAACGTCATTTGGACAACATAATTTTTTCGTCGTAAACTTTCCATTGTATGTACTTTTTGCAAATAGTAATAAAATTATGAAATTATATATTTTTCATTTATGATTTTCGTATATAAACTGCCAACACCCTTTTTGGACACCCAGTATATAGCACAGCAGCAACCGGGATCACATATATTATGAATTTTAGAGATTCACCATTAATAAAATTTCACAAATAAAACTAAGACATTTTTATATCAGAATATTATTTTAATAATTATAAATCACAACTTTAATTATAAATCTCAGGTTTCACCAAAGTGAAATCATATTCTTACAATTTAAAAGCAACACAATTTGTGTTTAGCATCAAATATAAAACGAATTATTGACCTAAGGTAATGTTTTTTTTTAATATTGCAATAAAATCCATAATATAAAAAATAAAAATAAAATAATTCTTTATTGTTCATAAAACATACTTATATGCTAACAATTGGAACCTCCTTTTAAGCAAAAGTTGCCTGTGTCAGGAGGAACCGCTCATCCGTACGTACAACAACAAGTAGAACAATAAAGCTAAGTAAGACACTAATACTAATTTTAATATTAAACAAATAACCAGATTAGAAAATTACAAATTTATAATCTAGTCAATTAAATCTAAATTGTAGGGCATGCATGCGGCGTGAGAGTTGCGCTTATGTGTGTGTGTGTTGTGTGTGTGCAGTGTGTATGTGTGTGTGTTTGTGTATGTATGTGTATGTGTGTGTAAGGTGTCAAAATCTAAGATTCTCCGTTTCATCGTAGTTATAAGATTTTAGCCACTTAGTAACACGAATTTTGCAATCATAGTATTGATTGTTATAGATATTTAGTTCTTTATTTACCTTATTGTATAAAACAGCCGAGCGTTTATTAAATTGCGAACCAGCGAAAAAGGTTTTTGTCCTTGGGACCGGAGCTACCTCGTACTTCCGTCTTTTTTTTTCTATATTAGGGTTATATGGTAAACCTTTATGCATTTTTAGTATAGTCAGTATTATATATAGTTTTCTTACTGAAAGAAGGTTACTTTCTTGATATAATATATCAGTCGGGAATCTCATTTTTTTAAAATGCATAACCTTTATTAGGGCACGTTGTGCTCGTTCAACGTCTAAAAGTCTTGTTTTAGCTGCACCACCCCAGACAGGGATACAATAGATCAAGATGGACTGTACTAAGGATATGTAAATTTCGTTAAGTAGATTTTTGGCAGGACCAGTAGTCTGTCTCGGCATCACATGTCTTAAGGTCTTAAAAATCCAAATCAGTTTTCGCACTCTGCTTGTAACATGTTCAAGATGTGGGTACCAAGACAGACGCTGATCAACCATAACACCTAGATATTTGATCTGTGTAGTCCTGTCGATAGACGGGCAAACGCAAGCCCCCACATTATTACAGGTATGTATTTTGATATCAGTAAAATTTATGTGTTGTGTGTGGTTGTTAATACTAAAACACATGTATTTCGTCTTGTTTATATTAAGCGTAAGTAGGTTGTGCTTTAACCAATTAGCCACCTCAACCAGCCCTTTCTCCGCATTGGATCTCGCTATGTCCCAAGTCTTACCAGCGAAGACAATGGCAGTGTCATCTGCGTACGAAAATATTTTAGCGTTTAAGATTTCCATGCTGCACAAGTCATTGATATAAATCAAGAAAAGTGTTGGACCTAGCACACTTCCTTGGGGCACGCCATATGACACCTTCACGCCCTCGCTGATATGTTTATCTAGCTTAACTTTCTGTATTCTGTTAGCCAAGTAGTCTTTAAACAAGCAAAGAGGGGTTCCTCTAACTCCAATTTTTTCCAGTTTATTTAAAAGGATGGGGAAAGAGACGGTATCAAATGCCTTTTTGAGATCCAGAAACACAGATAGACATTTGTTATTTTTATCAAGGTGCTCTGCTACAAAAGAACTTAGTGCTGTTACTACGTCTTCAGTCGATTTTCCCTTTCTGAAACCAAATTGCGATGGAGACAGTATATTGAATTTATTTAAATAATCAAGTAGCCTAACATTGATCAGTCGTTCCAGTATTTTAGAAATGACTGGAAGTATCGAAATAGGTCTGTAGTTGCTGATGTCGTCTCTATCCCCACCCTTATATACCGGAATGACATCCCGATATGATATATGGCATCCCGGTTTGCTGCTGTGTTATATAGTTGTATACTAGTAAAATATCCAATCCCATCCACCACTTGGATAATTAGAACCGGTGGTTTCACTGTAGAAAAAATTAAGTGTCCTTTCAAACACGAGTCATCATGGTCACCCTATTGACAATTTTTAAGCGAGAAAAGTGTTTTGTCTACAGTTTCGTAGAAAAAAAATAACGTTTTGATACACTCTACATTTTTTACATAATAAAACCTGTCAATTACAATAAGAATTACATTTTCACAAGGTTTAATTTAATAGTAATGCGTGGCCGCGCAGTCCTCCGCGTTTCAATGGCGCTGACTTTGAAGTTCAGTATTTACTAAAATATTACTAAGCCTTCGATGTTTTTTGTACTTTATACATTTTATACAAAGTGAAACCTGTCGTTTACAAAAAGAATTAGATTTCTACGAGGTTTAGTTTAAGAGTAATGCGTGGCCGCGCGGTCCTCCGCGTTTCAATGGCGCGGCCATGACTTTGAAGTTCAGTACTTTCTAAAATATTAAGCCTTTGGTGTTTTTTGTACTTTCTACATTTTTTACAAAATAAAACCTGTCGGTTACAAAAATAATTAGACTTCTACGAGGTTTAGTTCAAGAGTAATGCGTGGCCGCGCGGTCTCCGCGATTCAACGGCGCGGCCACGTTTATACCCATATAACTTCCGAACAGTTACTTCTACAAATTTTTGGTTTTACATATTTCTACGAAAACATAGTCGTTTTTCTTATTCTTCGTCGTGGCCGAGCAATCGAAACGGATACCTGGTGGCTCCTCTGCTCGTTTCCCCCAGAGGGCTAGAGGACTTTCTCCCCATCTAGTAGATCGGTCAGAGGGGACAGATACGGTTAGCCATTAGGCCACCACCATTGCATCCGCTGTCGCCACCGCCACCGCCGCCGCATCGAATTTAAAATTCTGTGGCATATCGGTTTAAATTCGTCCATCACGTAGGTAGGTAGGGTAGGTACGTCAGTCAGCAAAGGAGGTGTGCATCTGGATTGAGGGCCCATTTTTCTCATAATTTTAATATTCTAACAAAGGAAATTAATATTCTAACAAGGCATTCTTGAATTAAAACTCCAGCTAAACAGAATCAGCAACAATTAACTAATTTACCGAGATATTGAACTGAAATATGCATGTCGTAATGATATTATTTCTTTAGATAAATTCATGTTTTGCAGATTCCTCAGTACAGATATTCATGAATCCTGTACTGAGGAATTGGGCCTTCACCCAAGCTAAACCACCATAAATCTGTAATATCGCGTTTTTAGGATTTGGGAATTTCTTAATTTATTTAAGAAAACCCTAACTAAATTCTCAAATAAAAATTATTATCCCAGTACTTTCTGATTTAGACTATGCCACTTTATGCAGGCGTCAGAATTGAGGGCCCAAGTTATTTGATCATAGCTGTTTTGTTTCAGGTTTAAGGATCTTTGCTTTAAGTTTTACCCATTTTTTACACTTTTTTAAATCCCTGTAAGTGTTATCTCGTTCCGCAATAATTAGAAAAATGGGCTCTCAATCCAGATGCACACACAAAGGAATAATAAAAAAAAAGGAAGGAATAATATACGTATTGTATTGTATTGTAAAGGAGACAGCTGTATACCTACAGGCCGATCGAATCTGATGTTCTCAGGTGATTATTAATATAGAAGGTGGACCATGGGGTTTCAGGGATATTTTTTTATATTTCACATCAATCAATCAATCAGCCTATTGCAGTCCACTGCAAAGTCAAAGTCAAAATAATTTATTTCCATAGGATGTTATTACATCACTTAGATCCGTCATTACATTTTTTTGGGTGAGTTCACTAACACACTGCTGGACGTAGGCCTCCCCAAAGGCAGGCCAGAGCGCACGGTCACCCGCTTTCTTCATCCAGCCACCACCAGCGACCTTCCTCAGGTCATCAGTCCACCTGGCAGGGGGGCGTCCCACACTACGTTTCCCGTGACGCGGTCTCCATTCGAGAACCCGTCTGCTCCAACGCTCATCGGTTCTGCGACAGACGTGGCCAACCCACTGCCACTTCAGCTTGCTACCACTTGTGGACGATATCAACCTTGGTCCTCTGCCGGATGATTTCGTTTCGGATTTTGTCACCAAGATCTTTCCATAGCTCGCCGAGTGACATATTTAATAATTACCTACTATTTCCTTTGCAGATTACCACCAATGTGTTTCCGAATTTCGATGCTTTCTTTGTAACGTTATGGATTTGATTGAACCTCATGTTTTTTCGACGCTCCTTCCTACGGTGAAACAAAAACATAATCGTGAGAAAACCAGCACAGGCCTGCGAAGAAATTCGTAGATTGTGTGCCACGTAGTATTACGTACCACGGTTAAGTGGTGGTTTTATTTCGTGAAAGGATTCTATTTCAATTTTTCATTAAAACTTTATTTCACAGTAATACATTTATTTGTAGCTTTATATAATAGTAAATAACAGCAATGTAGCATAGAATAAAATACAATAATATTATTATTTTATTAAATATCACATTTAAAATAATAATTCATGATTTTAAATAGTTTTGAAAAATATGCGCTAATTTATCTATCTACCTTTGACCCATAACATAGAATTAATATAGTACTATTAATTAATACATTGGTTTTCCTTAAAATTAATAAATATTGCACAGGTATACATAAAATATGTACTAACTTATCTATGATATATTTTTGGGCTGAGAGAAAGCATAGTATCGACAATTTTAGACAATGACAGCATTTCGTAAAAACAAAATAGGTAGGTTACTTATATAGGACTATACTAACTTTGTTAAAAATTTGTTAGCTGCAGGTAACTTTTTTCATTTAAGTCTATTTTGCATTATGCGGAAACGTTAAAATTCACTCGAATAGGCAAAGTTTTAATGGCATTGATTAATTAGTTTATGAAACTCTTCGAGCGCGTAATCGACTCAAGGCTCTGGCAGGAGTGCACTGTCTCTGAGTGTCAGTATGGGTTTCGTCCTGGCTCTGGTACAAAGAATGCTAGTCGAGGCCTACAGGGAGAAGAAAAAGCCCTATGGTTTTTCTTGATCTACAGAAAGCTTTCGACTGCGTACCGCGCCAAGTTATCTGGTGGGCTTTGAAGGAGAAGAACGTGCCACAGACCTATATTAACATTATACGAGACATGTACCACAACTCGGATTCAACAGTTAGAACCGCCGTTGGCGATGCTCACCCATTCCCGATCACAGTTGGAGTTCACCAAGGTTCGGCCCTGAGTCCTTTTCTGTTCAGCGTAGTGCTAGACGTAGTTTACGCGCGAGTTCGCGAATGAGGACAAACAGAAACTGGAGCATAAGGTGAATCAATGGAAGGGTGCGCTAGAAAACGGCGGTCTGAAACTAAATGTTGCGAAGACTCACATCGCATGTGGCAGCATGGGCTCCGACCCCATAAAGGTAGGAGTCGAATTTGTCGTGAAAACGAATAAATTCAAATACCTTGGGTCCGTGCTGCACGAGCCTGGTGAAATCGATCACGACGTCCAAGCCCGAATAAGCGCTGCTCGGGTAAAATGGCGAGAAGTAACCGGTGTCCTCTGCGACCCTAGGATACCGGTGAAGCTAAAGGGCCTTGTGTACAAGAGCATCATCCAACCAGTCCTACTATACGGCAGCTAGACCTGGCCTGTCCTCGGAAGACATGTCCAGCAGCTACACGTCACGGAAATGAAGATGTTGTGATGGATGTGTGGCGTTACGCGATTAGATCGAATTTGTAACGAACACATCCGTGACAGTCTCGGAGTCCGTGACGTAGTGGATAAGCTTCAGGAAAGTCACCTCCGATGGCATGGCCATATAAGCCGCAGACCGTCGGACTACGTAGGAAAAAGATGCCTCGACCTCACTGTCCAGGGCCCCAGATCACGTGGTAGGCCTAAAAAGCGCTGGCTGGATGTCGTGAAAGCGGATATGGAAGAGAACAATCTTACACCTAAGAATGCCGAAGACCGGGCAAAGTGGAGAAGATTATGTAGGAAAGCGGACCCCAGCACTGGGCCGGGAAAACGCTAGGATGAAGAGGAATTAATTAGTTCATTAAATAGTTTATAGTTAACTACAGATTACACACAACACCCTTTAAATTAATATTATCGCCAAATTTGTTTCTACAAAGTAAATAATTTTGCTAAATTTGCGCTAGATATGCACTCTAGCAGCCCAATAGTGTCCATTACGCCAGCAGAAAAGTGCGTCCTAGGCTGAATTTAGTACAACTTGTCAGCGCATTATGCTGTAGATGTGCGCCAAATAAAAAAATTGTGCGCTTTATTGTTTTGGAAGAAAATAGGAAAAATAATTTCTGCTGGAGAAACGCTCTTCCAGCAGGAAAACTCTAAACGAATGATATGGGCAGATAGCTTACATTAGTGCATGAATGTGCGCCGAAAATAAAATTTGTGCGTCTTATGGTTTTAGAGATATGGCGTTTCCCAGATTTCAGTTTCTCGGAAATGAAATTGAATTTGCGTTCGTAGAAAAACATATACGAGTAGCTCTTAACTAGTGGCTTATTTGTGCATTCATAGATTTTCAAATAAATTTATAATTTTAAAGTAATCGTGTTTTTCTTTTTAAGTCAATTAACGTACTAGCGTTTGAATGAGCAATCGTATAAGCTTGCTGAAAATGGTATTCTGTTTATCTTGTTAATTGAATTACGTTGCAAACAATATTTCTATTGAATTACAATCTAGTACAGTGCAGTTAGGTTAATTTTTCGATCCATTATTCCACTGCACTTTATTCTATATAGAGTTTTTTGAACCAAGCTTGTTAACAACAGCGATAAGTTTTGAAAATGTGCATACACGCGTTTTTAAATTATACCAGTTTAATTCAACGGTAATTCAATGGTCATAGTTTTGAGCTCAATATACAAGAAATCTATTTACCCCAAGATAAGTAAGTAAACACTAGGGATGCCACGATACCGATGCCGATAATCGTAAACCGCAGGTTATCGTTATTTTTGACGATCATCCGTATCGTAAAAAGTATTAGAGCGTTTGCGCACTACACGTATCTGGTTCTTATTCGATTCTTATCCGTTTGTGATCCGGTTTGGCCGTCCTAGTAATTGTATGGACGCTTACGCACTCATACGTATCCAGTTCGTATTCAATCCGTAAATTCTCACTCCGGATCGTTTTTACGGATCAAAACCGAGTCGAAGTGGCCGTCATACTAATTGTACGTACGCTTGCGCACTACACGATTCGTATTCGGTTTTTTACGGATGAAGAGTGAAGTATGTGGAGGTGAAAGCTCGCGCTGCTAGTGATGTGCCAAATTAGTTGTAGTTATTAGTACAACTAGTAAGTATTCGAAATCTATAAGTACTCGAAATCTATACTCGAGTACAGTTAACTGCTCATCAGTCAGTGATAACACTTCTTCTGAACGCTTCTTATTTCTATGGCATTATGGTCGAGATTAGTAACTGACGTTTCTACTGACTTGCGGTTGACAGTACCTGGGTATTCAACTGCTATATTCTGAATTCTCGAATATGCGAATACTTATGGTATGGTATGCTGAGATTTTAACCAAATTGAAGTAGCCTTTTTACATTTAAATTTAGTCAGAGGGTAAATTGTTATGGATTTATCATTAAGAATCTCTTTGCAAAACTTTGTATAAGTCCAGTCCTTTAGTATAAGTCCAATACAAATACTTTGTGTAGTGAGATTACTATAATTATAGTAACTAAAATTGTCATATCTTGGTCGAACACTGCCTCTTAAAATACAGGTTTCTCTAGTTTAAGAGGCAAGGTTTATTGTTTGCGTCATTTACTAGCCCAAATTTTAATTTGGTGTATTTTGTAACATCTTTACTGGCATTGTATTTGAATTTAGTAAATGTTTTTTTATTATTATTATACGAAATAGACTAAAACCTGATAATTTAATTTCTTTTTTTTTAGTTTTCTTAATAAGAATTTGAAAGAAATGGATTTTATTTATGACATATAGGTGATAAATTGACTAAACCTAATATTACTTAAATACACATCTCCAAAATTATTATTTTTATAACACTTAGAGCTACTCGTATATGTTTTTTTACGATCGCACATTCAGTAGTTTCCGAGAAACTGAAATCTGCAAAACATTACTCCGGCATCTCTAAAACCATAAGACGCACAAATTTTATTTTCGGCGCAGATTTTTATGCACTAATGTAAGCTATCTGCCCATATACTTTATTTCTCTCTCCGATTATTCGTTTGGTTTAGCATTTTCCTCCAGCAGAAATTATTTTCCTGTTTTCTTCCAAAACGATAAAGCGCACAATTTTTTTATTTGGCGCACATTTACAACATAATGCGCACTAATAACTAGTACTAAATTCAGCCTAGGACGTACTTTCCTGCTGGCGTAATGGACACAGCTCAATAACAAGTAGCGTCACTATATTAGGTACTTTGGTAAGGCTTTTATGTATTAAATATAGAAAAAGAATAGAAAAGATATAAGTTGAAGTGTTTAAGCCGTGGTGCTTCTACTGGTTCATTAAAACGCGGCTTAACTAATTAAAAGATGAAACACTTAATTAAAAACTGAATTTACGCATACAATTTCACCTCAGTCTCTACACAGTCTTTCATTAGATTATCGAGATCAGCAAGCGCTGCTTGTCCTGCTTCATATTTGAGAATTAACTCTGTAACATCAGTAAAAGTTTTCCGCTCTGCTTCGAGGAGGACTTTCGACGTTTGATCACTTTTTGGCCCCTTCAACACGTGCTGCATGTGCATCGTGTAGAGATAGTGCTCTCTTTTCGGCTGAAAGGAATTTTGTTTGTTTTAGGTTTTTTACGAACGAACGAAAATCAATGGTATACTTAATGGCTAGGTACTCTGCCTCCCGTCCAGCGGCCAGCAATGTCAAATGACCTAGTATGTCACTCAGCCTGCTGAATGCCGCCCATCCCAACTGTATACGCCTAGTGATCTCCTTGGCTTGATGTTCGCTTCCTTGCTGGCCTAACTTTCGTCTAGAAATGACGATGTTTTTGAGTCTTTTTACAGCATACTCTTATCACAAAATGAAATGGGCGTGCTCCACCGGCAAGTATAAATTCTGGGTCTTTTACTTGAATGAAGACCCTTTGTACAACCATATAAAGGCTGCATTTGTTTACATTTTTACGAAACGTATTATTTTTCTCTTTCGGTAATAATTGCGACTTGTCAAAAACTTGTTTTTCTAACCAGTCTCGAAATTTCTACAAGTCTAATTAATAGTTTTATTGCATTTCTTTTCTAAAACTAAACAAATTTTAGTTATTTTAATAAAAACTTCTAGTTTGTAGTTACGATCTTTTTTTTAAAAATTTCCTTGACATACGATTTTTTTGTAGTTGGCATACGATTACACTTTTTTTGTTTGGGAACTGCCATACTGCGCGGGAACTTTATAAACCCTCGCCTGCGGCTCGGGCTTACAAAGATCGTTTCTAATATGCCACCTACGACCCTTGTATCGTAATGTACTATTATTTCAACAAATTATGTAGGTATGAAAAATATTATCAGCCAGTATCATTTTAATAATAAAAATTAAATTATCTCGATTTTAACGAAGAATCCGAATGTAGAGATTGAATGTTCGCGAGCGCCTTTTCTCAATAATTATGCTTTTATAAAGGAAACCAATTTTTAGTGCGAGATTGGCGCTAATTTTGTAGAATTTGCATTGTTTTTTATGTTGCGTTACCTGTTTTCTCACAAGTGTATTGAAAAACGTCGCACAACACATAGTTCTTAGGTTTTATAAAAAACTCGTGACATTATAAACCCTCGCCTACAGCTCGGGCTTACAAAAGTCATGTTGTATCGTAATGTACTATATTATTTTGCTTTTACAGGCAAACATTATCGTGAGAAAATCTGCTCATTCTATGCCTTTTAAATTTATATTTCATGTTTTTACATCTCAAAAAAAAAAAAAAACTGCACTACAAATAGAAATGATGGTAATAATGTTGTAATAACTACACTATTAGCTAGTACTGAAGAGAAGTAGGTACCTCATCAGGGCTCTTGGTGTAAGGTGACCCTTTAGCGTTGGGCGTAAACACGAACGGTTTAAAGTAGGAGACGCTCGGGTCGGGTGTTGCGGTGAACCAATGTACGCTTACGCCTTTTGTAGCTAAACTGGAAACCTGCAATTTATCATCATTTTAAAACTAAAGAAACAAACGAGTAGTATAGTAGAACAATACTGTCACATAAATGTGAAAATATATTTGAATGTTTGTTCCGCTCAAAGTACTCAACGGATTTGGATGAGATTTGGAATGGAGATAATTTGTAACCTAGATTAATACAAGATACTTTCTACGGGAAAAGTCTTATGGAAAATCTTACACAACGCGAGCGTAGTCGCGGGCGGACCGCTTGTTCAGTAATATTCCAGAGTTTTTTCGATCTTACTTGGCTGCCTTGAGTAGGGAAAGTGTCGTCGCAGCCTCGGCAGATGTGACTCTCTTTATGCCTCAGGATTTTGACCATGTCTTCAACATCAAACGCTGAGTTGGCAGTTTCTTGCTTTAAAAGTCTTTCGCCTTCCTGCTGCCTATATTCATCGCCACCAGATGAAAAACATTTCGTGAAGTTGAACTCGCTCTAAATTAAACAAAATAAAGATAAAAGATAAAGATAAAATTTATTTCAATCAAAATTAATCTAAAAACACAGTATAAAAGTACAAAAATAATATTTAAACAACATAATATGACTGCGATGCCTAAACTAAAAAAATAAACTTGTATCTTAGGCAGCAAAATAAAGAGTTCGTTATTGTTTGGTAACCTTATTCACGCAGTCCTTAATGGTGATTGCCAGAAATTTTATCCGAACTCTAGGTAATTCGAGGTAATTTGAAACGTTGCGTAATCCTCCATCTCGATAATGCAAGCTCCCATACCACTCGGAAAACTAACGAGTTTTTGAAAAACGTCGAGTCGATGGACCATCTTTCCTACAGCCTTGATCTTCTGGACCCAACGACTATTTTTCATTTTCGAGAGATTTATTGCGTGGTCAAGGATTTGTGGACCCACCCCAAAAAAATGTAATGACGAAACTAAGAGACGTAACATCCAAAAGTAAATAAACTATTCATTACATTTCAAGCCGTCAATCAGACATTTTGACTCAACTTTAGACTGGAATTACATACGTCCAATCTAGACGTGAAGCCTTTTTAAAAAAAAAAAAAAGCTACAATAGTTGGTTTGAGAGAAAGCAAAAGTGCATTGTTTGTAACAGAGAATATTTCAAAAAACAATGAAAATAAACTTAGTTAAGTACTTTCTTCTATTCCCGATCATTTCGATTGCTCATCGTAATAATATTAATGAATATTTTTGAAACTTATGCGATATTTTTTACATTTTTTAGACCAAATGATGGATTACTAAAATTGGAGATTTAACAGTAAAATGTCTACTTGTAAATCCTAAATTTCTAGTAAAACTAGAGCATGCCACTTATTTTACAATCACTGGAAAGTTTATGTGACTCAGCCTGACTGGACAATTCTTCAAAATGAGCCGCGTTTAAGTAGGTCAATACACCATTTTAGGTGACAGCTAATCACCCTTATTTCTGTTTATGTAACGCTAGAGAACGCAAACGTGTCCAGCCAGCTTGAAAACCGCTTTTCTCTGGTCTCTCAATCTCCGAACAGAAGGGATTCTAACTATTTCTTGCTTATTAATAATCGGCGTCAACTAAAGTTGTGACAGGTATCCAGTTTGAATTTTTGAGATACGTATAGCCATTTAGCTAAAAAACAACGAAAAGCGTGGCCAGCCAGCCTGAACTTACCTATACCTTGATTTTTAATTCCGTGGAATTCTGAGTTCTCAGGTCGCTTGTCGCAAACCTTTTTTCACATGTACATTTTTGTTATCACTATCATAACAAGACAGGCAAATCATAATTTACATACAATGCAATTAAAATAACTACTCCAGTGGCTTGTGCAAACTCTATATGAATCTTGTATGGTTTACGCTGTGCTTTTTTATCTGTGGCCATACAATACGAAATTAAAGTGAAGTTTGCATGGAAGAATTGTTATTTTAATAGCGTTGCTAATATGCTAGATTAAGAACACCTTTATTTTTTTGGTTCCATGCATTTTTAAAAGCCCTTTTCCATTAGAAATAGAAATATTAACCAACTGTTTGCAACCTGTGGTTATTTGAAAATGATACCCGGCCTTAATAAATATTCTCCCACATTGAATATAGTAACATGAACAGATTACAACTTAAAAATATTATAGTCATCCAACAATTGAAAACATGAAATATAATGAAAGCTGCATAAAGTATGACTTTAAAATAATTCACTGTGTTATTTTTATTCATCAAAATGTGATACCTGTAATTTTGGTAACCTGTTTTCTGCCTGGCAACACTCTATCTGTCAGAATTCCACGGAATTAAAAATCAAGGTATACGTATTAAACTTCTGGCTGGCACCTCTGAATCTCGACAACGAAAGCGTTTTCGAACAAGGTTCTTTTACTAGCATTTAGTGACGAAATTTGTGACAGTCATAGCGTTTGTTTCATGGCGTTACAAAAAACGTTTACGAAAAATTGAGAAAGCGTTTACCAGACATTCTGGCTGGCTGGCTCCGTTGTATCTGTGCTGTCTGATGGTCTACGGCTTCCTAATTTTCTTCAACATTTAGTGACCGGGACGATTATGATAACCTGTTAATATGTCGACGATCCCTCCCATAGTTTCAGAGATATTAATCTTTGTTATTTTCCCATACAAACTTAGCAGTAGGGTGACCAATATTAAAGGTGAATGTAGGATTACGTATAATTAAGTGTTTTATTTTAAGGAATGAAAAGCCACAAATGGATGATAAACCAACAACTTTTATAGTAACGCTAACATAAGATCATGAAATTATGGTCAATTTTATTAGTTATTATTGTTCTCCCTGAAATATACAATTAACTGTCAAAAAAATCTTGCAAACTTCATACTTACGACCTTGAATTTATTTATTGATGGAATAAACCTGATGCCTGATGATTCAGGATTGTCTCTTCACGAGGGAACTCCGGTTAGTAGCACGGATACGAAACTTTGCAATTTACGCTTAATCTTGATAGCTTAATATAATATTTATCATGAACAGGTGTTGAAATCATGACTCTATGAAGACCGCTTAAACTTAAAGCTTCTTAACGTAGATAATGGCCCCGATTCAGGAAGTAATGCTCGAATTCTGCCTGTCTAACCTTTTCATTTCAGGAGATGATCAATAAAATATAAAATTCATCATTTGAATTAATTATAAAATTAGGCGTAGCGTAGGCGTAGTAATTTCGATTACAGTTCGTCTCCAAGTTCACTCACACACAGATTACGAATCGCATTTCATTCAAAGAAGTAAAAGTACCGTTTGGAAATCTTTGGAAAAAATATTATATCATTTAGTATCTTTATTGATTGATAACAGTACATTACGATACAAGGATCGTAGATGACAAATTACAAACGAGGTGACTTTTGTAAGCCCGAGCCGCAGGCGAGGGTTTATAATATCACGAGTTTGTTATAAAACCTAAGGTCCGTGTGTTGTACGACGTTTTTCAACACACTTGTGAGAAAACTGATAGTATTTAATTAAATTGAAATGGTTAAGAAAGGTACACAGTACCCTACAAAAGCTGTGATACTACAGGTAAAATTCATCATGTAGAAGTTGTAAAACTAACCTTTATTATAAAGCGCGCAGTTTGAGTATATATATTCACATTTATCATGAAATATCAACACTAAAACACTCATAAAACAACATTTAAAGTAAAACTAAAATGAAAATGAAAAAAAAATGAAAAATGATACATTCAATATGTTTCTTTTTTATAAGCATAATTACGGAGAAAAGGCTCTGGCGGACATTCAGCCTCTACTAAATTTCTGAACGTGCGCGTGCGCCGCTGCTGCACAATTTGTTTGCTGGTGTCGCCATCTCTTAGTTATTCAGTATTACTACGATGACTTTCACGAAGTGGTAGGATTACAAATGACTAACAAGTACAATTCGAGGTACACAATAATATGAATAGAATAGGTACACTAGAAAAAAAAAAACAAAAAACAACGGTTTAATAATATGCTTCGCAATGAATATCAAATTGTATATTGTTTGTTGCTTCGTGAAATGGGGCCTAGGAGAGACTCGGGGAATCCCATTCCGCGAGCGAATCTTACGTGTAAAATCATGGTCACCACGCAATATTTATAGGAATTTGTATGGAAAATAAAATAAAATGGTATTAATGATCAATATAAATATCTCTGAAACTATGGGAGGGATCGTCGTCACATTAACAGGTTATCTTAATCGTCCCCGTCACTTAAATGTTGAAGAAAATTTGGAAGCCGTAGACCATCAAACAGCACAGATACAACGAGCCAGCCAGTCAGAATGTCTAGCTGGCTGGCACCAAGTTTTTATCGATTTCTCGTAAACGCTTTTAGATAACGCTATGACTGTCACAAATTCCGTCACTAAATGCTAGTAAAATAACCTTGTTCGAAAACGCTTTCGTTGTCGAGATTCAGAGGTGCCAGTCAGAAGCTTAATACGTAAGTTCAGGCTGGCTGGCCACGTTTTTCGTTGTTTTTTAGCTAAATGGCTATACGTATCTCAAAAATTCAAACTGGATGCCTGTCACAATTTAAGGTGACGCCGTATTAATAAGCAAGAAATAGTTAGAATCCCTTCTGTTCGGAGATTGAGAGACCATGCTAAAAGCGGTTTTCAAGCTGACTGGACACGTTTGCGTTCGATTATCTCGGGTTCTCTAGCGTCACATAAACTGAAATAAGGGTGATTAGCCGTCACCTAAAATTGTGTATTGACCTACTTAAACGTGGCTCATTTTGAAGAATTGTCCAGCCAGCCAGGCTGTGTCACATGAAAGTTTTGGGATGCAAGCAGTGTAAAATCTTAATTTTTCCCTAACTTTTCAGGTGGCTTCTAGATTTCACTGACTTTCCAGAAAGTGGACACCCGGATTATATTGGGTAGTATTCTACCATTCACTAATGTTTATTTTTAAGGAATATCCATTTATTAGGCTTATTAACATCCATTAGTATTTCGGTCAGTTTGCTTTATTATCTATCTGTAATGAATAAGTAGGTATTTACTGTCTTAAAATTTGATTTACCTTCTGAATGCAACCGAATACCTAAATATCTAATCAATAAGTAAAGTTTTACTGGAGCTGCTGGCCAAATCACAGGAAGCTGAAGTACCTACCTGACCATCCCATAGACCCAATGCTTTAGCTTTATCTTGTAATTTGTCCGATTGTTTATCCATTTTGGTGGTTATCGTCAATCCATTAGATATATTTCTATAGCCAATTTCAACTTTTTCAGCTGCCCAGAGTCTGCCACTTGTTTCCAGCACCCACGCTTCTTTCGGGTCGGCAATCAGAAAAGAGTTGTGATAGAAGTGACTGTCGTCGTGATCTGAACATGGTCCTCCTTGACCATACTTTTCCAAAAGTGAGGTGATTACTTCTAATGCATCTTCAGCTGTACCGCCTCTTTCTAGACCTAACCTAAAAAATATTCAGAGCTTTAGATAAAAAATCTTGTCTTTGATAAAGCTTTTCTCAATATTATGTAAATAAAGTAGAAAAAAAACTGGCCAAGCACGTGTCGGGCCACGCAAAGTGTAGGGTTCCGTAGGTGTCCAATACTACTTAGGTACCTACCTACCTACCTGAGACAGTTAACATGTGGGGCCGCCATTTTTTGCTGATTTTGTTTTTTTTTTTCTCCACGGTCTGTATTATGAGTATGGTAACTGCATCGGACTAAGCAACAAAGAGGCTCAAGCGGACATTATGATTATTTCACTTCAGACAATCAACCAAAAAGGTACTTTGAATAAAACTTGAAAAAGGGTAGGAATATTTCATAAAAACTGCTATCCGCTGAGATAGAAGTGCATTTTAATCATTGGTGTAGCAAAAAGTACGAGAGTTATTAAGACACGGTTAATATGTTAAGAATACAAGGGCTGCTATTTATGTATCCGGAACTGGCCACTTACATAAACAATATTTAAAAAGAAATTATAACATTTAAAAATAGAACTCTTTGGCTGTAAAATAAAGTTTGTTTCATTCATCTGTCAATTGTTTTTACATTGTGGCGCCATTTTTAAAATTCATTGTCTATCATCACCATGGATTTGACTCGTGGAAATTTTCGTGCTATGATTTATTACGACTTTCGGCGTGGATTAACTCAAAAACAGTGCATGGATCAACTTTTGTCGACTTTTGGGGAGGAAGCCCCATCGAAAACAACTGTGTATCACTGGTTCAGTGAGTTTAATCGTGGTCGTCGTATGCTTGCGGACGATTTTAAAGAAGGTCGCCCTAAATCAGCTGTTGTACCACAAAATATTGATGCTGTGCGCGAACTAATAATGCAAGACCGTCATGTTACATATCGCCAAATAGAGGCATTTCTGGGCATTAGTATGACAAGTATTTATAAAATATTACACGAACATTTGGCTGTAAAAAAAATTGTTCTCGTCGGATCCCGCACAACTTAACAGTTGAACAAAAACAGGCTCGTGTTGATTGGTGCAAAAAAATGATAGAAAAATACAAATGTGGTACATCAAAAGCTGTTCATAGTATCTACACGGGAGACGAATTTTGGATATATGCGTATGATCCCGAAACTAAACAGCAGTCAACGGTTTGGGTGTTCCAAAATGAGCCAAACCCAACTAAAGTTGATCGTGCAAAAAGCACTTTGAAGCAAATGGTTGCCTGCTTTTTTTGGTATTAGTGGACATGTGGCTACAGTACCACTAGATAATCGTAAAACGGTTAATTCTGAATGGTACACCACCATTTGCTTGCCAGAAGTCTTTGGAGAAATACGCAAGAACAATCGACAACGAAGAATAATCCTTCACCCCGATAACGCCAGCTGTCACACCTCGGCCGCAACAACGGAGTATTTAAATAGTCAAATAATCGAATTGACGGGTCATCCGCCGTACAGTCCTGACTTGGCACCCAACGACTTTTATTTATTCCCAAGCGTGAAGAACAAATTACGTGGACACCGATTTTCGACCCGGGAAGAAGCCGTTGATGCTTTCAAAATGCACGTTTTGGAGATACCCGATACAGAATGGAAAAAATGCTACGAAAGTTGGTTTCAACGTATGAAAAAATGCATCGATCATCACGGGGAATATTTTGAAAAGCAATAAAAGTATATTTGGTTATAGATGTTTGTTATTTTTTGTTATTCCGGATACATAAATAACAGCCCTCGTACACACTCTATCTATGCTTTTAATTTCACAACGAAAGTCGTAGGAACGACGACTCTTTGAAAAATCATCTGAATTAGTTATGTCAACAAAAACAATAATTCTACGCCACTTTGTCAACGCCATTGATTTTCTATGTTTATTAAGCTTTGGGTTCAGGGAGGTTCAAATCGGGATTGACAACAATGAGTTTTTATAATCCATGTACAGCGCCTCGACGGCGGCCATTGTTTTGATAGTTTACATCTGAACGTCTGATCCGGATTCTGTACACAATTTTTTCGAGAGACGACTTTAGCGTATACAAAATTAAGTTTTACTGTTACAATAAAAACTATTAGTGCACCATGTAAGTAGAAGTGAAAGCCATGTTTGGAGCTATAATGCAACTCAAATTGTACGTTATTTACAGAGATGGTTCGATGGAGTGGTTTTCTCAACGCGACGATAGCGTAAAAGTAGAAATCCGCCATCATTTTGATACTTCAACGCCACGGTAGCGCAGATATTCGTCACCTCCTCTACGCCACCAAAGTACATAAAGTTGATTTTATTCACTCAGTGAGTTGCCTTGCGCATTGATACGTACAAACTTATTACTATACATTTATACAAGATTCATAAAAATTATTTAGCATGTGTGCAAAATTATTTAGTGTTTGCGAACCTTTACAATTTATTCGTCACTATTATACGCCACTCAACGCCACTGACGCGTAGAAGTTCTACGCTACCATCGCAATACTTCTACGCCATATCACATTTTATAAGTTGGTCTATTATTCAATAACCTGTAAAGCCTACTTGATGTTGATAATTTTCCTTTTAAATTCATTATTCACTTGACTCTTAACAAAAATAAGCACTTTAAAACAAAATATTTCTGAAACGTACACTAGCATCGAAAAATGGTTTTAGCAAACCCCCATTATTTTTAAATACTTATCTAACGATACCTTGCACTACAAGGTAGTTAGTTGTGAATAAAATAAATAACCCCTACCTACTTCACGTGTACCAGCTAAAAAAATTTTTCTTAATAATTTTATTCTTCAACTTTGTCGGCATGATTAATAACCACGGAGACAATTGTCTCCGTGTTAATAACTATGTACCTACCTTACCTGTCCATGCCAAATTACAGCCTTCTAGTACTAAGAGTCTCTGAGCTAAGCCGCGGACGGACAGACAGACAGACGGACATGGCGAAACTATAAGGGTTCCTTTTTTTTACTACGGAACCCTAAAAAGGGAATAAAACAAATGTTAGCAATTTAATTAATGTAAGTAGGTAGGTACATAATTTGTTTTAGATAAGACATGTTACATTTCTAATAATAGGTAGGTAAGGTACCTATAAACTATCTATAACATCTATGAAAAAAAAAGGCTGCTAAGTTGAGGAGTGTGTAAAATATCTCTTTGTGTAGTGTGGCTTGTTATTTCTGACGTACCTATATAATTATAGCATGATAAAATATGACTTTCTATATTATGTAGGAACTTAAACTAAAGTTACCGAACTAAATCCATCCCCAGCAGTCTCTTCACCCGAGCATCACCATCTCCCTCATTGTAGTTGGTCCATACAGCCTCGTTACCAATGACAACATTTTTATCATTGGCACCCATTTCTGCCCCCCACATCCAAGCTGGTTTGCTAAGTATCACAGAGTTCACGGGGGATTGACTCTCGTCTATTGTTATGTAGGTACACTGGAATTTTATTAAATTCTTACTGCTATAATATATAGACAGTAGGACTCTTTTACTGACATAAGATAAAGAGTAAGTAGGTAATCAATATCAGGCTAAGTAAAGTTCAAGTAAAGGTTAAGTAATAAGTTAATCAATTATGACAACAATCATTTACTTATTTAACTTTCTAATAAATATGGCCACCACATGAAGTTTGTAGGCATATTTAGTCTAGAGCACAGCTTTATAGTTTTGACAACTGGCTTCTAAACAAGGCCATTGAATTTATCACGGCATTTTTTTGTGTTCCTATTTTAAGATAAGTATACAATGTAGATTTCCCTCAGTATTGAACTGAGTCTGGTTGGGCCAGTTCAACCAATCATTTATTTAAATAGTAAGTATTATATATTTTCTAAATCTAAAAATCAAATGTATGACCTTTATAACAGAGCCGACTGCAAAAGATTGTCAAATAGCCAGTACCTATACTGCTAATGATTTAAATTTGAATATTTCTGGGAAGTTGTACTGTACAGTCAAGGCTTGTTTTTTGCAGTATCAACCTATACATTTTTAATTTGTCATGAATTTTTATTCATCATCATCATATCAGCCGGAAGATGTCCATTGTTGAACATAGGCCTCCCCCATAGGTTTCCAACGTGAACGGTCCTGCGCTATTTGTATCCACCGGCACCCAGCAACTTTCACCAAGTCATTTGTCTACCTTGTGGGAGGCCATCTGACACTATGCCTTCCGGCCCCTGGTCGCCATTCGAGAACCTTTCTTTCCCATCGGTTATGGGTTGCCTGCCCATTGCTACAACAACTTGCTTATCCTGAAAGCTATGTTGATTACATGATCTTTCTACGTATCTCCTTATTTCTGATTTGATCACATACAAGGTCTCACCTCCGAGCATAACCCCCTCCATCATATGCTGAGCGACCCTGAGTTTATCTATGTGACCAATAATTAGGGACCACATCTCAGTGCCATAGGTTATTACTGGCAATATACACTGGTTAAAGACCTTAGTCTTCAAACACTGACGTATTTTGGACGAGTAGTCATGCCACAATTTCCTGAACGCTGCCCAGCTGAGTTGGATATGTCTATTGACCTCTTTATCGAAGCCTGATCTACCTAACTGGTCTACTTGTCCAAGGTAAATATAGTGATCCACAGCTTTAATAGTAGCACTTCCAACACTGGCCGGTTTGGGTGCAACATGGATTATCTATGTTCATCTTAAGACCCACCTGTGCGGAAGCACCACTAAGGTCCCTGAGCATTGTGCAAAGTTTTTCCAGGGAGCTATAATTTTTATTACATTCATAATATTGAAGTAAACTAGTAAGGTAAGAGACTAAATTATAGCTGTACAAGTTACCTGAGAGCCGGGGTATGATGTGAGGTGCGGGGAGAAAGCTATGGTGACAGTCAATAATGAAGCCAATATTTCAACTTGTTGATCGACTAGTCAATGGACATAAATTAAATTGCATTTTAATAAATAACTTCCACCATATTTCCTCTATAGATGCATGACACATGTGTCGCTCCCCATGTCCAACCTAATTATGACAAGTTAAATGACAAATATGACCAAAAATCAAACTAATTTGGTACAGTTGTCACAGAAAGTGGATTGCTTGTGTGTTCTTTTAACTATTTTTTTTTTATAATGGGCAACTCTTTTCTTTCCATGTAAAACTCATTAATTTTTTGTCATTACTCCAACATCAAAATCATCTATAGATAGTGATAGTGATCTTGGTCGAGAATTGTTTGGTATTGTGTATTGGATATAATTTTCAATTTAGAATTTTTCAAAAAAAAAAACTGAACAATGAATGGATTAACATAATTTATGTATGACATACTTATTTAATTATCAGATATCATAGACTTTTGTACTGTGTCTGAGTATATCAAATTTCAAAAAAGGTTGCTAAATAATATGTCAAACATAACAATAATAATTATTACATTCAAACCTATTTAGTAACATCATAACTGCAACAAGATATAAATCACACCATTTACCGAAACTGTTACAGTCAATATCCAAATGAAATTTTTGTACTCATCTGTATCCCTCCCCCCACAAACCGTCTTCCCGGCTCTCAGTTAAGTTGTATGGCTATACTCATAGTTTAATTTGATACCTTAAGTGTGGTGTTACGTTGGCCTCCTTGCACAAGCACAACTTCTTGAACTTCATTCTGGGGCCGATCAGAGTTTTTGCCGAAGATTATTGCACCTTTCTTTGTTAGTGGAGGCAAAGCAACGAAGGTATCGCACGATCTAGGAGGTCTGAGAGGCACCATTCCGAAAAAGTTCTGAGAAATAACAGAAAAATTGCACGTATCCAATAAGAATGTTTTGTTAAATAGTAAGTAATGGGTAGAGTGTGGTGATGGCAGAGTAGAATACATTTGTCACCAACCCTTACTCTTCCCGTGGGTGTCGTAAGAGGCGACTTAGGGACCACGCATTGAACAGGGAACGGGCAGCAGCACTCTGTGATACAGCAACCTTTTAATCTGCGATCTCCAACCCGCCTGCCAAGCGTGGAGATTATGGCAAAACCCTCCACTTGGGTGGAGGAGGCTCTTAGTCCAGCAGTGGACTGTAACGGGCCGTTGATGTTTATGTTGAATGGGTAGAGTAAACACTAACAAAAACATGAACATAAAGAACCTAAGTAAAAAGATAAACAGTTTTCGGTTTAGGTGCTTGTTGAACTATAAAACTAATGTAATGTGAATGTGAGATAAGTACACACCGTGTCAGTCTAATTAGGAGATCACACTGTCGTCGTCGTCGTCAAAATTTCGCGAAGTCGTGGTGTTGTGTGACGGGTGAAGGCGCGGCGGCGGCGGCGCGGGTCGGTCGATATTTATTTACTATTTTTTTATCATCAGATTGATGGTGTAAAAGCATCAGATAGAATTAAAGAGTAGGTATAGTAATATACATAATTCAATTCAATACATATTTATGTGGGGGAAGATAGAAATTAGAATCAATCAGTCAAAAAGAACTGAACAATGAACATATTGAACTCAAAGAGTTTTTTTTTATTTTTATAATAATGTTTAACGGCTCTGGGTTCGGAGCCCTTTTGAGCCAGTAGTAATATCTATGTCCGTTTTTTCTATCTCAATGGTCCGTTTCTATGTCACAGAAAACAGCTGTTTGTTTTCTTTTCGTTCAGTTCACTTGAGTTCACTACACTCCACTTCACTTTATAGTTTTTCAACGGTGTTTGAAATAAAATTCATTACAGGTTTATAAAAAGCAGGTTCAGCAAGTAATTGTTGTAGTTTAGTTGGAGGTGTTTTCTTTAATTCATTACTAATTTCAACCAAATCAGCAGTTAAGACAATACGATGCAAACCATAGTGTGGACATTTGAAGAATATGTGGTCGAGGTCTTCTTCTTCATAACAGTAGGGACATTTTGAATCACGAACAATGTTCAGTCTTTTGAGATGGGATTTAACCCTACAATGGCCAAATCTCAGTCTGTTTATAATGGTTATAAATGTTCTGTCAACTTTCCACTTGTGGTACCAGGGTTGGGCGGGCGGGCACTTCTGTATGTTTGCATACCATCTGCCTTTCTGTTCTGTAGCTTTTTGGTAATACATTTCCCATAATGTTTTCAGATCTTGGCGAAGCTGGTGATGGTAATCGGTGTAAGGAATACGGTGTACTGAGGTGTGATCGAGATCAAAGTCGCCGCGAGCAGCTTGATCTGCTTCTTCATTGCCTGAGATACCGCAATGCGAAGGTACCCACATAAAGTTAATTTCTACATTATTTTCTAGCTCAGCTATCTTTTGTTTTATGGAAAAAATTATATAATTGCAGTCAAATTTCAAAGAACAATTAGTTAGTGCTGTCACTGCACTAAGTGAATCAGTTAATATCAAGCACTTTTGTATCCTGATTTCTTCAAGATATATAAGTGCCTGAAGTATTGCATAACATTCTGCTGTAAAAATGCTATTCTTAGAGTCTAGTTTAAAACACTTTTTCAATTTTGATTTAGGATCATAAAATGCTGATGTAACTCTATTGTCAGTTTTTGAGCCATCAGTGTAAATAGTATGAACAGCCTGTTCATTGAGAAAGCATAAAAGATCGGATTGATTGTAACACTTTTCTTCAACAACTCCAATTCTGGTATTCATCAGCACATTAGAATCAACACTATACATTGGCCATGAATCAACTTTATACATATTTACAGAAAGATTATTTACATAAAGAGCAATTCTGACAATTTCAGGAAGATGGCCAGACAGAAGCTGATCCACACCCACGTAAGGACCAGTAGGAAGGTTAAGCATTTGGTTAGGTAAGATTCTCTTTTTTACTTGAATGTTATTTGAAGACAATATTTTAACACAAAACTTTTCAGCAATCTGCAATCTTCTAAAAACAAGAGGCAAGATGCATGTTTCACACTCCAGAGCAATCTTGGGTGTTGAACACATTGCACCAGAAATAATTCTAAGACATTTGTTCTGAATTACATCTAACTTCCTTGTGACAGTTAAATTTGTGTTCATGTAAGCTAGTGCACTGTAGTCAAAATGGCTCCTAACTATACTTTTGTACAACATTCCTAAAATAGAAGGATCAGATCCCCAGTGCACACCAGCCAAAGATCTCAAGATATTGAGAGCTTTGTAGGCGTTTTGAATGATATAATTTATATGGATTTGAAACTTCAACCTCTGATCTAGCCATACTCCCAGAAATTTTTGTTTTTCAACCCAAGGCAGAGAAATATTATCATATAATACTGAATGAGAACAAGAAAAATCTTTCTTACAAAAAATAATAGCACTACTTTTAGTAGGGCTAATATTTAGTTTCAATTTGTGACTGTATAAGTTTCTTAAGTTTAGCAAAGCATTATTAAGTTTATGTACACCTATATCTACATCTCTATTTACAGTATATACAAGAAGGTCATCTGCAAATTGCAGAAATTTAGTATTTTCATCAGAAAGATATTGACAAATTTGACTTGTGTACAGGTTGTACAAAAGAGGCGAAATAGTGGCGCCTTGCATTGTGCCTTTGTAAACAGATCTGGGCCCATGTAAAATATTATTGAATTTTACAAACATAGTACGATTGTAAAGAAAATTAAAAATCCATTTACAGAAGCTGCCTGGGATTCCCAACTCACTCAATATTTGAATCAAGATGGAAGGGTTGACATTATCAAAAGCACCCTGTACGTCAAGGAATGCACACACAGTGGATGAATGACTATGAAAAGAGTTTTTAATATCTGCAATAAGGGAAACAAAGCTTTCTACGGCACTTCTTCCCTTACGAAACCCAAACTGCTCTGAAGGTAATAAGTTATTATTTTCTACAAAATAATCTAATCTTGTTTTAATCATAAATTCGAATAATTTTCCCACACAAGATGATAGAGAAATAGGTCTGTATGAATTACAATCATTAGCAGGTTTGTCGGGTTTTAAAATAACACATTGTGTTTTCCATGAAGCAGGGATTATTTGATTAGTCCAAAGCAAATTAAAGATTTCAAGCAGCTTTTTCTTGACTGATGTATGCAGATTTTTAATTAGTTTATACGGGATGTCATCTAATCCAGGAGTAGAATCTTTTCTAGACTTTAATGCAAAAACAAACTCAGACCAAGTAAATGAATGAGACAGAAATTGTGCATGATTAACTCCAGCTTTAGAGAAGTAATTATTTAAAAGTTCCAAATTGATTTCTTTTTCAGGTGGAGAGACAGGTGCAAATTTATCTAGAAATGAAGGAATCCAATCATCATTCTTAAGACGTGGCTTAGATCCTATGCGCTTAAATCTCCTAATGTAGTTCCAAATCTGACTTACTGGTGTATATCTGTTGAATGATTCACACAATTTTCTCCAACTACTTTTCTTTTTTTCCTTATAAGTATAGTTTCTTTACTTTTTCTACTTTAGTTTCCTTATAAGTTTCTTTTTACTAGCATCTAGTTTCTTGTAATTAATATAATTTTCCATAAGAGGATATGACTTGTACAATTTTAAGGCTTCTCTAGCCTTCTTAACAGCTTCCTTACACTCGTCATCCCACCAAGGTACAGGTTTCTTAATAATTTGTTCATTTGATCTAACAGCAACAGGAATACAGTCATTCTTAAGTTTGTTTAATATTTCACAAAATTCGTTGTAACTAGATAATGGGTTGACATCAGATATAACAAAATCAGCAAATAATAATTCAGATTTACTACAGTAAGTTGGCCAGTCAACATTATCATACAAAAATTTTTTTGATGGCTCCCCTATAATATACTTCTCTACTGTAGTAAACATATCTATAACAGTTGGATAATGGTAACTGCCCATTGGATCATTATGTACACTCCACTCACATAGAGGTGCAAACGAAGAGCTAATACAAGAAACATCGATTGCTGAAGGATTCCAATTAGGTCTGCCTACAGTAGTTGGAGAACCCGTGTTTAAAATACACAGATCATATTGGTCTAAAATGTCAAGCACATCATTGCCTCTAGCACTATTAGAAAAACAACCGAAGGATACGTGATGAGCATTCAAATCACCAGATAACATCAGAGGTTTAGGTACGTCATTAATAATCTCCTGTAATCTCCTACTTCTGAAGTGGCGACCTTCAGCATTAGGAGGAGCATAAGCGCATAGAACAGATAGTTTACCTATATTGGTTTCCAAAACGATAGCCACTGTTTGTAAAAAATTATAAAAACGAGTATGTACAACATTATATTTAAAAATTGATTTGATTAAAATTGCTACGCCACCACGGCCATTACAGCCATCTTGCCTTACAAGATTGTAATTCGGGACTTTAAAGCTGTTATTCTCGCGTAGCCAGGTTTCATTTAATAAACAAATGTCAATATCATTTTCTAATAAACAATTTACAATCAGAGGTTTTTTATTTATAAGACCTTCTACATTAAATTGGGAAATTCGAATGAATGGCTTATCCATTCTTGAGGTTCCAAATTAAGGTATTCTTAATCAATTGCGTTGTTATATTGTTATTAGAATTACCCAAGGATACTAAAGCTCCCACCAACCCCTTAAGTACAAAGTCATTATTTAGTATTTCATCGATAAATTTTTCAGTTTTATTACTATTATTATTCTCTTTTTCGTTATAATTATTTTGACTGAGTGGTTTAGGGGGTGGTGTTGGCTTTGGGGTAGTATTATGCCTAGCTACAGCGGCGGTAGAGGGCGCCAGCTGGCGAGTAGATAAGGCCGGGAATTCGGTAGTATTGTTTGTTTTTGGTGCTGCAACAGCAGCATAAGACTTTTTATTTAGTTTTTGCTCTAACTTTTGTTTTTTTATTGGACAGTCTCGCGAAATCGCCAGGTGCTGACCTCCACAATTGATACATTTCAGTACGTTATCGGTAGAGCATTCCGAAAAATGATGCTCCATACTGCATATGGAGCACTTTTGTGTACCACTGCAGATCTTGGCCGAGTGGTTAAATTTAAAACATTTGAAACATTGTAATAGTGGCGCAACATACTCGTGAACCTTGAAGCGATAAATGTCTAAATAAACACATTCAGGCAGATCTTTGGATAGAAAGGTGACACTTACAGAGCCGTAGGGTTTAATTTCGCCGTTAAGCTTGCGAACGAAGCGACGCACGCTCAATATCTCGTACTTTGAAGAGAGTTTGTTGAACAACTCTTCATTGGAAATGCTTGTAGGCACAAACCTCAGTACACCGATGGTTTCAACTGCTCCAGCTGGAATGAAAGCCTTCATGCCGTTCTTTGCCAACCATGCTTCATTTTTGATAAAGCTATTAGCATCTATCGCCTGTTTAAAGATGATTCCAAGCTTATTAGCGTTAATTCTTTTAATGTTGAGCACTCCTTTTATTTCATTTTTAAACAGACTGGCCATTATTAACGGGTTCCGATTACCTAGCTTTTCATCGCCAGTACTCTCGATAAATACCACATATTCAGAGTCCTTACTATTTTCTGGAAAAACACGTGTGTAACCAGGTTTGCTATAAGGTTTAAAAAAGTCTTTATCACTAGATACAGTTTCATCGTCTCTTCGTTTTGCTTGTTTTCTCTCCTTCGTGAGCACTTTGTCCGCCGGGGGCGAGGCCGACCCCAAGCCCGAGGGGATTTTCGCCCCCCCGGGCATCATAAAGTTTTATTTACAATATGATACACTAAACTATATCACTATACACATAATTTACAAAACTTTTGACTTGAAATGCAATAGAAAATTAATTATTTTCAATTAGGCAAAACTTTTCGCCTTTTCCTTAAAAAGCCCGCCAAAAAGTCCGAACTCAAAGAGTGCTCAACAGTGTTGCCAGTAAGTGATAGTCAAATGTAACATGAAACAGCTTAAAAAGTAACATTTACACAAGAAAAGAAACATTAATTTCCCTATTTTCTAGTGGAAAATAACATTAATACTGTAATAAGGGACTTTATTACATTAAAATTCTGCTTTCCCTTTTGTCAAACTTTATAATTTATTGACTGACCGAATCCTTTCCGGCAGCGTACGAAACCGCAGCGCCGCCGGTTTGCAACTAGTTAAGGTAAAATAAAATTTCTGCGTTGTTAGAAACTAGTAGTTAATTACTAGGGATTACGTTTTTTTCCTTAATCATAGTGCACTAACTAAGCATATAAATATCTTTAAATACATATATTTTACTCTCTCTATACAAAATTACAAAACACTAAACTACAATTTGTATAAAGAAAGATAAACTGTCCTGAAAGTAACGTATTGAGTCATGTAACGTGGAGGTAACATGAGAGGGTCAAAAGTAACGTAAAATGTTACAATAGTAACATTCTGGCAACGCTGCGCCCAGTGTTGCCAGAATTTTAAGTTGTACTAGTTAAGGTAAAAGAAAATTTCTGCTTTGTTAGAAACTAGTAGTTACTAGGGATTACGTTTTTTTCCTTAATCATAGTGCACTAACTAAGCATATAAATATCTCTAAATACATATATTTTACTCTCTCTATACAAAATTACAAAACACTAAACTAGGTACAAATTTTATAAAGAAAGATAAACTGTCCTGAAAGTAACATAAAAATAACATATTGAGTCATGTAACGTGGAGGTAACATGAGAGGGTCAAAAGTAACGTAAAATGTTACAAAAGTAACGTTCTGGCAACGCTGGTGCTCAAAGATGTCTTTTTTTTTTTCGTTTTGGCAGAACGCTATTTGCACATTGCCACATACAAAGTGAGGAAACGTAACGCGATTTAAAGAAAAACGGAATTCGGAAAAGGAATAGGATTGGTTTAATGAACAGGAATTTATTAGGAAGGAAAATAGAAGGTAAAGATATAATAAAGTTAATTATATACGGATATTATTAGAAATAATGAAAGAAGATAAGGTTTTATAAAATTAAATAGAGTGATTATTATATGACAGAAGGATAGGGATGGATGTGGGTAAAGGTACTTTTAGGTAGGTAAATTAAATCACTAACTATATGGAATCATTGCTGAAAAGAGGACAAGAAAGAAAAATGTGATTCATATCACCAGGCTCACCACATTCACACAAGTCATTGTTAACTATGTTGAGCCTAGCAAGATGCTTTGGTGTGCAAACATGACCCAGTCTCATTCGAATTAACACACTGGTAGATCTCTTACCAAGCCCAAGTATGAAAAACCAAGGCTTAGAAGTGATTACAGGCTGAATCATGGAATAAAATCTGCCCTTTCTCTGAGAACTCTCTAACCACATCTGGTCCCAAGAGTCCCTGAGATATGACATGGGCAAAGTGGCCAAATCATGGTTGTAGTTTTTATATGGGAACATGTCTAGACACACAATGGCTTCGTTAGCTAAATGATCAGCTTTCACATTACCGACAATGTCAATGTGTCCCGGCACCCACGCAAATGAAATCAAAAGCCCCTCTCTAGAACATTTTGTATAATAAAATTCGGATATCAATAATAATGGGAAAAACAAGTTTACAGTTAAATGGATACTTAGATAGGGCTTGTAAGGCACTCAATGGGTTTATTAAGTCAGTAAATATTATCGATTTCCTAAGTTTCATAATACGAATATATTCAACCGCTTTATAAAGTCCAAAACACTCTCCAGTAAACACAGATGATTCTGGACATAGCTTAACTTGTTGATAGGTTTATACTGTGCATGGTATACACCTACGCCCACATTACCAGTAGGAGAGTGTTTCGATGCATCCGTAAATATACTATGGTGATTTTTCCAATTTGTATCCTTAATAAAATTAAATAATACGTTATTATTTAAATCACCTTTATCAAGACCTATATTAAGGGCAATGTCAGGAGTATAAGTGAGAGTTTCAAAGGGACTGCAAAACAAAGGAAATGAAAATGAACTATGAATAGGAGCATGTATGGAAGAGTATTTTCGAAAACTCTTTACAAGACAGGGAACAGTTTTATGAGACCAATAGCTAGATGAGCTATGTAATCTAAAAGTAATCGAAGTTTAGAACGAAGAGGGTGATGAGAAAGATGTAAAGATCGATATAGAAATTTATCAGCAAGGTACTGCCGACGAAGTTGCAAGGGAGGCTCGCAACATTCGACCTGCAAGGCATTGATTGGACTTGACTTCATAGCACCTGTTATCAATCTCAGAGCTTTCGACTGAATGCTATCCAATTTTTTAAAAGCAACTACACTACCAGGCTCTAGTAAATATGTGCCATAGTCCAATATGCTTCGTATTAGTGCATTATAAATAAGTCTCATATTGAATGGATGCGCCCCCCACCAAACGCCAGAGAGGCACCTTAGTATATTAATCAGACGCTCACATTTAGCATAGACATATTCACAATGCGGAACACCTGTCAATTTTGAGTCTAAAATAATACCTAAAATTTTTTTTTGTCTGTAATTGGAATTTCTCTATTATTGTAATAAACCGAAAATGACGGAGGAAGTTTCATTCTAGAAAATAAAACAACAGAGCTTTTAGATGGTGACAGGTCAAGGCCATTTTTGTCGAGCCAAGTTTTCAAACATTTCAGAGAAACAGTCAAAGAAGCACACGCCTTTTCAATTGAACTATGAGTATAGTACAATAATAAATCGTCAGCATATTGAAGAACACTAACATTATCCACTATCCTTTACCCAAAGATGATTCCAAATCATACGTATAAATATTGTACAAAATTGGACTCAGAACAGAGCCTTGAGGGAGCCCTTTCCATACAACTCTGGTTACTTCACTAGCGTCATGTAAACATAAATGAATACGCCTCTCAGAAAGCACATTCATCACAAAGTTAACCAAAAGTGTGGGGACATTCAGCAATAGCAGTTTTTCCTTTAAAATGCTTAATACAACATTATCATAAGCAGAATTAATATCAAGGAATGCAGAAATTACAGATTTATTACAAGAGAATGCTAACCTAATATCGGTTATAAAAATACTAAGGCTATCTATGGTACTTCTCCCTCGCCTAAATCCATATTGAGAGCTACTCAATAAACAACGGGACTCAATAAACCACTCCAATCTATTTTTAACCAAGAGCCCAGCAATTTTCATTAGAACAGTTGAAAGCGCAACAGGTCTAAACGACGAAGCTGCTGCTGCTGCTGAACTTTTGTTGGGCTTAAGAATTGGAATAACTTCCTGAGATTTTCATGCATGAGGGATATTACCCGACATCATTAAAGAATTGATAAGGTCCAAAAAATATAAAAGAGAATTTTCACCGAGATGAGCGACATAAGAGTATGGTATCGCATCCAATCCAGGGGCAGAGTCCTTTACATTAGATAAAACACCTTTGAGCTCTGTAAGAGAGAAAGGGTGATTTAGACCATCAGGATCTTCTGATAAAAAGGATGAAAGTGAACAGGGCAATAATATGTCCTCTGGAACCGATGGGGGGGCAAGTTTATTTAAAAAACCATTCATCAAAGAAGACGGTAAAATATTTGAGGATGTTTCGCGAAATGCAGATCGAAACCTACGAATATTCCTCCAAACTACAGATGGAGGGACATCGGGAGACAGCGATAAACAAAAATTCCTCCAGCTATCAATTTTTTTCTTTTTAAATAATTTAGTCGTTTTTTTCATAATATCTGACAAAATTGAAAAATTCTCATCAGATCCACACTCGTTATATACCAACTCCATTTGTTTTCTATTTTTTACTGCTTCAGTGCACTCACTGTCCCACCAAGGAGGTGAGGGAATACAATTCGCACCTTTTCCTTTTATAGGGAAAATTTCAACCGCCACTTCCACCAAGACCTTGGCCAGAAGTGATGCACAAAGTGGTTCCGTTCCCCTACTGACCTCAGGAAGAGAAGCTATTTTACATTCTAAACGTTTACTGAATAAGTCCCAATCTGCATCTATCAATTTGTGTTTTAAACGAGGAGGACGTTTTTGTATTGGGCTGGTTGTGAAAGGGAATTTAATAACTATAGGCCAGTGATCACTTCCATAGGTTGAAGGAAGAGTTTCCCAATTTAACGTAGAAGCTAGGGCAGGAGAACAAATGGATAGATCAGGTACGCTAATACCCTCGTTGGGCCCAGTACGGCGAGTTGGAGAGTTATGTCAAAAAATGTGAGTCAACTATATCTAGCACCTAAGAAGCATAATGGTTAGGTGAAGAACTGACGGATGCTGAGCATTAAAATCTCCAAGAATAATAAAGGGCTTAGGGAGAGAAGAAATCATACTATCAATTTCATTAAATATAGCAGGACTTGGATGAGGAATATACAAGAGACAAAACAAATATCTTTAACTATAGCTGCTATGAACGAAAAGTCTTTATTAACATGAGAAGTGGGGAAATACGAAAAAGGGAAAGAATGTTTGATAAGTAAGGCAGTAACTACCTGCATACCCATCAGATCTATCTTCTCTAAGACAAGCAAAGCCAGGGATCCTAAAGGAGAATCCTGGTTTAAGCCATGTCTCTTGTATGGAAATAAGAAATGGCTTATGTAAATTAATCAAATAAATTAAATCACTTTTTTTCGACACCACGCTCCGACAATTCCATTGTAGTATCTTTGCGGAGTTGTCCATTATTAGAGATTTTAGAGATAGCATCAATCAAAGGGGCAGCGTTGGACGGTGTTAATAAATTAGACTGGGATAATGATTTTATTAGTGTTATTATAACTTCTGCTACAGAAACATGTCTGTGCCTCCTGTGACGAGTGATTTAAGTTGAGTTGTACCCTTTTTGTGTTTTTTACATGAGTATTATCAGAAAAAAATTACGTTTAAAATGGTCTAACTCACGTTCTTCTATCTGCTATAGTTTCTGAGATAATTTTGTGCAAGGTGATACAACTGCCCGGATTTTGGCAAAAAAGTCGTGAATATCAATATTTGTGGAGTTGTAACCTCAAAAGTATTCACTCAGCACACAATTTTTCGTGCTTCGTGATTTAAATGCGATTGTATTCAATTTCACTTTTTTTTTTTAGTACATTTATGGTGAATATTGATGTGTATAGAGTAATATCCCTTTGAACCGACTCTTTCCGACATAATACCTAGGGTACAAATCGACATGTACCTACCATTTCGAAAAAGAATGTATGCCTTTTTTTGGGAAAAGTGATACATCGTGACATGAATCTTTCTACACAAAACAGTTTTTATGTGTAAACAGATATAAATGTAATTGTATCTAAAACTCAAACCATTTTTAAAAATATTTCTGTAGAACAACTATGTGCTTAATGATACAAGTGCGGATGGCCGAGGTGCGCGGGGTGAAGCGCCCCGCGTGATCAGGGATGCGCGGGACCTTAAACCGTATAGTGTCGCCGCGGTCTTGATGGACCAAAATAAACTAGCTCCGCTTTTCTGAATGTAGAAGGTATTTTGTTCTGCCATTCTTCCCTTTCGGGTATAAGAACTTCATATAACCTAATAAAGTTCTGTTTCATAGTCATCACATCAGAGGGCGTCGCCATGATAGGATTCCTGATTAGATTTTCAGCTAATCTACTCATCACATTAGAGGACCACCTCTTCTTTCCGGCTTCAAGCGAGCGAAGCATAGCTGTTCGAGCTTCTTTCTGGACATGTAAGTGAAGCGGTGCTATGTTAAGCACCGCTTCCATGGCCAGAGTAGGTGTCGACGAGATGGCCCCTGTGATAATCAAACAGGCAAGTCTTTGCAGACTGTTCAGGGAAGCAATATATGTTCCCATAGTGGTTTTCTTAAACCACGACAGGCAGCCATAGGTAACCATAGGCCTGACTATGGCAGTGTACAACCATAGAGCGTGTCGGGGTTTAAGCCCCCACCTAGAACCGACCAGGCGACAGAATGTGCCCAGTGCAGACTTTGCCTTTTTAACCACATAGTCTATGTGTTTATTCCATATGAGCTTATGATCAAGGTATATACCGAGATATTTAGCTTCATATGCAAAATGTATAGTTTTGCCGAAGAGTGTAGGAGGCCAGAGTTTATCTAGAATCCTTCTCCTCGTGAAGGGAACTATAACGGTTTTGCTAGCATTGACAGATAATCTGAATTGCACGCACCACCGTTCAACTTTCCTAAGAGCATTTTGCATAAGACTTGATACCGTGTCGGGACATTTACCCACAATGGATATGACCAAGTCATCAGCATATCCCTGGGTATACAAGTCTGCCGAATTAAGTTCGTTTATCAGGCAATCAACTACAATGGACCACAGTAGCGGGGATAAGACCCCTCCTTGCGGGCACCCCCTCGTCACTCTCACATCAAGAGTGCAATCAAAGAGGGTCATCCGAACTGTCCTTGTAGTCAGCATTGATTCGACCCACACTAATGTCGTCTCATCAATACCTCTATCTCTCATACATTTGAGTATGATGTCTGTCTAGGTGTTATCAAAAGCTCCCTCAATATCTAGAAAGGCACAGAGGGCGATCTCCTTGTCTTCAAGCGCTCTCTCCAAACGATTCGTAAGCTCCATAAGGGCGGTTTCGGTCGATTTTCCTTTCTGGTACGCATGCTGTTTCACGTGCAGGGGTATCACACTAAGGTAGTTCTCCCTGATGTGCAGATTAATAACCTTTTCAATCGTTTTTAGAATGAAAACGGTGAGACTTATCGCTCTAAAGTACTTAGGGTCGGCTTTATCCCGATCACCCCCCTTGGGAATAAACGTTACACGAACCCTAGTCCATTGTAGTGGAATATGTCCCCAAGCCAAACTAGCTCTGAAGATTCTCACTACAATCCCTAAGATGGCATCTTTACCTTGCTGCAGTAGTGCAGGAAAGACGCCATCCTCCCCTCCGGACTTATAGGGCTGGAAGCTATCAATCGCCCACGCAACTCTATGAGGTTTAATTATAGATGTGGCCCTCTTCCAGTCTTCTACAGAGGGCCTGGACTTAGTCATCCTTGTAGCCGGGGTGAGATTTGTGTGGCCCAGGACTTCTGAGCCAGGAAAGTGAACTTTTGCTAGGAGTTCTAGTGTCTCCCGGTCAGAGTTCATAAAAATCCCATTCAGCCCTCTTAGTAGGCCGAGATGAGATGGAGGCGATTTAGACAGAATCTTGTGAATCTTGGCAATGTGAGGCGTGCTATTGATCGCCTCACAGAACCTTCTCCAAGATTGACTTTTTGCTCTCCTCAGTTCCTTGTTGAAGCCCGTGAGGGCAGAGCTGTAGGCATTCCAGTTAATAAACGTTGATTAATTTTTTAAAACTTGTATTTATTTTCACATTCCACATCTTTTTCATTGAGCGGTACATCTCGACTTTTATCATTTAGCACATATTTTAAAAGACTAGGATTTTAGTAAACTGATACAATTCAGGTAAATTATGGAAATAAGCGAATGCTAAGTAAATAAACAAAATCTCAAGGGTTATATCTTCATCTTTTGTTTGAAGAACATTGTGCTAGGATCATTATTTTTATGAGTTATTAGATGTTTTAACTTCGTGTATATCAGTTTACACAAAGACAACTTAATTGTAAGTACTTAGGTGCAACGTAATTTAACTATACAAGTATCATTTATTACATGATTAATGCACGTAATAGACAGAAGAACAGGTACAACTCACAGGTTTTACATGAATTACTTATAAGATTTAATATTTACCAATAAAACTAAAATATGCTATAAAAGAAAATGTTTTACTGTATTAAACAAGATACTCAAGTTTAACCTAGCCCACTTAGTTCATGAACTAGAATTTTTTAAATCTTGTTTTTGCTCTCCTGTAAAATGATGATTTTTCATTTGTATCACTTATCACAGGAGGCACAGATGTAAAGGGTCGTCATTGTTATTATTTTTAAGTGCACAGCCATTGCAAGGTTCAGGAATATTAAACTCCTGAATAAGAGAATTATGTGCGACCTGATCATATCCTTTATCTAGTCTAGGTTGAGATCTTGATTTAGTAAAGACAGTTTTTTGTAAGACACAGTTGGTGCCTGTCTAGGCAGCGAATGAGAAGAACTTGGTGTAGCAGTATTTTGAGATGTTAATAAAGCATCAGCATAGCACTTTCTGGATATAGGAGGATGAAGTTTTGAAGCGTCTGCATATGACATGCAGCTCTTTGCCATAGACTCTTTAATAGTTTTTTGTCTTATGAACTCTAAGCATTTTTTATTTGTAGCAAAATGCGCCCCATTGCATAAGCAGCACACCACACTATCGTCATCAACTGAACAAGTATCACCACGGTGACCCTGTCCACACTTGTAACATCTTGGTGTGGAAGCTCGACATTCAGCCAGCACGTGGTCAAAACGACAGCATTTGTAACACTGAATAGTTGGGAAGATGTATATATCCACTGGCAGGGCACTATAGCACATAAAAATGCGCTTAGGTAATACCTGTCCATCAAAAGTCAAAACAAATGATTCTGTAGCTTTCAGTTGTGGGCCACTTTCAGATATTATTTTTTTATTCAACCTACGCACTTTCAAAATCTGACCACAGCCTACTGGGACAGAGATATTATTATCCTTAATTTCATCCTTAGACCAGTCAGCTGGGATTCCTCTAACAATACCCATTCGAGTAACCGAAAAAGTGGGGATAAATACTTTATAGTTTTCTTTTTTAAGGTTTTCATTATTCAAAAACATATTTGCGTCTTGATAGTTAGAAAATGACAGTGAAATTTTATTTCGACCGATGTTCGATAGACTTATTAGAATTAGCGACAAATTTTAATCAAATTTTGGCCGCTGCGTACCTATATCAAATCCAAATATGAGGATTTTACACGGACCAAGTTTTTACAATTATTAAGAATTCGTTTAAAAAGATAAAATACAACACACCATCGTGTACCACTTATATTTGTAAATTAGGTAGATATTATCAAAAATATCAAGTTGCAGTCCATTGTTTCGAAATAAGAGACTATCTTGAAGAGTTTCCTTACACCCTGGGGTAAACGTGGCGTTTTACGGAAAAATAACCTTAAATAAGTTTTTCAATACACCTTGCCCGAAAGTTTAACTTACAAACAACAGTAAACGGTGCGGTATGCGTTTTATCTCACTAGTGCGATTTTGATGGAAAAAAAATCTACGGTCTCTATTATTATTATTCAGCCAGGATTATATTAATAATAAAAAATAAAATAATCACGGTTTTAACGAATCGATTCGTAGAGACTGAATGTTCGCTAGAGCCTTTTCTCCATAATTATGCTTATAAAAAGCTTGCTTTGATGTTGGCACTTGGCGCTAATTTTATATAAAAAATAATTAATTGTGTTACATTGAGTGTGTCCTACCCGTATTGACATACGGAGCCGAGACGTGGAACATGACGGTGAAGCTGGCCCACCGGCTACATGTCACTCGGCGAGCCATGGAAAGATCTAAGGTATGCTTGGTATTTCGCCAAGGAATAAAATCCGAAACGAAATCATCCGGCAGAGGAGCAAGGTAGTTGATATCGTTCAGAAGTGTAGCAAGCTGAAGTGGCAGTGGGCTGGCCACTGCCACTTCAGCTTGCTGGGCTGGTCTGTCGCATAACCGACGAGCGTTGGAGCAGACGGGTTCTTGAGACCACTTCTCGGGAAACGTAATGTGGGACGCCCCCCTGCCAGGTGGACTGATGACCTGAGGAAGGTCGCTGGTGGTGGCAGTCTGAGGAAAGCGGGTGATCGTGCGCTTTGGCGTGCCCTTGGAGAGGCCTACGTCCAGCAGTGGGCATTTTACCTTATTATATTATTTAGAAAAAACATCTACTGACCATAATTTAAAGAATGGAAGGATAACAATGTTTTATTATGGCAACAATCTACGTAAAGTATGATACCTATTGTGACGAGAGAAATAAAGATTTTTATTATTATTACACGGAAACTTCTTCAGTTCACCTGGGGAATTTTGACGACGACATCGGCCAATGGCTAATTATTATTATTATTAATATCCTGTCAATCAAAATTTTAGTAATAGTAATCAGTTTTCCCAAAAACTTAACATTTAGTTCGGATTAATCTTCATTTGATATACTTCAACGGAATATGTCTTTCTTTAAAAAAACTAGGAGTGGATTTATGCATTTTTATTTAATACTCGTGGATTTATTTAGATTTGAAAAAAAAATTACCGCAACCTGACGGCCATATTGAATAATTGCAGTTCGCTGATTGGCCTGGATGGACTTAGCTTAATTTGAAAAACACTGTCCTAACGAATTATCCGACTTTAATAAAATGTACTGATTTCAATGTCATTTTTCAATTCAATTCAATTCTTGGGTGAATGGCGTTTCCGTGGTGATTTCGCCAATGTCAAGTTTTATTGATGACTCTGCTTGGGCATAGCGTGCGGATTTGTACAGATCTGATAAAAAAATTAAAAACGCCTTTTTTCAACAAAGGTATGAAATTAAGGTAGGTTTGAATGAAAATTTTCAAAATTCTTAAAGTTGGTTTTATCCGAGTTTAAAGTTAAGCGGCACAATTGATATAATGTTAATTTTTACAACTTTTACATAAACAATTTTGTAGGGTACGTCCTTTCCCATTTCATTTTAATTTATTTATAATCTGTTTTCTCGCAAGTGTATTGAAAAACGTCGTACAACATACAGATCTTAGGTTTTATAAAAAAAACGTGACATTATAAACCCACGCCTACGGCTCGGGCTTACAAAAGTAAGCTTGTTTATAATTAGACACCTTCGATCCTCGTATCGTAATCTATTATACTAGCTACTTTAATAAATCTATTAATACACTCCATCCAACACAAGGAGAATCGGAATCCCTCACGATGACTTCCGCTTCATTCTGCGTATCTTTGCAGCGTATATTTTATGTAGCCCGAGGCAGTGAGGGCAAAAGGGTGCAAGCAAGACCCTTTGATACTCATTTACGGAAACGAGAGCCGGATATAGTGGAGCCAGAAATCAACGGGAGATTCAGGATCCGACCTTCCAGTCCTTACACTATTATACAATTAATTTACCAAAAGATTTTATCTAATTGTGTTGTGGTTTGTTATTTGCATAAATGATTTATGAACGCCAGCTTTCTTTAGGTGCTACGGATACATTAAATTGATGGGAAGCACTTTACTGAGCGCCTTCGAGAGGCTTTTACAATTTGTTTTTAGTTCAGGTTTTTTAACTTTTTTTTGCTTATTTATCTTATCTAATATTCCCGGGAATTACATTGTTCCCGGAATAGAACCTGAATAATATCTGAGTGAGCAAAAATAACTGCCGGGTATTCCCACAGATAAATAATGGTATCCCCATGAAAACTCAGTTCCGGGAATAACGTATTTCGCAGAAATTGGCGGCAGCTATTTTTTATGTGGTTTATTACTCTAAAACACCGGTTAAATCTTAATACCTACTACCGAAAAACAATGGAAACACAAAGCTGTGAACAATAAACAAATTTAATGTCCATCAGAAAGCCCTTTGTAAAGCCGTGTTCGTGGTAATTTCTCAGATCACGCTTGTTTTTAATACATGCAGTGCAAATGGAAATGCCGCCATTGGCAGGTCACTGTTTCTTGTTTCCCTCTATTTACGTTACGAAACCAGTAAATTACTATTTCATCTCTCAT